>JANAVB010027397.1:16627694-17003727 GCA_029216955.1 Iris pallida | reverse complement strand
GTGGACGGTGGTGGTGGCTAGACTAAATCTAGGGTTTCGACGAAGTGGCCGGGAGGAAGGAGAAGTGAGGGCGGCGGTGGCTTGGTGGGGTGGTCGAAAAATAGATTAGGGTTAGGATTTTGGGTCGGGGTATTTATAGGGAGGGTTATGGCAGTCGAAAAGGGGGTTAGGTCGGACGGTTCGTCGGGGCGGTGGTCAGCCCGTCGTCGGTCGTGGGAGAGAGGGAGAGAAAGAACGTGGGGGGTGATAGGTAGTTTGCAGCAAGGCCCCAAAGTTTAGGGTTTTGCAATATAACCCTACTCCTATCGGTTTGCAATATAATTTGCAAACCGCAATTAAAATAATCATTAAATTGCAAACTGATCTTAAGACAATTCAACAAATGCTTGATTTAAGCTATAAAATTCATAAAAAAAATTATTAAAAATTCTAGAAAATTTCAAATAATTATAATAACTTATTTTAAAGCTATAAACACTATTTAAAAAATTTTAAAATAATATTTAAAAACTAGGGGCTAACAGTAGGAACAGGAGGGTCAGTCTCGATGCTACTACTCTAACGGTGGCTCCTCTTAACTTCAACCTTGGGAGCATTCTCTTCCCTGATGGTCATCGGTTCTTCCTTGACCTCGACCTTTGGTAACACCTCCTCCTTAACAGTCACCGGCTCTTGTTTGACGAACGGAGACAGTATCTCTTTCTTCACGAGAGCCTCCGCATTCGGCATGGGTACTGTAACAGAGTCGAAGAAAAGTTAGCAAAAAGAACTTAGAAGGCCAACATGAGCATCTGAGCCGCATCAAAATCTCTAGCGCATCAACTGGGATAAAACCCATGCACGTCATCCTAAGCACATCTACATGAGGCGGCTCATCTACAGTTGGGTCACCAACATCACTGCAACAAAGACCAAGGCAAGAGAATACTCACAGAGCACTTCCGGGCGAACGTTGGCGTGGGTTGCCCTAACGACGGGGACTTCCTCCGTGTCGACCTCCAAGGGTTCCTTGCCTCAGCCCCTTCCTCGGCTAGCAGCACCGCCTCGGGGAGTCTGGGAGCCATCTCTCTGACAAAAAAAAGAAGGGAGAAAAGAGTTCTGAGGAAGAAAAAAAATCTTTTTCAGAAAAGAAGAAGACTCTCTCTCTCTCTCTCTCTCTCACAAGCCGCCTATTTATAGGCTTAGACAGACGAGAAATCTATTAGCCAGGGAGCCGACTCTGTAAGACAACTAAACATAATTAGTTCAATCTGTATCGTAAGACAAACTAAACATAATTAGGAGAAAATCTGATATAGAGTGATTTGAAGGACTTACTAGATGTTCCATCATCGTCATTGTCTAGAAAGATGATGTTTCTTCAACATCGTAGGAGAACTATAAGGATATATCTTTTCACAATATGTTACCTTATCAAAGACCCTTAATGTGACAACCATGTTACCACAGTGTCGAAAGACTAACATGTCATAATTTTCTAAGCCGTTGCTTTGACATAATCCTCCCAACCCTTTTCTCCTATGTAGTAATCTTGTATTTCTTTATGAAGTTCAAGATGGCATATTTTTCTACTATGAGTCACTATATGCCGTCTTGAACTTCATAAAGAAATACAAGATTACTACATAGGAGGAAAGAGTTGGAAGGATTATGTCAAAGCACACGGCTTAAAAAATTATGACATGTTAGTCTTTCGACACCACAGTAACATGATATTCACATTAAGAATCTTTGACAAGGTGACATGTTGTGAAAAAATATATCCTTATAGTTCTCCTTCTGAGAACAGGATAACATTGCGCTGTCAGGATCAAGTTCCTAACCCAATCAAGATAACATTATGTGTATAGACAAAGAGTGATATGGTGAGGGGTGTATGTGTAGTGCCCCGTTCCTACATTGTGCCCGTACTCTGTCCACGTGGTGCGCGAGAAAGGAACATTGTCACTATCGATTCGGTCGGGACCGATAGGTCGGGATCGACCGAGTCGATCAAACGGGAACGGTTGAATTAAGATCCATTCCTCGTTATGGAATGTCTTCTTCGGAACCAAGTCCCATATTCAGCGGGTTGTGCTCGAGGATTGACTCTGCGGCTGAGTCGGGAGAGACCTCCCGTTGCTCTGCTTTTCACGCCGCTTGTGTTGGTTTTGGCTTTATTTTCTGATTGCGCTTTCGTGAATGTTTTCGATGGTTTTCATGGCTTGCATTTCGAACTCGCATTTTCTATCGAACTCCTTGAATAATGCAGTGTTCTAATCGGTTGCTTGTGCGATTTCAGGTAATCGCGTAGGCGACGTCTAACGCGACCAACAAGTCCTCTCGCCGAAGTAAACTCAAGGTGAGTAGCTGACCCTTCTCTTCACCCCTTCATAAGTAAATCAATAGTGTTGTTGTGGAGGAAAGATTGAATGCAGAGGCACGGGCACGGTAAAATGGTCAAGATTTAAAGTAAAAGTGGGCAATACCTTAACAACTAAATAATGTCTTAACTCGGTCATTGGACAACTTGTCGACAAGGGAGAGTTTCCTCGAGCGACAACCGCGGCCACGGGACCGACTCGACCTAGGAGGAAACACGGTATAGCTGTGCTGGATGATAGCACGGGTTAAGCGGGGACTTACAGCGGGGCTCGCTACTTGCGCTGCAAGGGCCCCGTCTAACAAAGCTATTGTTTTCCATAAATAAATTTATTTATTGTGTATCTGGGAAAATTACAACTGTGGGAATCTGATCTAGAAGACGATCACTTTATCCCTTGGACTATGCGAAGAAGAAAAGCTCTCAAAATTTTGACAGTAGTAACTATGTATCCCCCCTATGAATAAAAAAAGAACTCTATTTATAGAGTCAAAAGTAATAACTGAAAAGATAACTGTCTTCACAGCCTGTGCTTAGTTGAAAATCATGCAGGATTTAACATACGCAAGACTGTGAGCAGTTACTGGACGTGGCCTATAACTGTTGGACCATGGCAATCATGCATGAGTCGTGTGCAAGTTACAGGACACGCAGGCGAGAGATCAGTGGCATGGCTGCCACGTACTCCAATTTGATGAAATCCACGCAGACTTGTTGAAGACGAAATCCACGCAGACTGGGGTAGAAAGCTTCAAAATCACGCAAACTTGGGGCAAGAAGCTTCAGAATCCATGCAGACTGGTGAAGACGAAATCCACGCAGACTCGGGGTAGAAAGCTTCAAAATCCATGCAAACTTGGGGCAAGAAGCTTCAGAATCTACGCAGACTTTGAAAGAAAACTTCAGAATCCACGCAGACTTGAGGAAGAAAACTTCAGAATACACGCAGATTTGGGATGGAACTGCCAGCTGTCTTGATTTAGCGTGCCTCGACTGACACAAAATCTCTGGTAGTGATTGCTTTTGTCAGTCACATTAAATGACAAAAAGCTCTTTTGGTACGCCAACTTGACGAAGGTTGAGTCTTGCTGAAGAAGATTTCGAAAATCACGCAATAGACGGCTGTGATCTCTCGAATTCTGTGCTACGTGGCATACGAAGAGACATTCTTCGACTGTTGTGTGTCATAATTACTCTCTGACAAATGATGAGCTGTATCCCCAGCGTGATTTGTAAATATGTCTGGATCAACTGAGCATGACTTTGACTCTGTCCTGATCAACTCAGGTGACTGTCATTTTTAAAGGCCTACAAGACCCCTTCAAAGTTTTCGAAAAATTGAAAAGACTTCAAAATTTTCGAAATACTTTGAAAATAAGATGATAAAATGAAATCAGTCACGCTGTGATGACTTCAAATTTTTCGGAAGTCGGAAAGACTTCGAAGTTCTTTGAGAATATCCAAATGAACTTATTAAATGTCATGATGACTCTTCATTTTCCGAGACTGATTATATCCAGTTTATGGTGGAATATGAACCGCCGGCGAGCTCTGTTATATAAGCAGGGAGAAGATTATTTTTAATCTTCATCTTACGTCAACATGACACCAAAGGAGAAAGCTGAGGAAGAAGCACGCAAGTTGGGCTTTTGTTCCCATGGTGATCCCACTTTGAGGGTAAAGAACCAACCTCTGGTTTCGAGTTCAAAGACGATCCCATGCATTTAGCCAGAATTTCCTGAGCTTTGGTCTGGATGGCTCGTTCTTCTGATGGACGCAGCCTTGTAGAGCAGCGTGAAATGTTGAAGGCTCTGTTACACCGCATGGGGGTTAGGAGCGTAGAAGAACTGGGCACTAAGCTCAGCCGTTCTAGGAAATAGAGCGTGTCTTTCATGCTCTTATTGCACTCTTTTGTTGTCTTTTGTAAGGCCATCAGTGCCTGTCTTGAAGAATGTAGTACAACTTTTGCATTGAACAACGTGCATTAATGAAGAATATTAAGTGGCACTCTTTGACTGTTTCCAATGTTGCATTGTCTTCCAAAGCACACATGTCATCCATTCCATGGTTTACAAACGCTATTTACGCGGATCTTTTCTAAGAATAGACTCGTACTTTGTCCTTTAAATAGGCAGCTGAGTTTCAAAGATACTCATCTCTCATTCTATTTCTTCTTCTCTGAGAATGAAATTTTTGAGAGATTTCATTCTCAAACAGGAAAGCAATGCCTTCTAATGTTCGATTTCTGCATACTGTATCAAACATGAGTTTGCCAATCCTTAGCACCAAACTTGAAGGTAAGTCCAGTATAGTACGCGTATTTTTTTTTGCTGTTGAAGATAGGCTTTTGTTTCTTATTGAACAATGCACGCTTGACCAGCCAGTGCGCGTCAAATGACATTCTGTTGATTAATTCTCTTTTTCCTTGCTGTTTTCTGCAGAAGCTCGGCTAAAGATTTTCTTCAGAACTGGCATTGGTGATGTGGATGCTGTGGAGAATATCCTGCTGACACCTACATCAGGGAGCTCATACGCCTTTGACGCGTACATCAGAGAAGATCCAAGAAGAAATAGATCTCAGTTGTACATAGAATGAAAATCTAAGATTTGTAATAGATTTCCATTATGATTTGTAAGAAAGTCTAAGAAAATGTAATAGACTTTTTGTGGTGAAATGAGAATGGAAATGATAATTCTTCTATGCTCAAAAATTTGTATTTGGGATGAATTGTGGACATAGATAATGAAATAATCTTTTCTGTTTAGAGTATATGAATTATCAGAGGTATTATGGACGTGATAATATGTAGGAACTCAAAAGAAAATAGATTGATTTCTATGCAGAGGTCAAAAAGAATGACAAATGAGTAAGTAGATTCGGAATTGATTCAGAGGTTATGAAAACGTGATCAATAACGAATCCCCACTTAATAAATTTGATAGAAGATTATGAACGGACGAACCGTTAGATGAAATGAACAGATGAACCGTCGGATGAACATAATAAATGAACGGATGAACCGTCAAGCATTAATGAATGTGTGAACCGACTGATGAATGTGAAATGAACGAATGAAGCGTCAAGCATTAATGAATGTGTGAATCGTCGAATGGATATGACGCTTCATTGTTTGAGGAACTTCTGCCTATAAATATAGCAGAAATCTAACAAGAACGAACGCTTCTTCTTTCAAACATAAAAATGTCGTTGAAGAAGCATCCAAGAAGGTTGAAATCGCCATGAAGGTTCAGAAAGGCACTGAAGAACACCCTGCTGATCCAATTCAATCGAAGAAGGTGGAAGCAGGCGAAGGTTCGTATGCACCCAAGCCACCAAGGGACATTCTGGACTTCCTGCTTAAACCAGGAAGGACTGAAGGAGAAGAAGCCATGAGGATGGCAGCTTGCAAATTTCTTGTGGGTTCCAGCAAGGAGATCCTCAGTTTTGCTGATCACGTCTTCGAGAAGGATGGCAGTGGCCCACGTCCAAATGTAGAAAAGGATGATAGTGATCTTCCTTAATATCATGTATCATCATTCATGATTAAAAATAAAATAAAATTTTATTTCTAAACATGAAACTGTCTGATGATTACAAGCATTTATACATAGTACTTTTTAAGGAATTGCCATTAATAGGCATCAAGACTTTTCGACCATCCAATTCTGAGAGTTGATAAGCTCCATTTGAGAAAACTTTGCTCACAATATAGGGACCTTCCCACTTTGCGTCAAATTTGCCCATGCTCATATGAGTCATAGTCATAGGACGTCTGACTGTTAGAACAAGTTCTCCTTTTTGATATGCTCGAACTCTGACTTTCTTATTAAAAGCTCTTGAGATCCTAGCTTGATAGAATTCAATATTCTGTTGAGCAGATAATCGCTTTTCATCCAGAGCTTCTAATTTCTGAAGTCGAAGACGATCATTATTTTCAGCAGTGAGTTCATTAGTGATTGCTATCCTTAAAGAAGGAATTTGAATCTCTAATGGAAGAACAGCTTCGGAACCATACACCAGAGAAAAGGGTGTACATTTAGTAGCATTACGAACTGTAGTACGATAAGCCCACAAACATTCACCGAGCTTGTCACTCCAATTACATTTGTTAGTAGAGACAAACTTCTTTAGGAGTTTGATGATGGTCTTATTGAAAGCTTCTGCTAATCCATTAGCTGCTGGATTATATGCGGTAGAAGCCACATTGTTGATCCGATGGTCGTCGCAGAATCGAGTAAATTTTGACTGACGAACTGTGGACCATTATCATGAATAATGCGTCGAGGAATACCAAATCTGTAGATGACGTGGTGCTTAATAAAGCTGATGACATTGGATGTCTTAACTTCAGATAAAGGAATGGCTTCGGCCCATTTGGAAAAGTAATCGGTTATTGCGAGAATAAACCGATGACCTTTTGATGATGGCGGATTGATTGGACCAATGATGTCCATGCCCCAAGCTTCGAAGGGCCATGATGCTGCCGTCGGATGTAGAAATTCTGAAGGTTGATGAATAAAATCCGCATGGATTTGACAGGCTTTACACTTCTTTACGTATTCGATGGCGTCTGATACCATAGTAGGCCAATAATAACCCATACGTCGAATACGGTCTTGAAGTTTTGGTCCAGGCTGATGTGCACCACAAATTCCATCATGTGCTTCACGAATAATTTGTTGAGCCTCGTCACCGGCAACACATCGGAGAAGTAAACCATCATAGGCTCGATGATATAAGGTCTTTGTTGTATGATTGTAATAGAATCTGAGTGATCGTCGTCTGATAGATGCTGCTTTATTCGGATCATCTGGAAGAATATCGTACAATACGAAATCTAAAAAAGGAAGTCTCCAATCTTTATCCGTATTCTGATTCTCGGCCGAGTTACTGAAGATAAATTCCATACTGGAATCAGAAGAAGATGACATCGATTTACGACTGAATCTAAATCCTCTTGTTGTATTGACATCATGAGATGTTGATTCTTCAATGTCAACTGGAAGTCCTAGGGTCAGATTGTTTTCGAGATGAAATAATTTTCGATTGCGAACAACAATCATTTGTTGACGTCTGATTGGAATAGCCAACACCGTCGCAAGATTGGCAAGAGCATCAGCTTCTGTGTTACATGCTCGTCTAACATGTTCAATGAGATTCTTCAAACGAAGAAGCCATAGATATAGCCGATCTATGATAAGGAACCAAATCTTGATTACGAACTTCATAAGTACCCCTTATCTGATTGACAATGAGTTTAGAGTCTCCGTACGCCTCCAAATATTGAATATTCAGATGTTTAGCGAGTTGAAGACCAATAAGTAATACGTTGTACTCAGCTACATTGTTTGAACACGGCTGATCGAGAAAATAAGCTCTTTGGATAGCAAGACCTTCTGGCGATACAAGAACAATTCTAACTCCAGCGACAATATCGCCATTAGGACCAATTCTTGATGCTCCATCAAAGAATAGACGCCAAGCAGGATCTTCTTCAGCAATTTGATTTGAATCTAGGACTTCATCTGGGATGTCATCATAGAGTTTTGAATTTTCTGGAATTGAGTGAGCAGCCAGAAATCAGCTAAAGCTTGTCCTTTGACTGATTTCTGAGGAATATAGTGCATGTCATACTGAGCAAGTAGGATTCCCCAGTTAGCCAATCGAGAATTCAAAACACTGGGTTTCTTCATCATGATCCGTATAGGATTGATCCTGGAGATGACATGAATAGTCTGGCCAATGATATAATGACGTGTCTTTTGGACAGCAAACATCAAAGCTAGACATTCTTTTTCGACTGGTGAATATCGAGGTTCAGCTCCAGTCATAGTACGACTGAGATAGTAGGTGGCTTGTTCATGACCATTTTGATTCTTTGAGCGAGTAATGCACCCAATGAATGACTCATTGCCTGAAACGGGAGGTACCAGTACTGGAGGGTTCATCAGATATTGTTTTATATCATCGAATGCTTTCTGACATTCATTATTCCAGACAAAAGAAACACCTTTCTTCATAAGTTTGTTGAATGGTCTGCAGCGTCCTGATAAATTAGAGATGAATCTCCTGATATAAGCGATTCTTTCTTAAAATCCTCGTAGCTCTTTTAAGGTACGTGGAGGACGCATCTCTTGGATGGCTTTGATCTTCTCGGGATCCACGTGTATACCTTTAGAGGTAATGACGAAGCCGAGAAATTTACCACTAGAGACGCCTTAGAAGGACTTAGTAGGGTTCATCTTTAATTGATGCTTACGCATTAGATCAAATATAGTCTTCAAATCTTGGATATGATCCTCCTTTTGTCGACTTTTGACTGCAATATCATCAACATAGCATTCGACTGTTTTCCGCAAATGTTTACGGAATATAGTGCTCATAGCTCGTTGATAAGTTGCTCCTGCATTCTTGAGACCGAATGGCATAACTGTATAACAGTATGTACCAATCGGCGTTCTGAAAGAAGTGTGCTTCTCGTCCTCTGGAAACATTTTGATCTGATTGTACCAGAATACCCGTCCATGAATGACATTCGTTCAAATCCACAGGTATTATCAACCATGACATCAGTGATTGGTAGAGGGAATTCGTCTTTAGGACATGCCGCATTGAGATCACGGAAGTCTATGCATACTCTGATCTTGCCAGTCTTTTTAAGAACAGGAACAATGTTAGCCACCCAATCAGGATGTTGTTCCTCTCTAATAAACCCAGAGATTATGAGTTTATTGACTTCAACTTCAATTGCATCCATGATGTCTGGACGAAATCGTCGATGTTGTTGTTTGACCGGTTTAGCATTCGGCAAGATATTGAGCTTGTGAGTTGCAATTTGTGGATCAAGTCCTGGCATATCTTCATAACTCCAAGCGAAGATGTCGATGTAGTCACGAATGAGTTTGATCATGTCTTGCTTATCAGTTTCAGAAAGACTTTTACTGATGAATATTGGTTTGGGAGATCCCTCTTCACCAACATCTATTTGAACAAGTTTGTCTTCAGTCGGAGGTTCTTTTTGCTCGAAACGGAACTCCTATTGATTATCTAATCTTTGGGCCCATTGTTCCGATTCAGGTGAGATTTCAAACTCTTCTTCGTCTTCATCACTTTCTTCAGAATAGTCAATGAAAACCATGTTGGAAGACAGAAGGTTGCAGTAGAAGTCACCGATACTTGTATCGGAATCCCAAGAAGTGGTACTAGAAGAATCAGATCTCTTATCTTCGTCAGACTCAGGATCTTCATGGATAATATTGATAAAATGAGTAGGAGCTATATAGCCCAGTCCGTATTTCGTCCTTCCATATTTCAGAGGAGGAATACGAACAGGCATTTTTCTTCCCTTTCCACTATTGAGGCCAGTCCTGAAGTCATAGCCCATATTTTTGATGATGTCTTTAGATTGCTGACTATAACGACGTAGTTGTAATCTTCCAGTGTCATCATTTTTGTCTTCATCTTCTAAATCAGAAGGACTTTGGGGCCCTTTATAGAAGAATATTGGAATGTCTCCTGGCTTTCTGCTGGGAACTAGAAAGTATGAAGATTGTACAAGTTCTAGGGATACATCTGTATGAACAGTCTGTACAACCCCTATGGTTATTTCGTTCAAGTCATCTAACAAATGTAAATAACTATGAACATAATTACACACATCAGCATACTGCAAAGATGGAGACTTTTCATTAAATGTAAAAGCAGCAGTATTTACATTGGGAGAAGGCTGAGCCTTAGAGATTTTAGCCAAGTCAATGACTAAAGGGGGAGAAGAAGAACGAGAAGAAGCGTTGTTTCGATTAAGATCGATAACAAATGGCTCAGAAGAGGTGAGCTCCTTTGAAGCTTGAGATGGAAAAATAATCCGCCCTCCAACTGGAATTAGCAGAGTATCTTGAGTAGATGACTGAGATAGTGGAGAGATCCGTCCACTCACTGGAATGATTAAAGAACCTTCTCCAGAGAGTTTGGGAGATTGTTGTTGAATAGTTCGACCTTTAACAGGGATTATTAAGGTCTCACTTTGTGAATCCTCTTTCTCCATAGCTTGTATAACCCTTGTATACTCTTCTTTGTACATTTGGGAATCATTAAAATAAGCTTCAACCCCATGGAAGGGATTTATATCAGCAACTTCTTTTGTACTCTTCCATTGCTATCAATGTATTTAAAACACTGATGAAGAGTAGAAGACACCACATTATTTTCATGAAGAAAGGGCCTCCCCAGAAGAAGATTATAGGATCCCACGATCTCGATCACATAGAAAGTGACTTTGGATCTGAAATCGCCTATCTGAAGCTTCAGATGAATCTTTTCCAAAGGCTCGCTTCAGCTTTGATTGAATCCCAGGATAGTAGTGTAATGTTCCAAATTTGTGATACGTATTTAGTATACGTATACGTGTTTTGGACCCATATTTTTTTTATTTAGTCATGATTAGTTATCTTGATTTATTTTACATTGGCTTGGTTTTAATTAGCATTGATAGTTCAATTGGTTTTAATGGTTCATTGGTTTATTTTGGATTAGTGAGGCTGGGTTTATTTCATGGTTCATTTGGTTTAAATTGCTAGAGAGAGAGTTTATTGGCCTTGACTTGGTTCACCTTGGTTTATTTTGGTTTGGTCTATTTTGGTTTAACATGGAGAACCCACCCTATTATAAATATCAACTTCTCTCTCTCTCCTTATTATTTTCTTCATCTTCTTCATCAAGCTTCTTCCTCTCCACCACCACCACCAACCTAGGCAAGTGCATCTTGCTATCACATGAGGGCTACATTTTATTTGTCTATTAGTTTTATTAGCTCATTTTGAGCAACATTAGAACTTGGATTTTCTCCATTTGGAGCTTGGAATTTTGTAGATCTAGGTTTGAAGTATTTTCGGATTTGGTGGATTTGATCTATGAAACTTGTTTATTTCATGTTTTGATTGTTCTATGTGGAAGAGAATTAAATTTTACACAATTTAGACCCTTGCAAAGTTGGATTTGGACTTGTTTTGACCTAGTTGTGGTCCTTGGAATTTCTGAGTTCCATGGCTTTTTCTCTCAGTTTGGGAAAGAAGACCCCTGTTCCCGTGCGCAATCCAGTCCAGCGCTCTTTAGCGCTGGCGCAAACCAGTTAGCCCAGCACTCTTTAGTGCTGGCGTAATCTAGCCTCGCGCAGCTCGTTTTGGCGCAATCCAGCCAGCGCAGCTCGCCCTGGCGCAATCCATTCTCTGCGCAATCCGGTGTGTGCGCAATCCAGTGTGTGCGTAATTCGATCCCTGCGCAACCCGACTCAGCGCGGCTCAGCTCTTGCGCAGTTCATCTTCTACGCAATCTGACCTAGCGTAATCCATTTCCCTGCACGCTTGACCCAGCGCAGTCCAGCCCCTGCGCGATCCAACTCTCGCGCAGTTCATCCCTTGCGCACTCTAACCCCTGCGCAATCCATTGTCCATGTTGATTTTGTTTTAATCCTCTAGGCTTGGCTTCTCTTCTATGGATTGGAGTTTTGAGATCTTGTTTCACATGACACGACTGCTTGACCCAACACGACCTGGCACGATTTTTGATGAATTGCTTATGACTAATATGGTTTCTGATTTCTGTGATTTATGATCCGGGTACTTTCTGATCTTCTTGATAGTGACCCGATGGGATGCACACTTGACTTGTAACCGGTGATTCATATTAGTCCTGTATATGGATATTTTATTAGATATTTTACGCCCATTTTATATCCTTACGTCTTTTGTCATGAACTTGATAATCACGAATTTATTTAATATGTTTGGAATGATAACTTGACATGATTGGCTTGACATGATAGACTTGATATGACAACCTGACTTGATGATGACCCGTAGTGGTGCGCTCTCGACCAGTAACCTGACATGACATGATAGTGTCCCGTCGTGGCGCACTCCTGACTAGTATACTTGACCATATAACCTGACATGTTATATCTCGATAAGCCGTTGCGGCGGCTACTTGACATGACATGACCTGTATAATGACTTGACACCGTGGGCGATTGTGCTTGTATAAATGAACCAGTCTTGTCTCGCATCATTTCTAGGGCATGGACCCCTGAGTACCACGGTCAGGGGTACATATTGAAATAAACTAAGGTTAATAACTAGAATAATCTACTAGTCATGAAGAGATGTTCTCCAGTTACAGGCGACCCCGTTATTCCGGCCGCAAATGTTTGGACTTGTAGCCTGCCGACGAGTAGGGCACATTTCCAGCCCACTGTCATGTGGGGCACTCTCGATTGTCACTTTAATGATTGAACTCTATTGTCTTGCACTCTCCCTCCATTGACACTTTAATGATTGAACTCTCTGGATTGTCACTATAATGATTGCCTGGATAACTTGGGTAGCTGCAGGGCCTGTGACTACTTGGAGCATCTCATTGCATCTTGCTAGTAACTAGGATTGTGATAACCCTAGTTAGTTAATGTAGAAAGCCGTAGGCAATGATTGGCCGTGATTGATTGGATGGAGTCTAGTCCAGTTTAATATTGTCTAGAAGTGATCGATTGCAAGATTGTACCAGCATGATTGAATGATTGTCACTCCAGATTGTCACTATAATGCTTGAACACTATTGTCACTCCAGATTGTACTATCCTGATTGTACCCTTCATTGTCACTTTCATCATTGTCTTCTTTTCATATATATTGTCCAGCTATATTTTATTTAACATGATGCTTCTCTTAATTATTTTCTCTGATTGGGACAAGTGCATTGGTAGTGCTCGAACCCCAATCTGTGTTACTTATTGTTTTCTTACATGTTGAATGCTAATGATTTGTTGGTTTTAGTCCTAAGTGAAGCCTCCCTTGTGGCACTTGCTCTTTCTGGGGTCTGACCCAGCTGGTTTTGTATGGCCAGATACCGGAGCAGCACCAAAGGATCTCCCTGCTTTCCAGCCCGATGGTGGTCACCAGGCGTAACCAGGGCATCGAGTGGGTTTCTTTTGTTCTCCCACTGTAATATTGTAAATTATTCTTTTGAGGCGTTTAGCCGACGAGCAAGTGTTAGCTCGATTGTACTTACTTACTGTCTGCCTACGGGCTGTAACATGATTGACAAGCTCCGGGGGTTGATCATGTATGACTGAACTCTTGCTAGTCCTCACATTTTGTAATGACTAGTTTCATGATCATCTGGATATGTAATGTTTGGGACACCTTACAATTGTATATTTGGAGATCTGACATCTTGTAATTATTATTATTAGTTGGTTGTGATTGAGACAATAGGCTATTTTATGACCTTAAGAGACTGATGGCTTGTAGATAAACCCTCACATATCTAGACAGCCGTGACTGTATGGTGAGATGGATTCTATTTCATCATACGTAGCTGGCTATGTCCGCCCCCGCTCTCCAGTATTCTGGTTCTGGGGCGTGACAAGTAGTAACCGTCTTGGAGAGTTTGTGAAGAGGGATTTTTAGTTCATCCAACAGACTCTTTGGCATTATGCTTATAGCAGACCCTGGATCAATGAGGATACGATCTATCTTCATTGTATCGATATAACCGGTGTAGTAAAGAGGCCGATCATGTCGATTATCCTCCAGTAGCATGTCGTCTTGTGTAAAGGTGATATTTGGGATAATCTCCAATACACTGTTGCAATGTAAGCAAGTGGCAGGTTCTGCATCTGGCTTCTTCAATTGTGCAAGACAAGAGTCAGCTTGTAGAAGTGCATGACTTAATGTCTCCCGAATCTCTTTGGAAAGATGTAGAAGTTCAAAGAGGGACATTCTAGCTGGAGTATTAGCAAGCTGAGCTAAAATGTCGAAATTATAAGGCTTCTGAAGTCCAAGAGGAGAGGACTTCTTGATTGGCTTATCAAACCGAGCCTGTTGTTTGCCTTTCTCCAGAGCTGTAGGCTTGGGAGGAACAGGTTCAGTGGATGATTCTTCTTCAGGAGGAACATTAGAAGCATCTTTATCAGCTGGAGGAATATCAAGAGGATCCTCAGGATTTTTGGAATAATCCTTTAGATAAGGTTTTCCCGTTCGAGTAGCACTAACAAGTGCTTCTTCTTTCTCTTTTGGCTCTGTGTCAGGAATAGATTCAAGAGAAGTCATATGACATGATTTAATATTTCCAGCCTTCTTGGACTTTCGAGAAGTAGTCTTTTGAGGAGAAGGCGATTCAAAATCTGCCACTAGATCAGGATGGATCCACATGATTTCTCCAGTTTCCAAAGTGATTGGCACTAATCCTTCAGACCGTGGAGGAGAAAGATTCACTATGTCAAGAGTTGCCTTGGGAATAGGAACGATCCCACTTTCAAGGAGTTGAGGAGGGAAATCTCCGAATTGCATAGTGATGACGTTAGAGGTGACGGTCTTCTCTTTTGGAGTAAGAGAGATAGCTCCAGATTTAATCATTCCTTGGATCTTTTCTTTCAGTACATAACATGTACGAATTGTATGACCCAGCATTCTGTGATATGGGCAGTATTTGGGATGATCTGTTTTACCAGCTTCATCAGGTTTCTTGATCTCAGGTAATTGTATCTTATTACCTTTCAGCAGACATTCAAAGATACCAAGGATATCGTCGTCATCGAAAGAATATTCTTCTTTGGGGCGAGGTGTTCTCGGTTGTTGAGTTGTAGAGGAGGTTTGAACGGTTGATGCATCTTTGCTCTGAAGATTAACTTCAAGAGTTTCTTTTCCCTTGCGAGCATTATTTTATTGTTAGGACCTTGTCCTGTTTCTTTAGGAGTCATCTGCACTCCTAAACCTTTGAAGGTTTTAGCACTAATTTCTGCGGCCTTGGCACTAACTATGAAAGAAGGCCAGTCTTGGAATTGAGTGGATCCTGTCCACATGCTAATGATTGGCAACAAGTTTGATTTACATGTATCGATGGTGACAGCATCAGGAGTTCCAAGATGCAGGAACGATATAGTAAAGCGTAATACTCTAGAGGGGGGGTGAATAGAGTTGGCAGCGGAATAATGCTAAATAAAAATGTTAGCAACACAATCACAGTATATAATCACAGTTAAAATAATGTAAAGGCAGAGTTCAGAAAGCAAACGCAAAGACAGCGATGTATACTGGTATCCCTCTGTTGAGGACTAATCCAGTCGGTAGAACTCTTGCTACCAGTTGAATCCACTATAGGAAAAACCGCAAGTTTTCTTACGAAGTCCTTGCAACTTCTACAACGCGAGCTTTGATACGAAGAACTCGTCCAACTTCAAATGTGAAGAGGTATTCTTCAATCAAGCCTTCTGATTACAATCTCTCAGAAACTTCTAGACCGTACCGCACTGGCAAATCGACTAGAGGATTGTAACTGGCTTGGGATCTGAAAATGAAAGCTCTAGAAAACTCTTTGGAAGGCAGAAAGCTTTTTAGATAGAGAGAAGATTGAAAGTGAATGAGTGAATTGAAATGATCGAAATCTATCTCTATTTATAGGAATTCCAAAGGGAGAACTCTATCAGAATTCGGGCAGAATTCGGGCAGAACTCGATGAGCAAATCTCGGTCAAATCCGCAACTGCAGGAGGACCAAGTTCCAGAGAATTTCAAAAATCAAACGGCCACCAACCGAACTCTGGCCGAACTCTGGTCGAACTCTGGCCGAGTTCTGTCAGGGTTAGGTTAGGGTTTTTAAAACAGATTTTTGGTGATTTTTGAAAACCTTTTTGAAAACCTTTTTGTAAACATTTTGATAGGTCATTTTAAAAACATTTTGAACTATTTGGGAGTAGCCTATTTGCCAGTACGACTCGGTGTACAACGTATTCCTAGACTCAAATAAAATAAAAAATTACATTGCATAGGAAGTACAGACTCAAGTAGGCAAACAGATCTTCAGTCTTGAACGGAGTAAATATCCAATCTTGCTTATGTCCAAGGAGCTGAGATGTCCCAACAAGCTTCGTATATCCAGACAGAGTTTTGATCAATTATTAAAATCAGGTTGACGATGACCAATGGGCCAACAATCTCCCCCATTTTGATAATTGACAAACTATGAATGATATAACATTAAGCTAGTTCAAGCTTGTTCAAAAATATCAAAAAGTAGAAATTGTTCATAACCTGTATTTAACTCAAAAAAAATGTTAGATCATTTTTAATTTTCTCCCCCTTTGTCACTTAGCAAAATAATAGCACAAGAGAAGGCTCCCCCGCAATGAATGCATAAGTAACAAATAGCGAGAAAATAAAAGAAATATAGTATAACATCACAGAAATGTAAAGTGTCTACAAATTATCATCACAGGCATGTATTGCTTCAAAACATAAAAGAAATCTCAGGCATGCTATTTCACAGGCAATTTAAAATGGAGAAGCAGTATAAAGAGATAATGCTTAAACAAAATGCTGAAATAAACTGAGATGTCATAAATGAAACATCAAAAACATGTCCATGAAGATAAAAAGTACTGATAGCAAACTACAAAGTACTGATAAAAAGTAAATGATAAAAACTTGGAATGTCGGAGCATTTCCAAGTATACAATAGAATATCACTAATAATCAAATCAGATCTCATCATCACTATCCTCATCAATATCATCAGCAGCGTGGCCAGTATGACCGGAAGTACTAGCACCAGAAGTACCAGCGCCAGTAGGATGAGTAGGGGCGCCAGCATAGAACTCACCAACGTAATCTCTAGGTGCACGATACCAGTCATAGGCGTTACCTGGCTGGAAGTAGGCATGAACAGCCTCATCCTCACAGCGGTAACCCGAAAAAGCTGGATCACGAGGGATGGAAGCAGCAGAGTGACCAGTCTGGGCAAAACGCAGATCGGCCAAGGAGTTTGCCATCGCCTGGTAACGGGTGACATCGCGGAACTCTCGCTCGCGAGCCATGTCCGTCATCGAGACGTGCAAAGCTGATAAATGCTGATGTATGCCCTCAAAAGTTATGGCATACGGCTGATGTGGTGAAGATGGTGCAGTAGGAGGAGCAGGAGGTGGAGCTGAAGCAGTCCGGCTGCGACGAGAAAGCTGGAGTAACTTGGGCTCAGAGTCCTGAGTACAAGTCGATAGATCGATCTCGAATCGCTGAAAGATACGAGGGAGAATCATCGCGTAAGAGAGATTTCGATCTCTAGCACGACAACGTCCCATCATCTGAATGATTGTCTTAGGGGCGGAAAAAGGAATCCCCTTAAGAATATGGTATATGGCGGACAGCTCAAGCGAAGTCACATCATCCTTGGAAGTGGATTTTGGAAGAAGAGTAGAGTAGATGATGCGATGCAATTCGTAGTTAAACAAGTTCAGGTTGTTAGCCTTGAACTTTCCAGAACGTACTCTGTCAGGTGCGCAAAGTTCCGTTTTGAAACTCGTGAGTGTAGTGCCTTCGGGAAAATCGAATTCTGTGATATCAACTAGTGGTTCACCTTCATTGGGAATACCAAGAATCTCCGCTAGAAGGATATCATTGAAGTCAATGTCTATGCCTCCGACACGTGTGCTCACGTCAAAAGTGTTAACTACGAGATTGCAATAGAACAATCTAATGGCATTAGTAGCTATTGGGAAGCACAGTTTAACAAGTAAGTGTAACCCTAATGCCTCAAATAAGTGACGATGATCAGGGAATACCGTCCATTTAACCGGAGCGCCGCTACATATGGAACGGGTGGAAAAGTCACCGTACCATAATAAAGCTTGATCGAGGGTTTGAAAGAAGAACCCATCGAAAGCGCCGTCGCTCTTTTGGACCGGCGAAAACAAGGAATCCGTGTGAGGATTCGAAGAGGACCCTTCCTCACTAGGAGTTGTCTTTTTCCTCTTTGACGGATTAAATCTAGGTGCCATTGAAATAAAAAGCACTAATATGAAAGGTGGAGAGAGAGAGTTATACCTCACGAAAATTGGATATGTTGTAGAGAAGAACGATCTCCGCACGATTCCAAATTTTGGAAGGATTTCACCAAGTAGATAGGAAGCAATGGGTTGGTGAATACCTAGGGTTTGGAGGAGTTTCGGGCAGCTGGAGCTGCTGTTTGAAAGTTTGGAAGCAATGAAAGAGAAGAAGCTCTCGGGTTCTGTATATTTACATATACACCCTCAATCGAACTCGGGCCGAATTCGGTCAGAGCTCTGGCCGAATTCGCCTAGGGTTCTTTCAAAGTTGATTTGTGCTACTTCTTTTTCATTGACTCGTTGCAAATATTTAATTCAAAGATTAGTTATTTTAGTCTTCAAATAACATAATTAATAATATTTTATGAATTAAATGTCGTTACACAGCGACTGTTTCAGATTAGCTGTAGGAGTACTGTCCCAGCTGGCGGAGGTTCACCGGGGAACTCTTAAGTACCGCTTCGCTTCAACCATAGTTGTGGTGACAGACAGACTCTTTATTAGCTTGTCTCTAACACAGTTTTTGCATAATGATATATAATCATAAAATAAAATCAATTAATATTATTGACGTCCAAAATTCCTAATTCTCGACGTAAATAATTGAAACGATCTTCCGCTAGAGGTTTAGTGAAGATGTCAGCTAATTGATTTTCAGTATCTATGTACACAAGGTTTATATCTCCATTTTGATGATGATCTCTAAGAAAATGATGTCTAATCTCGATATGTTTAGTACGAGAATGACATACAGGATTCTTAGTCAAATTAATGGTGCTCGTGTTATCACAGAAAATGGGAATATTTGTGAAAAATAAATCAAAGTCTTCTAGGGTTTGTTTCATCCACAAAATCTGAGCGCAACAACGTCCTGCGGCGATATACTCAGCCTCTGTTGTTGATAAGGCTACAAAATTTTGCTTTTTACTAAACCAAGAGACTAGAGCCTTGCCTAAGAAATGACATGTACCGCTAGTACTTTTTCTATCAACCTTGCATCCCGCAAAATCTGCATCCGAATAACCAATAAGGTCAAAGGATTTAGTTTTGGGATACCACAAGCCGACAGAAGAAGTGCCCTTAAGGTATCGGAAGATACGCTTAACTGCGGTTAGATGTGATTCCTTTGGGTTAGCTTGAAAACGTGCACACAGGCAAACACTAAACATTATATCTGGACGACTAGCAGTTAAGTAAAGTAAACTACCAATCATACCTCGATACTTACGTGTGTCGACTGGCTTGCCTTGTTCGTCAGAATCAAGCTTTGTTGAAGTTGCCATCGGAGTGCCAATAGGTTTGATATTGTCCAGATCGAACTTCTTTAGCAAATCTTTTGTGTACTTGGCTTGATTAATGAACGTCCCATTGTCGGTTTGTTTGATTTGTAATCCGAGAAAGAACTTCAGCTCTCCCATCATGCTCATCTCAAACTCATTCTGCATACACTTAGAAAATTCTTGACAAAGAGATTCATCAGTGGATCCAAATATGATATCATCAACATAAATTTGAATTAAAAGCAGCTTGCCATTAAAAGATTTAATAAATAGTGTAGTGTCAACCTTTCCTTTTGAAAAACCGTTGTCAAGTAGAAAAGAGCTTAGATGGTCATACCAAGCACGAGGGGCTTGTTTCAAACCATATAAGGCTTTCTTCAACTTGAAAACATGGTCAGGATTTTTGAAATCCGTGAAACCCGGAGGTTGTGCTACAAAAACTTCTTCTTTTATAAAGCCATTTAGAAAAGCACTTTTTACATCCATTTGAAAAAGTTTGAAATCATGAAAACATGCAAATGCACATAACATTCGAATGGATTCTAATCTCGCAACTGGGGCATAAGTCTCATCGTAGTCGATACCCTCTTCTTGATTGTATCCTTGAGCTACGAGTCGAGCCTTGTTACGAGTTACTAAACCATCCTCATTTAGTTTGTTTCGGAATACCCAACGGGTGCCAATGACCGGATGATCAATAGGCTTGGGAACAAGTTCCCAAACTTGATTCCGTTCGAATTGGTTCAATTCCTCTTGCATGGCATCTATCCAGAAACTATCACTACATGCTTCATCAATAGATTTAGGTTCTAGCTGTGAAATAAATGCAACACTAGAAACAATATCTCTACTGGATGATCGAGTACTTACTCCTTTGGTAATGTCACCAATTACCAAATCTTGTGGATGATCAGCTGTGAATTTTAACCTTTTCGGTAGACTCTGTAGGTAGCTGGTTCCTGGATCTCCTCTGGGGGTTCAGCTAGTGCAGATCTTGGTTCAGGTTCAGTTGATGTTGAACTTGATGTAGGAAGATCTTTATCACTATCATCGAGAGACATTTGGTTCATTTCATCAAAAGTGACGTTGATTGATTCTTCGATGATCATGGTACGTTTGTTGAAGACTCTGTACCCTTTGCTCTTTGCCGCATAACCTAGAAATATACCTTCATCGGCCTTTTCGTCAAACTTTCCCAAATTGTCTTTAGTATTAAGAATAAAGCACTTACAGTCAAATATCTTAAAGTATGAAACTGAAGTAATTCTATCAAACCATAACTCAAATGGAGTCTTCTTCGATTTGGGTCGAATTAGAACTCTATTGAGCACAGAGCAAGCTGTATTGACAGCTTCAGCCCAGAAGTATTTGGGTAGGCTAAATTGATTTAACATCACTCTGGCCATTTCGGTTAGAGTTCTGTTCTTACGTTCCACAACTCCATTTGTTGTGGAGTTCTAGGGCAGGAGAACTCGTGTATGAAACCGTGTGTCACAAAATTGCTCGAAATCAGCATTCTCGAATTCGCCTCCATGATCGCTTCTAATTCGAGTGATCATGTAACCTTTTTCATTTTGTACTTTCTTGCAAAAGGCGACAAATTCGGATAATGCATCATTCTTGCGTGTCAAGAAATATACCCACGTGTATCTAGAAAAATCATCTACAATAACAAATGCATATAATTTACCTCCGAGGCTAGCAACTCTGCTAGGACCGAATAAATCCATGTGTAGCAATTGTAGAGGTCTAGTAGTACATACTGCGTTTACAGACTTGAATGTGGATCTGGTAGCCTTGTTCTTTTCACATTGGCTGCATACCGAATCCTTCTTGAATGTTATGTCTGGTAAACCGCGTACTATCTTCTTTGTGGATAATCTTGAAATTGTATCCATGTTTGCATGACCGAGTCTCATGTGCCATAGATGACTCTCATCACTTTTGGCCATTAAGCATCTACCTGAAATGTTAGCTTCTTCCAACAGATAGAAAACATATATATTGTCTTCCCTGATTCCTTCAAAGATAGTACTACCAGTTGAGCTATCAACTATAATACATTTGTCTTTGCCAAAGTTGATACCATAACCATGATCAGCTAGATGACTTATGCTGAGCAGATTATGTTTCAACTCGGTAACCAGACAGACATCTTTAATAACTGGATAGGGAGACTTACCAACATCACCGATACCAATAATATACCCTTTCAAATTATTACCGAAGGAAACATAACCTTCCTTCTTCTTCTTCGACAGTGTTGCAAATAGGGTAGCGTCACCGGTCATATGCCGTGAGCAACCGCTGTCGAGGATCCATTTGCTTCTAGCATGTGAAGGGTGTTCCACCTACAAAACAGTTTGCAGATGAAACCTTTGGTACCCATTTCTTGTAGGGTCCTGAATTGTTAGCTTTAGGTATCCAAGCATAAACATTTAAATCTACAAGCTTTCTCATCCTACATGCAGATGATATATGACCAATGAGGCCACAATAATGACATTGTGCATGTCGAGTGTTGAAAGCTGAGTGGTGTGCATGGTTGGTAGGTTTGGGTTTTCTAGTATAGAAGAATGCATACCTATGATCATGTTTGGGCTTAACCTTTTGGGGTAAAGGTTTTGTATGGTTTGGTCTGACAGTGTTTGGCTTGGGAATGTTTCGAATTCTCGGTAAGTGACACGTGTTAGGATAGGAAGCAGCAGGCTCAGGCTGTTTTTCTAACCTAATTTCCAACCTTTTGGAAGTGTCATATAACTTAGTATAATCAGAAGTGAGTGATTCCATTCTGATTTGTACAGATTGAAGACTTTTCTTTTCTCTAGAAAGATCTTCTCTCAATTGGTCTATAATCTTGTCTTTCTCTTCGGATGACTGTTTAGTCTCGTGTAATAAGAGCTTTATAGAGGAAAGCTCACCAGACTCACTAATATTAGCTCTAACCTCAGCTAGTAGGTCGGTAAGTCTTCCTATTTCTCCTTTGTACTCTTTGAGTACCTTTTTAGCGGTCTGATATTTACTACGCAGTTTCCTGTAGTCAAGCATCAGGTCACTGAAGGCATCTCCTAATTGCTCAAAGGTGAAGTCATCATATGTTTCTACAGGTTCAGTAGGTACCTGATCGATTGCCATGAAGCAGATATTTGCAGCGTCCTCTGAATGTTCATCTTCTGAGTCGCTAGCTTCACTCTCATGCCATATGCTGGTGTTGGCATATTTCCGAGACGTTGATCTTTTCAGGTTGCCTTTTTCATACCTGTTGTTCTTCTTGCTCGATGATGAGTTGATGGGACAGTCCTTCTTCATATGTTCCTTCTTCTTGCAGCCATAGCAGACAGCATCTTCTTGGTACCAGTTGTTGCTGTTGTTCTCTTTGACTCTCTTCTCATGTCTCATGAATCTTTTGAACTTCCTTGCTAGGAGAGCTTGATCTTCAGCGTCAGATCCACTGCTGTCCGAGTCATCTTCAGCAGCTTTTCTGTGCTGAGCTCTGAGGGCGATAGTCTTCTCCTTTGGTGCAGGTTCTTTAAAATCTTGTAGCTCCAGTTCATGAGTGAGTAGTTTACCCATGAGTACTTCAAGTGACATTGTAGTGAGGTCGTTTCCTTCAATGATAGCTGTAGCCTTCGGAATCCAGTTCTTGGTGAGAGCTCGCAGGAGTTTGCGAATCTTTTCGTGGTTACTGTAATCTTTGCCTAAGGAGGACAAAGGGTTTACAATATCCAAGAACATCTCGAACATTTGTGTGACTGTTTCATTTGGCTTCATTTTGAACGCCTCGTACTCTTGAGTAAGTCGGCTGACTTTTGACTCCTTGACTTGAGTCATGCCTTCATGTGTAACTTCGAGAAGCTTCCACACACCATTTGTCGTTGTGCATGTAGATACCCTGTTAAATTTTGTTCTGTCTAAGGCACAAAAAAGAGCATTAATGGCACGTGCGTCAAGACTGGCCTTTTTCTTTTCTTCCTCTGTATAACTGCTTTGGGGTTTTTCAACCAAAACTCCCTCGACATTTATACGAGGTGGCTTCTGATAGCCATCAAGAACAATAGCCCATAAGTCAAAATCAAGAGATTTCAAGAAGAAACTCATCCGTATTTTCCAATAAGTGTAGTTAGTACCATCAAACAGAGGGGGTCTGTTTGTGGCCTGACCTTCACTTGTGAATTTCATAGTAGCCATGTGATGTGCTGTGATCTAATAAATAATGAATAAATAATAGTATTGTTACCTCGCTTTACCTGTAACACCCGCTCTGATACCAATTGTAGGAACGATATAGTAAAGCGTAATACTCTAGAGGGGGAGTGAATAGAGTTGGCAGCGGAATAATGCTAAATAAAAATGTTAGCAACACAATCACAGTATATAATCACAGTTAAAATAATGTAAAGACAGAGTTCAGAAAGCAAACGCAAAGACAGCGATGTATACTGGTATCCCTCTGTTGAGGACTAATCCAGTCGGTAGAACTCTTGCTACCAGTTGAATCCACTATAGAAAAAACCGTAAGTTTTCTTACGAAGTCCTTGCAACTTCTACAACGCGAGCTTTGATACGAAGAACTCGTCCAACTTCAAATGTGAAGAGGTATTCTTCAATCAAGCCTTCTGATTACAATCTCTCAGAAACTTCTAGACCGTACCGCACTGGCAAATCGACTAGAGGATTGTAACTGGCTTGGGATCTGAAAATGAAAGCTCTAGAAAACTCTTTGGAAGGCAGAAAGCTTTTTAGATAGAGAGAAGATTGAAAGTGAATGAGTGAATTGAAATGATCGAAATCCATCTCTATTTATAGGAATTCCAAAGGGAGAACTCTGTCAGAATTCGGGCAGAACTCGATGAGCAAATTTCGGTCAAATCCGCAACTGCAGGAGGACCAAGTTCCAGAGAATTTCAAAAATCAAACGGCCACCAACCGAACTCTGGCCGAACTCTGGCCGAACTCTGGTCGAGTTCTGTCAGGGTTAGGTTAGGGTTTTTAAAACAGATTTTTGGTGATTTTTGAAAACCTTTTTGAAAACCTTTTTGTAAACATTTTGATAGGTCATTTTAAAAATATTTTGAACTATTTGGGAGTAGCCTATTTGCCAGTACGACTCGGTGTACAACGTATTCCTAGACTCAAATAAAATAAAAAATTATATTGCATAGGAAGTACAGACTCAAGTAGGCAAACAGATCTTCAGTCTTGAACGGAGTGAATATCCAATCTTGCTTATGTCCAAGGAGCTGAGATGTCCCAACAAGCTTCGTATATCCAGACAGAGTTTTGATCAATTATTAAAATCAGGTTGACGATGACCAATGGGCCAACACAAGAGGCATCTTCAGAGCTTCTCTTCGAAACCGTTCAATGTACTCTTCTGTAGTTTTATTATTTTTCTGCTTGATTCTAATAAGAGCAGACATAGTCATGTCATTGAGCCCTTCATAGAACCGTTCAAGAAACATCTGTTTGAAACCGGAAAATGAGGTAATGCTCCCATCTGGGAGACTTCTATACCATTCATAAGCCATTCTCTTGAGATATCCAACAAACACCCGAGTAAGGAGGGCGTCGCTTGGTTGCAGCTGATCAGTCATCACTTCAAAGTGATTAATGAACTGACTTGGAGAAGTGGTTCCATCATAGAATGAGATAGTAGGAGGCTTGTATTTAGGAGGATACAATACTTGCTTCCATTCTATCGGATAAGGTTGTTTGATGCCTAACCTTTGTAAACCATCCTTCTGTTTGAATGCCTCGAATTGAGTTCTGAGATTCCTCAATTCTTCGTTAACAACTCCAGAAGATTGTGGAGTTGTAACTTGTAGAGAATAGTTGGGAGGAGGAACAGCATTGTAAGCACTACCCCCAGCTCCAGAGAGACTAGGGTTTGGTTGAGCTGGTCCAGGAGTATTGGATTGTACTGCTGGAGAAACTTGTACTGGACTCATATCAGTGTCAGTTGGTATGGCATCTGGTACAGTCTGTCGATTTTGCATCTGTGTTGCCATGAGTTCATACATCGACTTCATAGTATCAGCCATAGACTTCATTTGTTGTTCCAAAGAAGCAATTCTTTGATCTTGAGGAGTCAAGGAAGAAGAAGGTTCATCAGTATTCCCATCAACCATATAAGTCGTGACTGTACGAGGAATTATTGATGAACTGGTAGATGTTGTTTGTTCTGAATCATTGCTTTGTGCATCAAAGTCAATTATAGGAGAACTACCCCCAGTAGGAAGAG
Organism: Iris pallida; assembly: GCA_029216955.1. Taxonomy (NCBI): domain Eukaryota; kingdom Viridiplantae; phylum Streptophyta; class Magnoliopsida; order Asparagales; family Iridaceae; genus Iris; species Iris pallida. The sequence continues at coordinate 16,977,976 of JANAVB010027397.1, read as the reverse complement.
GTGGGAAGTTAGATTCTCCAAGGAATTCAGAATCATCTTCAGAGATCAAATTTCTTTGACTAGAGGCCAGGACTCTTGCTCTGGTATTTCTGTATACTCCATCTGGACTATCAACTCTACCCCCAGCATCCCGAGAGGTCATATTGACAGAAGCAAACAAAGGCTCATCTTTATCAGGCATAGGTTCACACTGAATCCGATTGAAGACAAATTATCGTTTTGTTTGACATCTGCATTGTATTGTGATTCTTGGCTGGAAGTCATATTCATGATCAACATGATCATGAGCCATTGATTGACATCTACATTGAATTATGACTCTTGGATAGAAATCACATTCAGCATGGTCCTTTGACACAGAATCACTTCTTCTCTTCTGTTGAAGATATTCTCGTAAATCTGTTTGTGAAGATTGAGGAATATATTTCCTGTTCTTGGGTCTTGATGGCTCTTGATTATATAGAGAATGATTAATATAAGCCACATAGTTTCTTGCATACTCTGCATCTGGATCTCTTATCCTTGTTTCCAACTGGTATGGTTTCTTAACACCAGAAGTGTTAATTTTTGTTCTTAGATCAGTTGGAAGTGACACATTGGTTTTGGACACATGGAGTTTTCCTTCCATTGATCTGGATATTTGCAGAGAATGAAGAGTTGAACCACCCCCTTGATTAGGGGTTGGTAACAGACCTTTTCTAGACAAATTCTGTGCCCAATTCGAAGAAGTCATAGAAGAAAACATTAAGGAATGTTTCTTCTTAGACTCATTCAAGTTTTGAGACATAGAATGTCCAGAAGGAAGAGTAGTCAAAAGACCATCTCCTTTTCTTTGACTAACAAAATTATCAGTCAAAGCTGTTCCTGAAGTAAAAACTACAGGAGCAGAAGAAACAACTAAAGAGTTATTTCTTTTCGAAGGGACTTTGTGTGGAAGACCACCCACAGTACTGGTAGAACTTGGCAAAGAGGAAGAGATAGCTAAAGAGTTATTCTTCTTAGATGAAATACACGCTGAAACAGGCTTGGTTAAAGAACCAGTGCTGTTGGCGTGACTTTTGACTTTGGAAATACACGCTGGAATAGATTTGGCTAAGGAGCCAGTATTGTTAGCGTGATTGTTGAGGTTGAAATTGCACGCTGGAACAGATTTGGCTAAGGAGCCAGTACTGTCAGCGTGACTTTTGAGGTTGAAATTGCACACTTGAACAGATTTGGCTAAGGAGCCAGTACTGTCAGCGTGACTTTTGAGGTTGAAATTGCACACTGGAACAGATTTGGCTAAGGAGCCTGTACTGTCAGCGTGACTTTTAACTTTGGAGACACACACTGGAACAGATTTGGCTAAGGAGCCAGTACTGTCAGCGTGACTTTGATTGCTGTCATCTTCGAGCGCACAAGAGTGTGCGTGCTTGCAGTAGAGTTCTTGCCAGTGTTAGGAGCAGACACTGTGGCAGAGACTTCACCATTGGCTGCCAACTGATTCTTAGGGACATAGATAGAGTGTCCCTTCGACTTGGCAGTGATGATGGAGGCTATAGTGGGCTTACCACTCTTAGCCCGCTGCATTTCTTCATAGGCGAGTTGATCGAATTGGATCGTCATCACCTTCTTCGTCGAGCCGATTGACGAAGTATCGCATTGAGTTGTTGTCATCTCAGAAGAGGAGATGGTTTTTCCCAGCAGAGTTGCCAATTTGTTTTCCATAAATAAATTTCTTTATTTATTATGTATCTGGGAAAATTACAACTGTGGGAATCTGATCTAAAAGACGATCACTTTATCCCTTGGACTATGCGAAGAAGAAAAGCTCTCAAAATTTTGACAGTAGATAACTATGTATCCCCCCTATGAATGAAAAAAAGAACTCTATTTATAGAGTCAAAAATAATAACTGAAAAGATAACTGTCTTCACAGCCTGTGCTTAGTTGAAAATTACGCAGGATTTAACATACGCAAGACTGTGAGCAGTTACTGGACGTGGCCTATAACTGTTGGACACATGGCAATCATGCATGAGTCGTGTGCAAGTTACAGGACACGCAGGCGAGAGATCAGTGGCATGGCTGCCACGTACTCCAATTTGATGAAATCCACGCAGACTTGTTGAAGACGAAATCCACGCAGACTCGGGGTAGAAAGCTTCAAAATCCACGCAAACTTAGGGCAAGAAGCTTCAGAATCCATGCAGACTTGGTGAAGACGAAATCCACGCAGACTCGGGGTAGAAAGCTTCAAAATCCACGCAAACTTGGGGCAAGAAGCTTCAGAATCTACGCAGACTTTGATGAAGAAAACTTCAGAATCCACGCAGACTTGAGGAAGAAAACTTCAGAATACACGCAGATTTGGGATAGAACTGCCAGCTGTCTTGATTCAGCGTGCCTCGACTGACACAAAATCTCTGGTAGTGATTGCTTTTGTCAGTCACATTAAATGACAAAAAGCTCTTTTGGTATGCCAACTTGACGAAGGTTGAGTCTTGCTGAAGAAGATTTCGAAAATCATGCAATAGACGGCTGTGATCTCTCGAATTCTGTGCATACGTGGCATACGAAGAGACATTCTTCGACTGTTATGCTGTCAGTCATAATTACACTCTGACAAATGATGAGTTGTATCCCCAGCGTGATTTGTAAATATTGTCTGGATCAACTGAGCGTGACTTTTGACTCTGTCCTGATCAACTCAGCGTGACTGTCATTTTTAAAGGCCTACAGCTATAGTCCAGGATGGCTTGTTATGCCAGTGGCCAATCACACGCAATATTGCACTTGGTATGTAAATGATAACAATTGACATGAAAGAACATGGTAAGTTTCATAAGGCGCGGCGCGGTCCGTCGGGGTAAGTTTCAACGTAAATTTTATTATGCTTGTCATATGCTTGTTTGAAATTCATTAGGATGGTTAGAAACATTCATACTCTAAGTCATATAAACTCATCAAACAAATGAGAGCTTGGAACTTAACTTGCCACGCACCAGTACAAAGTGTAATGTACTGATCCTCGTTCTCCACGCAGGTACCCCGAACTACGAAGGGCGTGCCACTTGAAAGCTCAAGGCGAAGAGAACCCTTTGAAGGCTCGTCCGCGTGTGAATGCTTGTGTTTCTAAAATCCTTTTGAAGACTCCGCACTCAGTACAAAGAAGAATATATGGCGGCTCGGCTTCCCTCAATCCCAGGTGGAAAGCGTAATAGTTTTTGCTTGTAAAAAGGGATGTAATGTATAGAACGACTATCTCATCGGCGTTCATTTTGTAAGTCGAGTCATGTTGTAGCCCGTGCGACAATGATTGTAAAGAAGTCAATGTAAAGTTTTTATTATCAATGAAAAAGTCTATTTCTATTTCAAATGTGTTCATTCAATTTCTCTGCGTACTCTAACTTGATGTTGTGTTTCGGATAACCTTATGACTATGCCTTGTGCGATCGCAACTTAGGTTCGTACGGCATCACGCCCGGGGGACGACTATCGATTCTACGGAATTGGGGCGTGACATAATGGTATCAAAGTACGGCTTTATATCCTTTGGCCTCGTGTCTAGAGTTCCAAAACCTTTGACCTCACATCGATAAGATAAGTTGTTCCATACAATGAGTTCGTAATAATTTGTGACTGATGCGTTTGCCTTCGTATCGCAGAAGTGACGGAACCCACGGCCGAGCAAGAACAGAGCGCTTCAAGCGGCTCTAGTAGTTCGCATCGTCCGCGGGGCAGACCTTCTAACGATATCATCGAAAGGATACTGCGCATGATGAAGGCACAGCGAAACCAGTCCGAGAACCGGCATCAACAGGTAGAAGAACGTCAGGCCCAGTTCGAAGCTCGCTTTGACGTATATGCCAAACTTCAACAAAAGCAGTTAGATATCCTGCAGCAGATCGTCCAGACAATGGCGGCCAACGGAAATTTTGTGATTGCGCCCACCATCACCGCACCTGCTGCCACCGTACCGACGATCCAACCCATTGAAGTCGATACGGAGGAGACCGAGCGTCAATCAGCGGCACCGAAAAAGTACAATTTTGAAGTGTCAGAATTCAAAAAGGCGTGCCGTACTTCCTTCAGCGGTACCGAAGGCCCTTCCATGGCGAACGACTGGTTGGAAGAGCTGGAAGATCACTTTGAGCTTCTTGGTATTGAAGAATCGAAGCAAGTCGTCTGCGCACAACTTCAACTATGGTTGAACGCGCACGACTGTTGGGCTGTACGCAAGCGAACGATCCGACCGGACAACACCACCGCACCGATCTCTTGGGCCACGTTCCGCAAAGCTTTCGAACTCCAGTTCCTTCCATTAGCCATTCTTCAAGCGAAGGAAAATGAATTCATGCAGTTGAAGCAAGGGAGTCGGACAGTGGAACAGTACGCCACAGAATTCAACAAGTTGTCTAAGTTTGCTGGCCAGTTTCTGCCGACTGAACAGTGTCGTGTGCGACGGTTCGAAGTGGGTCTATGACACTCTATCGGTGCACATATCGGGGTCTCGGAGTACAAGACCGTGGGCGAGGCTCTGGATCACGCGCTCCGCCTTGAGAACCTGCATCCTTCCAGTGCTGACGACGTTGTGCGCCACTCCAATCACAAACGTCCTAGCTATACGGGAGGAAACAACTACGCGTCAAAGCGTCCAAATAATGGCAGCAACAGAGGGCGAACCCCTCCGATTCCTTGCAACAAATGTCACAACCTTGGCCACCATCCCAATGATTGTCGTGTTCACGAAGAAGGATGTTTCTTTTGCGGACAAAGGGGGCACCAATTCCGAGAATGCCCGGTTCGGAAACCAAATCATCCCAACGCACCACCACAACAGCACCGTCAAGAGAATCGAGGACAGGCGCCCCGACCCCTCAGCCCACTCAACCCGACAACCAAGCCCGACGCCCTAATGCACAGGGGCGTGTCTTTGCCATGACTCGAGATGAGGCATATACTTCCGACACTATTGTGACAGGTATATTAAATTTCAATAATGTACCTGCTCGTGTGTTATTTGATTCAGGTGTCTCGCATACTTTCATATCGGCGGACTTTGCCGCCGAGCACAACTTTCCTGTAATATTATTAGATCTCGACCTTAGCGTAAGCACACCTTCGGGCGCACCAATTCTCACAAACTTAGCTTGCGTCAGTGGGATTATCTGTATCGGCGGTCAAAAGATCGGTCTTGATGCGATAGTTCTAGATATGAAGGACTTCGATATCATACTGGGCATGGATCGGCTCGGTCTGTGCAACGTAACCATAGACTGTGCTGAAAAGAAGGTCATATTCCGTATACCTGGAGTGCCTGAATTCTGCTACTCGTGTGGTGAGGCGTCGCCGACCTGCATGGTGATCTCCGCAATACCTGCTCGACTGATGCTGCATTCCGGGTGCGAAGGCTATCTAGCTTCCGTTCGAGACATGCGACATGATGGTGCAAACGCGGGAGAGACCAACGTTGTGGCAGAATTCCCAGACGTGTTCCCGGACGATCTACCCGGCATGCCGCCCGATCGAGAAATAGAGTTCACTATCGACACATTTCCCGACACCCGGCCGATCTTGAAGGCTCCGTACAGAATGGCCCCTGCAGAATTGAAAGAATTGAAGGCACAACTTCAGGAATTGCTCGACAGAGGGTTTATCCGTCCGAGTGTCTCGCCGTGGGGTGCGCCCGTGCTGTTCGTGAAGAAGAATGATGGATCGATGCGACTCTACATCAACTATCGGGAATTGAACAAAGCCACCGTCCGAAACAAATACCCCCTGCCCCGCATCGACGACTTGTTCGACCAGCTCCAAGATGCAACAGTATTTTCGAAGATTGATCTACGATCGGGTTATCACCAACTCAAAGTCAAGCCAGATGATGTGCCGAAGTCTGTCTTCCGTACTCGTTACGGCCACTACGAGTTCTTGGTAATGCCGTTCGGTCTGACAAATGCCCCTGCCGTCTTCATGGATCTAATGAATTGGGTGTTCCGTCCGTTCGTTGACAAGTTCGTAGTAGTCTTCATCGACGACATCCTCGTCTACTCGTAGGATCGAGCGCAACATGCAGAGCATCTGCGGACGGTAATCCAAACCCTTCGAGAGAATCAGTTGTACGTAAAGATGAGCAAGTGCGAGTTCTGGATGAACAGCGTCTCATGCCTTGGGCACATCATCTCCGCCGCGGGCATCGCAGTCGATCCGAAGAAAGTCGAGGCAGTTGCTGATTGGAAACGGCCCGCATCAGTTAGCGAAATTCGAAGCTTCTTAGGCTTGGCGGGATACTACCAACGCTTCGTGAAGGACTTCACGAAGATTGTATCGTCGTTGACTCGCCTCACCCAGAAAGGAGTCGCATTCAAGTGGTCAGACGACTGTGAAGCTTCCTTCCAGGAGCTCAAACAACGGCTCATTTCGGCCCCGATACTTGCTCTTCCTGAAGGGACGAAGGGATTTCAGATCTTCAGCGATGCTTCTGGCCAGGGCTTGGGGTGTGTGCTCATGCAGCGGGATAAGGTGATATCTTTTGCTTCCCGGCAGTTGAAGCCGCACGAGAAGAACTACCCCACGTATGACCTAGAATTAGCGGCGATTGTGTTTGCGTTGAAGCTGTGGCGTCACTATCTCTATGGCGTGGCGTGCAGGATTTATACGGACCACAAAAGCCTCAAGTATCTCTTCACCCAGAAAGAATTGAATTTGCGGCAGAGGCGATGGCTCGAGCTGATCAAAGACTATGACTTATCAATCGACTACACGCCGGGCAAGGGAAATGTGGTAGCGGATGCGCTGAGCCGGAAGTACTTAGCTTCGTTATGCATCAACGATCGACTGCTGCGTGACTTGGAAGGAATGGGCATTGAACTCCGAGTTCGTTTCAAAGACGTGAAACTAGCGCAACTGCGGGTGGAACCGAGCCTACTGGAGAGGATCAAGTCTGCACAAAAGGACGACCCCTATCTGGAGAAGATGCGAAAGCTGATATCGACAGAGAAAGCGTCTGACTTTGCAGAGGACGAGTCAGGAGTGTTGTGCGTGAAGGGACGGCTATGCGTACCGAACGACGTAGAACTTACAAAGGAGATAATGACGGAGGTGCACTATGCAAAATATTCCTTGTATCCTGGCAGCACCAAGATGTATAAGGACCTCCGCATTGTCTTTTGGTGGCACGGCATGAAGAGGGACGTAGCACTCTTTGTGTCAAAATGTATGGCCTGTCAACAAGTCAAAGCCGAGAACCAGTGACCGGGCGGGGAGATGCAGAACCTCGCCATTCCAGAGTGGAAGTGGGATCACATCACTATGGACTTCGTTGTTGGCTTGTCGAGGACGCCGCGGGGAAACGATGCCGTCTGGTTCATCATCGATCGACTAACCAAGTCAGTGCACTTTATCGCCATCAAAGTTACTTGGAGCGTCGACCGCCTTGCTCAGATATACCTTCATGAAATAGTTCGGCTGTACGGGATCCCAGTTTCTATCATCTCTGATCGGGATGGACGGTTCGTAGCGTGCTTTTGGAGTAGTCTTCATTCAGCACTGGGGACCAAGTTGAAGTTCAGCTCAGCTTATCATCCTCAGACTGACAGCCAAACGGAGCGGGTGAACCAAATTCTCGAAGACATGTTACGACTCTGAGCGATCGACTTGAAGTCAAGTTGGGACATCCATTTACCGCTGGCCGAGTTTGCATACAACAACAGCTATCAGTCCAGCATCCAAATGGCGCCGTATGAAGCTTTGTACGGCCGAAAGTGTAGATTGCCCATTTGCTGGGATGAAGTCGGAGAACGGCAGATACTTGGTCCGGAGCTGGTGGAGCAGACTGTGCAGAAGGTCAAGTTGATACGAGAAAGATTGAAGATAGTACAAAGCCGACAGAAAAGCTATGCTGACACGCACCGACGCCCCCTCGAGTTCTCGGAAGACGACCATGTATTCCTGAAGGTGATGCCTATGAGTGGAGTTTCCAGGTTCGATACGAAGGGGAAATTGAGCCCAAGATTTGTTGGCCCGTTCGAAATATTGAAGTGAGTCGTCCCGGTAGCTTACCAAATCGCCTTGCCACCTGCGTTGTCAGAGGTACATGACATCTTCCATGTATCGCAATTGAGGAAGTACGTGCATGATCCGAGCCATGTTGTGGATTTGGGTAAGCTGGACCTGAAGGCGGACTTGTCATATGTCGAAGAGCCGGTGCAAATCTTGGAGCGCAAGGATAAACTTCTCCGCAACCGTGCTATTCCCCTCGTCCGCGTCCTCTAGAGAAACCATTCAGTCGAGGAGTCGACGTGGGAGCTTGAGTTAGAAATGAAGGAGAAGTTCCCTTCGTTGTTCTCGTAGAGGTAGGTTCTATTTTAAGTTTCGAGGATGAAACTTTTTCTTAGTTGGTTATGGTATAGTGCCCCGTCCCTACATCGTGCCCCGTACTCTGTCCATGGGGTACGCGAGAAAGGAACACTGTCGCTATCGATTCGGTCGGGACCGATAGGTCGGGATCGACCGAGTCGATCGAACGGGAACGGTTGAATTAAGATCCATTCCTCGTTATGGAATGTCTTCTTCGGAACCAAGTCCCATATTCAGCGGGTTGCGCCTCGAGGATTGACTCTGCGGCTGAGTCGGGAGAGACCTCCCGTTGCTCTGCTTTTCACGTCGCTTGCGTTGGTTTTGGCTTTATTTTCTGATTGCGCTTTCGTGAATGTTTTCGATGGTTTTCATGGCTTGCATTTTGAACTCGCATTTCCTATCGAACTCCTTGAATAATGCAGTATTCTAATCGGTTGCTTGTGCGATTTCAGGTAATCGCGTAGGCGACGTCTAACGCGACCAACAAGTCCTCTCGCCGAAGTAAACTCAAGGTGAGTGGCTGACCCTTCTCTTCTCGACCCCTTCATAAGTAAATCAATAGTGTTGTTGTGGAGGAAAGATTGAATGCAGAGGCACGGGCACGGTAAAATGGTCAAGATTCAAAGTGAAAGTGGGCAATACCTTAACAACTGAATAATGTCTTAACTCGGTCATTGGACAACTTGTCGACAAGGGAGAGTTTCCTCGAGCGACAACCCGCGGCCACGGGACCGACTCGACCTAGGAGGAAACACGGTATAGCTGTGCTGGATGATAGCACGGGTTAAGCGGGGACTTGCAGCGGGGCTCGCTACTTGCGCTGCAAGGGCCCCGTCTAACAAAGCTATAGTCCATGATGGCTTGTTATGCCAGTGGCCAATCACACGCAATATTGCACTTGGTATGTAAATGATAACAATTGACAGGGAAGAACATGGTAAGTTTTATAAGGCGCGACGCGGTCCGCCGGGGTAAGTTTCAACGTAAATTTCATTATGCTTTTCATATGCTTGTTTGAAATTCATTAGGATGGTTAGAAACATTCATACTCTAAGTCATATAAACTCATCAACCAAATGAGAGCTTAGAACTTAACTTGCCACGCACCAGTACAAAGTGTAATGTACTGATCCTCGCTCTCCACGCAGGTACCCCGAACTACGAAGGGCGTGCCACTTGAAAGCTCAAGACGAAGAGAACCCTTTGAAGCCTCGTCCGCGTGTGAAGGCTTGTGTTTCTAAAATCCTTTTGAAGACTCTGCACTCAGTACAAAGAAGAATAGATGGCAGCTCGGCTTCCCTCAATACCAGGAGGAAAGCGTAATAGTTTTTGCTTGTAAAAAGGGATGTAATGTATGGAACGACTATCTCATCGGCGTTCATTTTGTAAGTCGAGTCATGTTCTAGCCCGCGCGGCAATGATTGTAATGAAGTCAATGTAAAGTTTTTATTATCAATGAAAAAGTCTATTTCTATTTCAAATGTGTTCATTCAATTTTTCTGCGTACTCTAACTTGATGTTGTGTTTCGGATAACCTTATGACTATGCATTGTACGATCGCAACTTAGGTTCGCACGGCATCACGCCCGGGGGACGACTATCGATTCTACGGAATTGGGGCGTGACAGTATGTGTGTGTGTTTCAGTCAAATGTGTGTGTGTGTGTGTGTGTGTGTGTGTGTGTGTTAAAGGTGTGACAGTGAGAGTGAAAGAGTGAGAGGGTGTGTGTGTGTCCTAGTCAAATGTATGTGTGTGAGTGTGTGTGTTAAGGATGGGTGTGTGTACATGCGAGAGCCTCAATATACTAAATTTTACTAAATTTACTTATTCGGTTCGGTTTCGGTTTTAAAAAATTCGGTTCGGTTTCGGTTTTGAATATACTAAATTCGGTTCGGTTTCGTTTTCAATATACTAAATTCACTTATTCGATTTTGGTTTTGAATATACTAAATTCGGTTCGGTTTTGGTTTTCAATGTAATAAATTTACTTATTCGGTTTCGGTCCAAAGTTAACATATACTCCTATATATATACACTCCTCGAATATATATATATATATATATATATATATATATATATATATATATATATATATATATATATATATATATATATATATATATATATATATATATATATATATGTGTGCGTGTGTGCCGAATATATATGTGTGTGTGTGTGTGTGTGCGACGAATATATATATATATATATATATATATATATATATATATATATATATATATATATATATATATATATATATATATATAAATAAAAAAAATAAAAATATATATATATATATATATAAATATATATATATATATATATATATATATGTGTGTGTGTGTGTGTGTGTGTGTGTGTGTGTGTGTGTGTGTGTGTGTGTGTGTGCGCGTATGTTTCGACCCCCCGCGGCCAGACCCTAACCCCTCCCCCCCCCCCCCCCGCGACCAGACCCTAACCCCCCTCTCTAACTCCCTCTATTTCCCTGCTTCTCATTCGACTCTCTCAGTCTCCTATTCCGCATCATATGATATCCATCCACTACCAAAATACAGTCAATTAGCGAAGGAATGTTAGCGACGGATTATATCCGTCGGCGTTAGCGACAGATTTGCGGCAAATAGTCGACGGAGTACCGACGATATGCCGATACATTTATATTTATTTTAAGGGGAAGAAAAGGTCGCTCATCCGTCGCTAGGGCGTCGAAGATATAGCGACGGATACACAGTCGTCGCTATGCAGACGATTATTTGGCGAGAATAATTGGGAAAAGTGGCGGGAAAATTTTTCGACTACGCAGCGACGGATAAAATCCGACGCTAGTCCGTCGCTTACGTTTCAGACTTAAATTGAAACGACGGAGGAAACTTTCCATTCCCCCCAAATTTAACTCTCTCTCCTCTCTCTCTCTCTCCCGCGGCGGTCGGCGACCTCCCTCTCCTCTCTCTCTCTTCCTCGGCGGTGATCGACGACCTCTCCTCTCTCTCTCCCAAAGGTAATCCTCTCCTCTCTCTCTCTCTCTCTTTCTCGTGGTGGTCGTGGGTGCAGCGGGTTGGGGGCGTCGGGGGCTGCGGGGGCGGCGGAGACTGCGGGGGCGGCAGGTGCGTCGGAGGCTGGGGGGCGGCGGGGAAGGCGGGCGGCGGGGGTGGGAGGGGTACGCTAGGGTTTGTAAGTGTAAGTAGTAGTAATTATCCTAGTTTAAGAAATAGAATGAGAAAGTCTATTACTTTATATATATATATATATATATATGTGTGTGTGTGTGTGTGTGTGTGTGTGTGTGTGTGTGTGTGTCACGACCCGATCCCAAATAATTGGGTCGAACCGGATCATGCCCAGCCTGCACCGTTGTTGAGACGGCGGCAGTAAGCTGTTCTATTAGCAGGTAACCACAACAACATCTATAATTGTCATAACTAAATATTCGGGAATTGAAAACTTTATTAAACATTTGAAATAAATACAACTGGAATTAAAAGAACTGAATTCAAATAACAGAATTTTTTTTCAAAGAACAACAAAACCGAAAAGAAAGAGAATCTAGCTAAACAGTAGGCTCGACGGCCTCAGTCCCTGCGTCCTCTAAAGGGGCTCTAGCAGCACCACTGGATACAGAACCGGGTCGTAATAGCTGTTGTATAACAGCTCAGCATCTCATAGTCCCCTAAAAATGTATCTCTGGTCAGGAGGGAGCAAAGTAAAATTCATGCTAATTTGACAGTTGAAATAATAATAGAATCATGCACTTTTAAACAATTTAGAAATGAACAGTTTTCTAACAGTAAAATAGTGTAATTTGAATAGGCAATGAATATGATCGGCTTGGGTTTGTTACAGTTCAGATACGGCTTATCCCCGTGTGTATGAGGGGTAAGCTAGTACAGTTCTAAGTTACAGTGGATGTGGTCATAAACATTACTCTATTCCCCCAGTCCCCAATCAGTTACAGTAGTTACAGTCAGTGCTCTCAGGGAGAGTTTCGTGTTTGCATCGTGGTTTAAACTTGCAATAAAGCGATTATTAAAATGACTGTAAACTAACACAAAATGTACTTGCCTCAAATAATCTGGACTGGAAAGTTGGAGACTTCGAGATGGGAATTTAGGATCGTCCTCAAATTCCTACATTCGAGAAATTGACTCAGAATCCAGGGTTACCAATCTAACTACGCTAGTTGAAATCTCTAATTTGTGTCCTAAACAATTTTAATTCTTTATTAACAAAACACGAACAAAAAAATACGATTATTGGTGCGTTGAATTAATAACGAGGGAAAGATCGTTTTAAACTTTGTATTTTGGAAAATCTCGTAGTTACCAAATTAATTTTGTTAAAACTTTGTATTTTCGTATTTATACGTATAAAACTAAATTTCTTATTTTAATAAGAAATACATGATCGTTGTTAAATATTAAAACTTGTAATTTTTAATGTGAGAAAACTTTATTAATTTTTATATGAAAATAATTATCTATTTCGATTTACGCGTATGCTAAAAGAACTCGCAAAACCAGCAAACAACAGAAAATCTACACTACTAAATTACAAGTCACAGAGCCAACAACCAGCTGGGCTTATGTCCATTACAATTTATTTACATAAATTGAAATAAGACAAAATGGTCGTTACTTCTAAAACTTTCTATAATTAATTATGAGTAAATTAAATGATAAAAATAAAGTAAATATTTAATGAGTCTCAGATATGGTCCAATCGTCATTTAGGCTAATGCCTCAACGTCCGGGCGAAGCCGATTTCGTATGCACTTAGCCGGGGCCCATTGACCGATACGGTCGTCGCCCAAAATCCAAAATATTAATATTTTTCCGAAATCCAAAAAAAAATCATTTTTAAAATATAATTAAATTTTACGGGAAAATCCGGCAGCATTTCCTCTATTTTTGGTCAACCCAAAAACTGGGAAATATGCCAACATTTTTCTGCAAATCCCAAACCAGGGAATCCCAAAATATATATATAAAAATAACCACAAACATTCCCAATATTAATTCGGAACGACCCGAAACGAATTCGGGAGTCCAAAACCAACCAAAACATCACAGCACAATACCAAAAATATCCGAAAACCTAAAATATCTAGAAATCCATTTTTCGAAAAGTTTCGAAAAAGCAAAACAACCAACAGAACCTTTCCGAAGGTTCCGAAACTACGACGTCGCTAAAAACTGAATTCCCGGGAGGGAATCGGGGACCAATCTCATCACAGACCAAAAGAAAATGGGACGGGACAGGGATTATACCTTGGGTTGCTCGGCTAGAGATCTCAGATGCAAAATATAGAAATAAAGAGATCCGAAACGCGACAGAAAACCCAAGACTCTGCTGGACAGGAGCTGTCCAGAACAGCGGACACGTCTCGGGGTGCGCCGGAGAGAACAGCTTCCGCGTGCTAGGGCACGAGAAGCCGGAAAGAACAACGCACGGGCACGGGAGCCGGGGAGGCGCACGGTCAGCGCCGCTGGGAGCGGCCGGTGGAGCCGCGGGCGCGCTGGAGGCCGGGGGTCGGGCCGCGCTGGAAGGCCGGGGCGCTGGCATCGGGTGCGGGTGGCGCTGCTAGGGTCGGCGCGGAGGCGCCGCGGGCGGCTCGGAACGGAGCACCGGGGAGCCGGGGGTCCGGAGGCGCGTCGATGAGGCGCGGATGGCCGAGAGGAGTTCGGTAGGGGGAGGGTTGATCTGGAGTTGTGGGTTTGAGAAAAGAGGGAAACAATGAGAGTGGGGAGAGGAGCAAGTAGTGGTGGTGGGTGTGTTTGCTCTCCTGGAGGAAGAGAGTGTGTTGGGTTATTTAGAGAGGAGTTGGTGGTGATGGAAAAGGTGTGTGGGGAGTTATAAGGAGAAATGGGTGTTCTGGTAGGGAGAAATGGGAGATTGGTAGGGAGGGTTTTGAGGAGAGGAGTTGGGGTCGTGGGGCTCCAGGAGTGCTGTGGGTTAGGGGGGAAAGTTAGCATTAGTTTTTTAGGTTTGTTTTCTTACATATATTTTTTTTATAAAAAGGTAATATATATATATATATTTTTGAATCCAAACACATTTTTTCGAAAGGAAAAATTAGGCTTGGGATGGGTTCTAGGTCGGGTCAGACTCGGGATCGGACCCCGGGCACGGGATCGGGACGGGACAATCAACAAAGATCCTAGTCCATAAAAATAATATTTACCCAAACCGACTATAATAATAATATATAATAGTAATAGAAATAATAATAATACACAACTAAACTATATCACACTACCAAACCATTAAATCAAAAATCTGGGTTTCACAATCTTCCCTCCTTAGTAAATTTCGTCCTCGAAATTAAAGGCAGGATAGGAGAATCAAACAGGTACGGGTACTACGCCCGTAACTCAGATACAACAATAAGAATTTCTAAGGCAGTCATGGATGAGACGGTTTAGGGACAAGTTTCATTTATGATATCATCTATGTAGAAAAATACAAAAGCGAACCAAAGTACACGAGGTTGATCAGACCATCATGTACCGGTCCTGATTAGACAATATATTAGTGGGTGCACCCAATAAAATACTGTCATGATCAAGCTTGATAAAGAGATAGCTTGCAAAACTAGGCTAACTTAGCAGCATCAGTCAAGTTTAGAACGAAAAGATAAAAATACGAGTTTATGTGATGGCTCAAATTCTGATCTTCTTCTCACCTCTCACTACGCTTGCAACTGGTTTCTCTGGCAATGAAAGGTTGAGTCCAATCTTCAGCTCTGAATTATCCAAAATGTGACTCGGATCCGGATTTTAGCGTCTGAGCTGTGATACGTAGAAGACGTTGTGCACACTCTCAAGATTAGCTGGTAGAGCTAACCGATACGCTACTTTTCCAACTCGTCTTAAACTTCAAATAGCCTGATGTACCTGGCCTCAATTTTCAGCTCTGTCAAAACTGATTGTTCCTCTGGTAGGAGAAAACTTCACAGAAATGCTATCTCCTTCTTCAAACTCACTGGTCGACTACTACTATCAACCCAATACTTCTGTCTGTCTTGGGTAATCCTGAGCTTGCATTCACCTTCTCTACTGCGTCAGCCACCATCTCTGGACCCAGCAGTACTCTTTCTCCTACGTCGTCCCATGCAAGTGGTGTACGGCAACGACGTCCATAGAGAGCTTCAAATAGGGTCATACCAATGCTGGCTTGGTAATTGTTGTTGTAAGAGAACTCTACCAAGTGCAAATGATCTTTCCAAGACCCTCTAAACTCCAAGACGCAAAATCTCGGTATGTCTTCAGGCGTCTGGATTGTCCTCTCTGATTGTCTATCTGACTGGGAGTGATGGGCAGTGCTGAACTTCAATTGTGTTCCCAAACTGTCATACAAATTTTTCCAAAAGTGAGAGGTAAATCTAGTATCTCTGTCAGATACGATACTTATCGGAACTCCATGAATCCGGTAGATGTGCCGCATGTACAATGTTGCCAACCTCTCGGTGGATAGACCAACCTTGAAGGGGGTAAAGTGAGCGGACTTCGTCAGTCGGTCGACGATAACCCAAATGGCATCCTCCCCACTTTGGGATCGAGGCAGTCCTGACACAAAATCCATTGTTATGTGCTCCCATTTCCTTTCCGAAATGCCAAGCGGCTGCAATAGTCCTGCTGGTCTCTGTCTGCTAGCCTTCACTTGTTGACAAATTAAACATCTAGCAACATACCTGGCCACGTCTTTCTTCATTCCAAACCACCAAACAATGGTACGTATATCCCGATACATTTGGTTAGCTCCAGGATGTATGGAATATTGCGACTGGTGTGCTTCCTTCATCAGCTCGTTCCTCAGTTCGCCAGATACTACGCAGAGCCTCATACCATTCTTCAGTGCTCCATCGCTGGCGATTGAGAAAACCCTCAAGTGTTCCTGCCAACACTTGATCTCTAAGTTTGCAAAGTGTCTCGTTTTGAAACTGCGTCTCCTTGATTTTGTCCATCAAACTCGAGCTTACTTGCAACTTCATCAACAATGAATCAGCATCCAGCTTCTTCCTTCCAGGCAGTGTAGTCTCCAGTCCAAGCTTCTCAATGTCCTCTAGCAGGTGCCGCTCCTTGGTCAAAAACATCGCCATAGGGTATCGACTAAGTGCATTTGCGACCATATTAGCCTTACCCGGGTGGTACTGTAGATCGATGCCAAAATTCTTCATCAGCTCCAGCCATGTTCTTTGTCTCATGTTCAGCTCCTTCTGAGTGAAAACATACTTCAGACTTTTGTGGTCTGTATATATTTCCACTCTCTCTCCATATAGATAATGCTTTCATAGCTTCAAAGCAAAGATGACTGCCGCAAGCTCCAGATCATGTGTGGGATAGTTCTTCCCATGAGTCCGTAATTGCCTAGATGCATAAGCAATTACTTTGCCATGTTGTAGAAGAACGCAACCCAGTCCTTTACCTGAGGCATCACTGTAGATTGAGAAACCACCAGTTTCTGCGGGTAGCGCAAGGATTGGTGCAGTGGTAAGTCTCTTCTTCAGCTCCTCAAATGATGCCTGGCAATCTTCCGTCTAGATGAACTCTTCATTCTTCCGAGTGAGCTTCATCATCGGCTCAGCAATTCTGGCAAAATCCTTCACGAACTTCCGGTAGTAGCCAGCCAAGCCCAAGAAGCTCCTGATTTCAGCAATTGAGCTCGGGATAGACCACTTCTCAACAGCGGCTATCTACTTCGGATCCACCGAAATTCCTTCTCCTGTGACAACATGGCCAAGAAAATCCACCTTGTCTAGAAAGAATTCACATTTGGAAAGCTTACCATACAGCTTGTCCTTCCTCAAAGTTTCCAAAACTTTCCTGAGGTGCTCTTCGTGCTCCTCTTCCGTCTTTGAATAGGTCAGAATGTCATCGATGGAGACAACGACAATTTGATCTAGGTATTCATGGAAAACCTTGTTCATAAGGTTCATAAACATCGCAGGAGCATTCATCAGTCCAAACGGCTTGACCAAAAATTCAAACTGCCCATACTTGGTGTTGAATGCCGTCTTGGGAATATCTTCTTTCCTGACACAGATCCGATGGTAGCCAGATCTAAGATCAATCTTCGAAAAACACCATTGCTTTGCTCAATTGATCAAATAGTTCATCGATCCAGGGTGAAGGGTACTTGTTCTTGATATTGATACTGTTCAGCGCCCGATAGTCGATGCACATCCGCACTGTTCTGTCCTTCTTATGCACTAACAAGACAGGCGCTCCCCAGGGTGAAGCTCCGTCTCGAACGAATCCCAGAACCTTCCTTGATCTGGTCCTTCATCTTCTTGGCCTCCTTCGGGTTGACTCTGTAGCATCCCTTAGAAATATGGAAGAGCCGGGGACTAGGTCAATAGTGAATTCTATGTCTCGATCTAGGGTAATCCGGGAAGACTATCAGGGAAGACATCTACCATAAAGGTGTAACTAAGAATTTTATTCATGTGGAGAATTACAGAAAAACTCTCATGATTGATATAAGGACATCCTGTTACAACTTCTTATAAAAATAGAAAATGCTATTCAGCTGTCCTAGGGTCCATTATTCATGGTTCTGTCTCTTGCATGAGCAGTCTCCAACTGCTTCATCTTCTATGAACCTCGAGTCTGCATCATGCCTTATTGTAGGAGGCAAGGTCTGCTGGATAGGAAGAGAGTCCCTAGGTTGTGGCCTAACAGGTGTTGCTGTGATATGTGCTCTGGTTTGATGAAAAGATAAGGGACAGTCCTTTACCCGATGTTCAACAGATCCACATGCCAAATATTGTCTCAATCTCTTGCGGCAGCTAACGGCCTGATGACCAGGCCTCTTGCAGTAGTCACAAGCCAATAGCCTCTTACGACAAGACTGCCAGAAAGTAGAGTACTTGATAGGGCCCAAATATCTTCTAGATTCAGGGGTATCCCTCCTAGGATGAGGTTCCGCTCCAACTTGTTTGGAGATAGCTAAGGCTACATCATTGACGTTCTTCATGACTTCTCTCATGATATCCATCTGTTCCTGCTGGGCTTCAGCTTGAGCCTTCTGGGACTCCAGGATTTCTTGAAATAGGGCAACCATTTGGAAGGTGTTCGCTGGTACTGGTGGAGCATCAGGAATGGGTACTTTCTCAAGGAAATGCAGCTCAGTTTGAGAAGAGGTAGGATCCGCCGGTGTAGTAAAAACTTCACTGGATGCATTATGGGGACGGTCAATCAGCTGCGAGGGAATAAACCCTGGACTTGGTTGAGGAGATGGGATATAATCCGGAGATGACACCTCATCGCCAGCAGGATTGGTTTTATCAATGGCCATTCTCTGGAAGGTTTAGGATGCACACATAAGCAAGGTATCCTACCAGTCTATAATCAAACAAAAATATTTATTTATATATATGATTCGGACCTATGTTGTGACAAATCAATGTTCTAGTATTCTAATTGTTTCTAGGTATGTTTTCCTAAGTAGTTGTTCGACCTGCATGAGCCACCACTAAAAACATATCACGACCCGATCCCAAATAATTGGGTCGAACCGGATCATGCCCAGCCTACACCGTTGTTGAGACGGCGACAATAAGCTGTTCTATTAGCAGGTAACCACAACAACATCTATAATTGTCACAACTCAATATTCGGAAATTGAAAACTTTATTAAACATTTGAAATAAATACAACTGGAATTAAAAGAACTGAATTCAAATAACAGAAAAAAATTTCAAAGAACAACAAAACCGAAAAGAAAGAGAATCTAGCTAAACAGTAGGCTCGTCGGCCTCAGTCCCTGCGCCCTCTAAAGGGGCTCTGGCAGCACCACTGGATACAGAACCGGGTCATAATAGCTGTTGTATAACAGCTCAGCATCTCATAGTCCCCTAAAAATGCATCTCCAGTCAGGAGGGAGCAAAGTACAATTCATGCTAATTTGACAATTGAAATAATAATAGAATCATGCACTTTTAAACAATTTAGAAATGAACAGTTTTCTAACAGTAAAACAGTGTGATTTGAATAGGCAATGAATATGACCGGCTTGGATTTGTTACAGTTCAGATACGGCTTATCCCCGTGTGTATGAGGGGTAAGCTAGTACAGTTCTAAGTTACAGTGGATGTGGTCATAAACATTACTCTATTCCCCCAGTCCCCAATCAGTTATAGTAGTTACAGTCAGTGCTCTCAGAGAGAGTTTCTTGTTTGCATCGTGGTTTAAACTTGCAATAAAGCAATTATTAAAATAACTGTAAACTAACACAAAATATACTTGCCTCAAATGAACTGGACTGGAAAGTTGGAGACTTCGAGATGGGAATTTAGGATCGTCCTCGAATTCCTACATTCGAGAAATTGACTCAGAATCCAGGGTTACCAATCTAACTATGCTAGTTGAAATCTCTAATTTGTGTCCTAAACAATTTTAATTCTTTATTAACAAAACACGAACAAAAAACACGATTATTGGTGCATTGAATTAATAACGAGGGAAAGATCGTTTTAAACTTTATATTTTGGAAAATCTCGTAGTTACCAAATTAATTTGATTAAAACTTTGAATTTTCGTATTTATACATATAAAACTAAATTTTTTATTTTAATGAGAAATACATGATCGTTATTAAATATTAAAAACTTGTAATTTTTAATGCGAGAAAACTTTATTAATTTTTATATGAAAATAATTATCTATTTCGATTTACGCGTATGAACTCGCAAAACTAGCAAACAACAGAAAATCTACACTACTAAATTACAAGTCACAGAGCCAACAACCAGCTGAGCTTATGCCCATTACAATTTATTTACATAAATTGAAATAAGACAAAATGGTCGTTAGTTCTAAAAGTTCCTATAATTAATTATGATTAAATTAAATGGTAAAAATAAAGTAAATATTTAATGAGTCTCAGATATGGTCCAATCGTCATTTAGGCTATTGCCTCAACGTCCGGGCGAAGTCGGTTTCGTTTGCACTTAGCCGGGGCCCATTGACCGATACGGTCGTCGCCCAAAATCTAAAATATTAATATTTTTCCGAAATCCAAAAAAATCATTTTTAAAATATAATTAAATTTTACGGGAAAATCCGGCAGCATTTCCTCTATTTTTGGTCAACCCAAAAATGGGGAAATATGCCAACATTTTCCTGCAAATCCCAAACCAGGGAATCCCAAAATATATATATATAAATAACCATAAACATTCCCAATATTAATTCGGAACGACCCGAAACGAATTCGGGAGTCCGAAACCAACCAAAACATCACAGCACAATACCGAAAATATCTGAAAACCCAAAATATCTAGAAATTCATTTTCCGAAAAGTTTCAAAAAAGCAAAACAACCAACAGAACCTTTTCGAAGGTTCCGAAACTACGACGTCGCTAAAAACCGAATTCCCGGGAGGGAATCGGGGACCAATCACATCACAGACCAAAAGAAAATAGGACGGGACAGGGGTTATACCTTGGGTTGCTCGGCTAGAGCTCTCAGATGTAAAATATAGAAATAAAGAGATCCGAAATGCGACGGAAAACCCGAGACTCTGCTGGACAGGAGCTGTCCAGAACAGCGGACACGTCTCGGGGTGCGCCGGGGAGAACAGCGTCCGCGTGCTAGGGCACGGGAAGCCGGAAAGAACAACGCACGGGCACGGGCACGGGAGCCGGGGAGGCGTGCGGTCAGCGCCGCTGGGAGCGGCCGGGGGAGCCGCGGGCGCGCTGGAGGTCGGGGGTCGGGCCGCGCTAGGAGGACGGGGCGCTGGCGTCGGGTGCGGGTGGCGCTGCTGGGGTCAGCGCGGAGGCGCCGCGGGCGGCTCAGGACGGAGCACCGGGGAACTGGGGGTCCGAGGGCGCGTCGATGAGGCCCGGATAGCCGAGAGGAGTTCGGTAGGGGGAGGGTTTGCTCTGGAGTTGTGTGCTTGAGAAAAGAGGGAAACAATGAGAGTGGAGAGAGGAGCAAGTAGTGGTGGTGGGTGTGTTTGCTCTTCTGGAGGAAAAGAGTGTGTTGGGTTATTTAGAGAGGAGTTGGTGGTGATGGGAAAGGTGTGTGGGGAGTTATAAGGAGAAATGGGTGTGCTGGTAGGGAGAAATGGGAGAGTGGTAGGGAGGGTTTTGAGGAGAGGAGTTGGGGTCGTGGGGCTCCAGGAGTGCTGTGGGTTAGGGGGGAAAGTTAGGATTAGTATTTTAGGTTTATTTTCTTACATATATTTTTTTATAAAAAGGTAATATATATTTTTTTTTGAATCCAAACACATTTTTTTTAAAGGAAAAATTAGGCTTGGGACGGGTTCTAGGTCGGGTCAGACTCGGGGTCGGACCCCGGGCACGGGATCGGGACGGGACAATTAACAAAGATCCTAGTCCATTAAAATAATATTTACCCAAACCGACTATAATAATAATATATAATAGTAATATAAATAATAATAATACACAACTAAACTATATCATACTACCAAACCATTAAATCAAAAATCTGGGTTTCACAATATGTATATATATATATATATATATATATATATATATATATATATATATATATATATATATATATATATATATATATATATATATATATATATATATAAAGAAAATGCAATATGACAAACCCTAGTTTAAGAAATAGGATGAGAAAGTCTACTGCTTTATATATATATATATATATATATATATATATATATATATATATATATATATATATATATATATATATATATCAAGGTTCAAAGTATCCGTATCGGAATCGGTATCGGACTTTTCCTATGAGTATTGGTATCGGCGATATCGGTAGTATCGGCAATTTCGGATCGGAGTATCGAATTTTTTGGTATTGGGAAACAAATAATTATCGGTAGTATCGAATTCTTTTACATACTTTTAAAACCTTATTATGCTTTCAACCTAGGTTCACAATATCGGTATCGGAATTGGTATCGGACTATTCCTGTGCTGTTTAATTTTCTTTGCCGAATTGACTGGAACAAAGACCCCCAATGTCGGCATCGGTCAATATTTGGTATCGGTCGTTATCGGATCGGAACATGCCAAACCGTATCGGTATCGGCCGTATCGGATCGGTATCGGCTGATACTTTAAACCATGATATATATATATATATATATATATATATATATATATATATATATATATATATATATATATATATATTTACTGACTCGTCAAGTTGAACTGTGTATAACATGCTCGACGCAAAAGATGAATCATTTGGACTTAGTGGTATCGGTATCGGTATCGAACTATCGGTATCGGTATTAAACTATCGGTATCGGTATCGAACTATCGGTACTGCTAGCGGACTATCGGACTATCGGTATCGGTATCGAACTATCGGTATCGAACTATCGGTATCGCACTATCGGTATCGGTATCGCACTATCGATATCGGACTATCGGTATCGGTATCGGACTATCAGTATCGGTATCGCACTTTATGCATATTTGTATGAACAGGGATAGCTCTGTATGTTTTTCAAAAAAATCTCAATTAGCGACGGACTAGTGACCGCTTAGCGACGGATGTTTCCATTTTTTGACTACTTTTCGACGGAATATCCGTCGCTACATGGAGAATTAAAACTGTTTTCAGTTAGCGACGGGTGGTCAACGGATTCGCCTCGGACAATCCGTCGCCAAGGTTTTGGAAATACCTCGTTCGACGGAATAGGGACGGAACATCCGTCGCCACGGTTCTGGAAATGCTTGACATTTCCAGAACAATGGCGACGGATTATCCGCTACAAGTCAGTCGCTACGTCAACGGAATGAGCGATGGAGTAGCGACGACATATCCGTCGCCATGGTTCTGGAAATGTCAAGCATTTCCAGAACATGGTCGATGGATTATCCGTTAGGATTCCATCGCTAATCCGTCCTTTGTTATCGACGGAATAGCGACGGAACGATACACTCTGATACGTTGTTACGACGGTTTACCGACGGACCGTTCTGTCGCTAGCGTCTACACAGTTCAGTATTTAATACTTGAAATCGACGAAAGACCGTTGGAAAGTCGTCGCTAATGCATCGTATTGTGACGACAAAAAGTCGTTGCTATTCCGTCGCTTAACGACTACTTAGCGACGGAGCTTTATTAGCGACGAGCTGATTGCCGACGGATTATTTTGACCAAGATCCGTCAGTAATCGGTCGCTAATACTGATTGTCGACGGATCTGGTCGTCGCTAAATCGACATATTTTGGTAGTGATCTCAACCAAAGAGTAGAGAAGTGTGAAAATATTAATATTAACCAAGTATCGATATCGGAATCGGTATCACCATGAATCTCATGGCTTGTTCTACCAGAGCATGATATAAAACCAAACGTGTGAATCAGAGCTTCACACTCTAATATTGTGAATGTGAAGCTGTCACTCCCCAATCCTGGAATACGTATTTTAATACGTAAACCCATAAATTATATTTACCTTGAATTTATACGATATTTATTATGCAGTATTTCTTCATGCATTTCCCAAAAATATTCGACAAAACATTATTTCCTAATTTATTTTCTGCATTTGGGCCTACTGTTTTGGCTCATTTGGGTAACCTATTCTTGGTTCACCAATGGTTCATCATGAACCCTTTGGTTCATCATGAACCCATGGGTCCAAGATCTTTATATATAACTCATCTCAATCTCTCTCCTCTCATTTACTTCCTCTCATTTATTTCCTCCACCGACCAAGGCAAGTACCAACTTGCTCAAGAGATGGATCCATAATTTTGTCAATGATTTCTTACAAAACTATTTGCCAAAATATGTTCTTCTCCTCAATCTATACTAGTTTAGAACTTGAAAATTTCCATTTTGAAGCTTTGATTTTTGTAGATCTAAGTTTTAATCATTTTCGGATTTCCTTGGTCTTGATCTATTTTCGTTGGAGTTTTGATGCTTCTATGTGGAAAAGAATTCCATTTCACCCAAGATGGAACTTTAGAAATCCGGATTTGGAGTTCGGATGGCCAAGTTGTGATGTTTTGAAGTTTGGGGATTAACCATGGTGTTCTTGCTGTTTGGAGAAGACAGTGAGCAGTGTGCTCCTGTTTGAGCGTGCTTCCTGTTGGAAGTGTGTCTCCTCCTGAGCCTGCGTGACTTTTCACGCAGCTCTCTCCCTGAGCCTGCACGACTTTTCACGCAGCTCTCCCCCTGAGCCTGCGTGACTTTTCACGCAGCTCTCCCCCTGAGCCTGCGTGACTTTTCACGCAGCTCTCCTCCTGAGCCTGCGTGACTTTTCACGCAGCTCTTCCCCTGAGCCTGCGTGACTTTTCACGCAGCTCTCCCCCTGAGCCTGCGTGACTTTTCACGCAGCTCTCCCCTGAGCCTGCGTGACTTTTCACGCAGCTCTCCCCTGAGCCTGCGTGACTTTTCACGCAGCCCTCCCCTGAGCCTGCATGACTTTTCACGCAGCTCTCCCCTGAGCCTGCGTGACTTTTCACGCAGCTCTCCCCCTGAGCCGGCGTGACTTTTCACGCAGCTCTCCCCTGAGCCTGCGTGACTTTTTACGTACGTAGCTCCCCTTGAGCGTGCGTGCTTTGTGCGTACGCTTTTGATATTTTATCAGATATTATATACCTATTTTATATCCTTACACCTTTTGTCCCGAGCATGATATAAGCACTAATGTGACCCCGGAGAACAAAGTGTTCTTACCCGATACATGTACCTGAATGTCCCAGTTCTTGTTCATGCTCGACAAATGACTCGTAACTCCACATGGCGTATTTGCAATGATGCACTACACTAAGGAGGGTAGCACATGTTGACATACTGATTGACATGGATCCTCTTTGGGGTACTCGTACTAAAGTACGACTTTAGGAGGATAATCATGCAGGCCACATCATGTGAGTCCAAGATTTCACCTAGGGTTAAATTAGGCAACTAAACATACTAGATGCATGGGGAGGGCAAATTCTCGAGATCGTGTTACACCAGCCGCCTTGAGATATTGTCTCGACGCGTCGGCTGGTCACCACGGATACTGTGTCATCTGCAACGAGTGGATGACTGTATCCGATTAATTCCTGCTATATACTATATATTTTAGCAAAGTGGCCTTACGAGGGACCTGTGCTCAATCATACCTGTCTACGCGAACCCTTGGATTGGCTAGCCTTGCTGGAAAGATACGATCTGAGGATTTTCTAAATAACATGATGCAAGGATAACCTCGTCCCACTAGAAACTCGTAGACTTGATTGGCCGTGAAAATGACTCGCTTGTATCCTATCACCTTCCAGGAATAACTGAGGGAAGCGGACTGTCATGGTACGTGATCCAACCCATGTTCTTGTTTGATTGTTGGGTTGGTTATGGTACTATGATAGGCTGTGGACCGAAGTTATGAACGGAAGACTTATTCCGGTTGTGAAGTGCTACTCTGTGAATGACTGAGGAACATGGTCTATCATGGTACATGATCCAACCCATGTTCTTGTTTGATTATTGGGTTGGTTATTGTGCTGCGATAGGCTATCGACCGAAGTCACGATCAGGGGATTTTATTGTTTATACCTTTTAACTTATGTGAAAGTTATAGAGTACGACACGTCCCGACTCCATGCGACACCTTTTGTCCTTGTTTGGTTGTAAGGGTGCCATATGGGTTCGAGGATGTGCGCTACCCTATAATAGTAGCATAAGTATTACTATTATCAATCATTCTATTAACTGGGTTTTTAATCTTAACTCTTGTACCCCTTTGGCGGTACTTGCTATTCGGGGCTGACCCCGCTGGTTTTGTTTGGCCAGATCTCGTAGCAGAGCCGGAGGACACGATCTTCCTTCCTGACATCCATGGTGCATACTAGGAGCATGGCGGTTCGGGGACTCGAGTGGGTTTCTTCTCCACCACTCCTGCTTATACTTTTGCGGCATTTAGCCACCGGCACCTGTTAGCCGGATTACTCGATATTTTGTGTCAGTACATAATTGTAATTAAACAGACTGCAGCTGTGTATAATTTTGTACTTCTGACTCTCTGAGATAGCTAAATTATAAAGCTAGTCTCTCATGACCATTTTGATGAAGCGTCGGGGACGCCTTACTGCTTTATCTTTAATATTCATTTAATTGCTGATATGACTTGATTGATTGAAACATAGAACTCTGTGGGACCATAGGAGACTTGATTGTAGCACGTACCCCCTAGTCTCTCGACAGCCACGATCGCCGTATGACGTTACGTACCTCGTATGGAGTAGCTGGCCTAGTCCGTCTCCGTATTTTGGTACTGGGGCGTGACAGAAGCTCTGTTTCATGTTTGGTTTCATATTATGCTCTGTTAGAACAAGCAATAAGATTCATGGTGATACTGATTCCGATACTGATCCTCGGTTAATATTAATATTTTCACACTTCTCCACGCTTTGGTTGAGATGTATATCATATGATGCGGAATAGGATGCCTCATGACCCGAATGAGAAGAAGGGGAGTAGGGAGTCTCACTCTATACACTCATCCGCCTACGATATACACTCTATACATTCTTACTTATGCAAGCCTTTTGAGGTAATCAACATTATACTAGATTTTCGAAAAAATCTATAACTCTGATAGGCCCAAAAGACTTGGCATAAGTAAATTTAATTTTCAACACTTACCTATCTACTACTAAGATATCTTATATATCCTTCTAGGATACTCACTCTATACCGATATCTTAAAGTTAATTTTCAACACTTACCTACCGCCTAGACACCGCCTAGACGCCAAAGCGATCAATATCGATACTCATAGAAATAGTCTGGTAACGATAACAATACCGATTCATAAGATAAAGTAAACAAATTTGTAATTAAAAATATATAGTCCTTATAGTTCTCATTCTGATAACAGGATAACATTGCGCTGTCAGGATCAAGTTCCTAGCCAATCAGGATAACATTATGTTATAGACAAAGAGTGATATGGTGAGGGGTGTATGTGTGTGTTTCAATCAAATGTGTGTGTGTTATGGGTGTGACAGTGAGAGTGAAAGAGTGAGAGGGGGTGTGTGTGTGTCCTAGTCAAATGTGTGTGTGTGTTAAGGGTGGGTGTGTGTACAGGCGAGAGCCTCAAGTTATAGGTTTAATTATTTTCAGGTTTATGGCATATAAGGGTGTAACAGTACATACATTACTCATGCAACATAGGTAACTACATTTGTATCGATTTGAAAATGTTTGTAACCTATATCTGTATCGTATATGTATCAGTATTCGTGCTCATAATTATGCAACATAGTATGTCATCTTCGTCTAAGTGGTCAAACTAATATAAACTATTAACTTGATGGAAATAAAGAAGATACTAGTAGTTCATAAAGAAAATTGCTATATAAGAAATGTATAATATAACATGTCATGTGACACGTGCAAAAGTTAAGAGGATATCTCCAATATTAAGAAAATACTTGCAATAGAGAATAATAGAATGTTTAGCTCCTAACACATACATGTTTAATACAGCTGATTATTTGATGGACCACAAGATCAAAAATTTTATCAATCATAGAAGTTTATAAAGTACAAGAACAGGTTGCAGCTAAACACAATCACAAAGTGTTCTCAGCAAATTGCTATTTTCTGATAACAGCAAAAAAATGATGGACGGTACACAATCCTTGGTAAATTTCATATATCAAACTAAGATCACTGTATAAATATAACATAACTGCAATCACGCGGCCAGTCCCCCCCCCCCAACCCCCCCTCCCGCATGCAGCCCACCCCAACCCTCCGGGGCCAGCCCCCCCTCCCCCCCCCCCGCCAGCCCCCTCCCCTCCCCCGCAGCCCACCCCTGTCACGCCCCGATTCGGTAGAATCAATAGTCGTCCCCCGGGAGTGATGTCGTGCAAGCCTAAGTTGCGCTTGCACAAGGCGGTTCATAAGGTTATCCGAAACAACAACATATATAAGAGTACGCAGAGAAATTGAACACATTTATATAGAGAAGGAAACTTGCATTTTCATTGACAATAAGTTAGGTTACAGACTCGATTACAAAAGAGGCCT
The DNA here is from genome assembly GCA_029216955.1 of Iris pallida. Taxonomy (NCBI): domain Eukaryota; kingdom Viridiplantae; phylum Streptophyta; class Magnoliopsida; order Asparagales; family Iridaceae; genus Iris; species Iris pallida. The sequence continues at coordinate 16,949,640 of JANAVB010027397.1, read as the reverse complement.
CTCGGGCTTACAACCGACATCGATGAGATAGTCATTCCATACATTTACATCCTTTTTTTACAAAACATCAAAATGTGTCTCTAAGACCTGGGATCGGCGAGAGTTTGCGACTCATGATGCAGTTGGATTGGAATCTTCAAAATGTTGCAGAGTTAGCCTTCGCGCTAGCAAGGCTTCAAAAGAAAGGAGCGTCGCCTTCAGTTCCTTGGCACGCTATCCTGGTTCCGGGTACCAATTAAGAACGAGGGTCAGCACATTACACTTTGTGCTGGTGCGTGGCAGTTTAAATCCCGTGGTCTCATTTGTTGAAGAAGTTAAGTGAGCGTGTATGCAAATATTTAGTGAAGTTTCTAGCCATCCTACTCAATTCATACTAATATTTGAAGGCACAACCGTATAACAACGATAGATTCTACCCCCGGCAGAGCGCGCCATTGTAGCGTAAACTTACCATGTTCTTTCCTGTCATGTTGATAATAATAAAACATAATAGAGCGCATTCGTGAAGGTCACTGGCACGACAAGCCATCCTGGACATATAGCTTGGTAGACAGTGGTCCTTCAGCGCAGGTAGCGAGTCCCGTTGAAAGCTACTGCCTACCGTGGCATGCATCCGGCATAGCTATCCGTGTTTCTTCCTAGGCCGGAACGGTCCCGTGGCCTCGGGATACCGTCCGAAGAAACAATCGCCCTTGTCGACAAGTTGTCCATGACCGTGCTAAGTTAATTGTTATTTTAAGGCACATCTTATAATATCATTGCGACATTCATTTAATCAATTCATCCTTTCTTAGCACGATTCTATATAATACGGTAATTGCAAGCACGATAAGGTTATATGACAAGTATTTGTATAGTTCGTGTTCGTAGGACGTCGTGTGACCGTTCATCAAAATATCATTCATGTCGTTGTATTTCATCTAGCATAGCAGATGCCTAGTATCGATAATGTATTAGAGAAGAGGGTCGAGGGAAGAAGGGTCAGCCACTCACCTTGAGTTTACTTCAGGCGAGAGAACTTGTTGGTCGCGCTATACGTCGCCTACGTGATTACCTGAAATTGCACAAGCAATCAATTAGAACACTGCATTATTCAAAAAGTTCGATAGGAAATGCGAGTTCGAAATGCAAGCCATGAAAACCATCGAAAACATTCACGAAAATGCATTCAAAAAACAAAGCAAAAACTAAAGCAAGCGGCGTGAAAAGCAGAGCAACATGAGGTCTCTCCCGACTCAGCCACAGAGTCAAACCTTGAGGCGCAACCCGCTGAATATGGGACTTGGTTCCGAAGAAGTCATTCTATAACGTGGAATGGATCTTAATTAAACCGTTCCCGTTCGATCGATTCGATCGATCCCGACCTATCGGTCCCGACCGAATCGATAGCGACAGTGTTCCTTTCTCGCGCACCCCGTGGATAGAGAACGGGGCACGATGTAGGGACGAGGCACTACACCATAACCAACTAAGAAAAATTTTCATCCTCGAAACTTAAGAACAGAACCTACCTCTATGTAAATAATGAAGGAAACTTTTTTTCATCTCTAACTCGAGTTCTCATGTCGACTCTTCTGTCGCATGGTTCCTCCAAAGTACGTAAACAGGAGGGATCGCTCGATTTCGCAGCAGCTTATCCTTGCGTTCTAAGATTTGAACTGGCTCATCAACGTAGGATAAGTCGGACTTCAGCTCCAGCTAGCCAAAATCCACCACGTGGCTAGGATCGTTATAACACCCAGTTTTTTAGATGAGGATAATTTTGAAATTTTGTAATTATAATTATTATTTATTGATAATTATTTCATATTATGATTTTTGGTGATTTTTAATCATTTTTAAACTATTTAAAATTATGACTTGTGATTTTGACATTTTACTATTGTTTGGTTTTAATTTCGAAGAATTTGTCACCCCCAGTTTTCAGAAACAGGGATATTTTTGTCATTTTGTATTTTTGAAATATTGTTGAAATTTATTTTATTATTTATGATATTGTTTTGGGATTATTTGAGTCGGGTTCGAATTTCAGCTCAATCCGACTTGAAACGGGGACCCGGAGGTAGTGTTGACTCTAGTAGGACCCACATACTAGTTAGGCATGGCCCACATGATATTAACTTTAGTCCACATGATAGAAATATTTTAGTTAGAGGTTAGACTAATTATTATGGATAAGGTTAGTGTGATTAGAGACTTTAGAATGACTAATTTAGCCCCAACCAATTAGCCCTTTCCTAATACTCATAGAATAGGTTAGTGGGGGCATTTTGGACCTTACCATAATAGGACAAATAGCCCCATATGGCCATCAACTTTGGGAGAGGATAGGCTGAAGTTTATTTTATTATTCTCATCCACACTCTCTCTCTTGTTCTTTCCCAAATTCCTAGAGAGCAATCCCTAGCAATTTCTTCACCAAATCCTTCCATTTCACCACCAAATCTTCTTCTTTCCTTCTCCATTCTAGCCAAGGAGGAAGCTACCCAAGTTTGGGAGGATTCCGAGCTCGTTCGTGTCCTTTTGGAATCTCTACGTGTCGGTGTCGCTCCGGAAAGGCTTTTCTTCGATTCGATCTACCGGGAGGTATAAATCCCTTCTCCTTTTCATTTTCTCATGCATATAGGTCTATTTTAAACCCATAGGAATGACCCCCATGGTTGTATCTCCATTTGTGTCCATTTCGTGTCCATTTGGAGGTCATAGGAGTGTCCTTTGTGTTGTGGTTGTGTCCATGTGGGAAAATCCCAAATTTGGACATACTATGTGTTGTTGTTATGTATGAATGAATTATTACATGTTTAATCTCATATTTTTGTATTGGAGATGTGTTCTATAGTGTCTCATATATATATATATATATATATATATATATATATATATATATATATATATATATATATATATATTTTATATATATATATATATATATATATATATATATATATATATATATATATATATATATATATATATATTAGTGTAGAGAGTGAGTTCTTGATATATTATGTTATATACTTGTGTTCTTTTGTCTCAAACTACCTAAATCCGTCATAATTTTTATCCACGTTTTTAATTTCAGCCCTAACTTAGAAATGTCATAACTTCTAGCTCAAAGTTCGGTCTAATCTTTCGTTTTTTTAAAAGAAGTGTATTGAAGTTAGCTTTCCAAAAACATGTATTAATAGGCCTAATTCTTTCTGTAACTTTCTGGAGAATTATTTGAGTGTCAGCTGTATGAAAGACAAACGCGTTCTCGGTGTTTTTGCGATTCCGGGAGTTTCCGGAAACGAAAATGCGATCCGTTTGAAGTTTCAGAAAGCTAACACATAGATCTATAACATACTTTAATCCTAAATTTTAGTTCATGCTGAGATGATACAGTATTGATTATTAGTAGGAGTTACTATTCGGCATATACATCTTGTGCACCCTTGTGTGTAATATAATGTTCTATTTGATTTTAACCCATGTTAATGTATATACATTATGTAATTAAATAGAGAATACAAGCATGAGTAAATGGTTAAATAAATGATATATGAGGTGTAAGTATCCTATCTAATGTAAGCATGTATAAGTATGGCTTGTGATGAATATGTAGGTTCCATAGCATGTAATGTATGGTGCATATAGTGGTGCAAGAGAATAAATGAATGATGAATGAATGCAAGCATGAATGTAATGTAATAATAGATGTAATGCATGATATGTTAAATGAATAAAATGATATATATATATATATATATATATATATATATATATATATATATATATATATCCTCTTTACATTAATATATATATATGGTTGAATGCAAGCATGTAGGAATGCAATTAATGTAATGTATGTAAGCAATACATAAATGCATGAATGAAAGAATGATATACAATGCATGCATAAAAGTATATAATGAATGCTAGATATAAATGTAAGGTATATATGTAATGATAGATATGAATGCATAATGTATAAATATTGTAAATGCAATATCAGATTTCATATGTAGACATAGAACCAATGCATAGCTGATATTTAGATTGAATGTTAGTTCATTTTAGGTTGTTCGAACACTGAACTGTCCATGTAAGCATATATACCTTCCTTTTCCACCGATTGCCAAGCCAATTTTAGTTTTCAATATAGTGGAATGTCTATGAATGTAATGTTAACCTTCAACCCCTTAATTCAAAATGTTAGTTAATTTCAGTATTAGACAATACATGAGCTGTATGCATATGGGATGTTGGCTTAATGGCAGATTTCAGATAACATGGTTCATTTTATGTGGTTAGTTACACCAGTTTATGGGATAGCTCACTTTAGTTTATATGTAAATGTGGAACTAAATTGAGAATGAACTTCACCCTCTGCACAAAGACACCCCACTCTATATCAACCACCATGCCATGTAACCCTTCTCTAAATGATTGCTATAATATATATAGATTTATGTAAAGTATAGATGCATGTTAGTTATAACTTAAATAGTCTCTACTCTAATGTATATAGATGTATACTTGTAGCCATGCATGTTAAGTATAATACATGTGTAATGTAGATGGGTTAGCTTTGTGCCATGTGCAGTGTAAACTCATAACTAGTGTTGATTTCTCTTTTCATGTACACCTCCATGTTCACACACACACATAGCTTTACATGTTAGTTCCTTTCTCTTATATATATATATATATATATATATATATATATATATATATATATATATATATATATATATATATATATATATATAATATAGAACATGAATGATAGTGATGTATCTTGATGTGTGACTTGTGTTGGCTTGTATAGCCTTGCGATTGGTGTGTGACTGCTAGCCTAGGCTTGGTTAGGCCTAGTGAGACTTATTAGACTTGTTTGGGCTAGGACTTGACCTAGTTGACTAGTGTGGTTGACTAGAGTTGACCAAGTGTTGACTTTAGTATAGTTTGACCTAGACAGCATGCAGATGCATTATAGATTACTATTATCATCCCCTGTATATATCTTGACTTGTGTTGCTCTAACTAGGAGTCAGGTACCTCATCTCGGACAGTATATTTACTTCAGACATTCAGATACGAGGCGAGTACATTCTCTGACCGTTTCATACTTGGCTAGATTTACATTCTTGCTCTAGATTACTGTACTTGATGCTGACACGATCATTATCATGGATTAGTACTATGTGGATCTTCTTCTGAGATGTTACCTCCTTGTATTCACTAAATACATATTGTGATGTGTGTTTCACTTACATATTGTATTTATTGAATATCCTTATCATTGTACACTCATTGTGCATATTGTACTCTCATTATCATATTGAGCCATTGTACAAGCCATTGTATAAGCCATTATACAAGCCATTGTATAAGCCATTGTACAAGCCATTGTATAAGGTAACGTAACTGAATTGGATCCTTGTGTATTGATTGGGGAGGAAGAGTAAAATTGGTTATGTGATCAATCCTATTGTATAAGAAATTGTATATGTCCATTGTACACCCACGTACAAAGGAGTCCCTTTTTATTGTATAACCTAACCCGTTTACATAACCATATTGTGCTCTAAATCACATGTTGCTTACAGTTCTTACTTATCATATATAGATATTTCCCATTATCAAATCTCTGTTGTTTTCATATACATTCTTCTTTCAGCGTTTCATGTACCTTACTCTATTGTATGTTTTATATTTCCTAACATGATATGAACTGCGTAAGATGTTTTGTGCTCGCTCCCGTCCTGACTGGACCTGTTAAAATTTTTACAGAGGATGATGAGGAACCCTGCACCCTTACTTGGAGTTTGCTTAGTTGACACTCGCGACCTGGACCCCTGGGGAGGTTCAGGCAGCTGCTCAGGATGATACCTTGTATAGTGTAGATAGCTTAGACTGTCCTTTCTTTTCATGTTTAGTTGTTGTCTTATTTTCAGAGTTGTATATTTTAGAGATGTTGAGACTTTGTTATTTCTTTCTGTTGTACCTCAGTTGAGGATTTCTTATCTATTTTCCATCATGCTACATTCTACCTTAGATTGTGATTGAGTTGTACCACTGTGTTGGCCTCCTTATGGAGAGTATTCATATTATGTTAGTTATAGTTCATGACCTAGAACAGCGTTCTACCACCGATACTGCGGCGTAGGCTGGGCGTTGTCACGCTCTCGTACCCTCACAGTGGGTGCGGGTCGTGACACGTTTTTAGTTGTGGCCCATGCAGGTCGAGTTTATGTAGTGGTATTCGAACTAGAGTATCACTACAGCCTGTAGTAGGATTAGGATATTTTTGGAGGTACTCAATCACATTAGGAAAAACTCTTAATTTGATTCCTTTTGTCTAAAATTATTGCTTATTGACTTTCCTTGAATATAAACTGTTCTCCTTTGAATTTTTGCTTCATTCTCAGAAATTGCTTCTTGTTTTGATCTGTCTTCATGATGGTTATGAAGACACGATCTCATCGCTTCGGTTCGGGGGATACTATCGAGAGGCTGGCCACCTCTCGTCATGTTCATCAGGGCCTCGAGACCGCAGCTTCTGTTGTGCCGACTCAGGTTGGCATTTCTGCTACATTGGAGGTGCACCTCCGTCTGTACAGAGACTTTTCCTTTCATTTTCGGTTTCTCTCAGCAGCAGCGATTCATGCAGCATCAGCAGCAGAGATTTGTGTAGTATCAGCATCAGGCTGGAGGAAACCAGCAGGGCGAGCTATCGTCATGACAGTCGAGGATGCACAGACCGTTGGAGATCTTGCTGCAAGTTCCGTTCTTCTCAATTCCATTCCCGCAATTGTCTTTTATAATTACCTTGAAATCCGATTCCATATATTCCTTGTTGATTGATTTATTTTTGTCATGTTACTCTTTTATTGTGTTTGTTTTTTTCTTCTGAGAAAATTATATGGGCTAGGTCGCCTAAATCATGGAATCTATAATCTTCGATAGTCGTGTTAGTTGGCATAGTGAGAACATGTAGTCAGATTTTGGATGTATTCTCGGGTATGGAAATTTAAGGTTATCGCCGTCGCATGCGGCAGTGCGAAAATTTTAAATACCATGAACCTAGAGGTATGTACCTTAGTCAAGGACTCTGTGATTATCGTAGCCTTGCTCACTAGCATGATGAAGACTCTGGACAACATGATTTTGGACAGACGCATATGATTAACAGATTGTATCTTGAGAAGGTTTAAACATTATACCCTTTTTATTGTTATAAATGACTTAGGAGTAGGGATATTTAGTTTTGTAGAGCTTATTCATAGGTAGTTCCTTCATAGTATAATGGTATGATGACTTGTAGAGTGTCTGTACCCTAGAGGTGATAGTTAGCATTGGTGTTAGAATAGTAACCCATTGCAGATAATTCTCATGTTATCTATAATACCAACCAGTTACACATAGGATGTTAGTATGCCTTACATCCTTGATGATTATTACTACTTTTCCTTACCTTTTCCAATGAGGCACCCATGACCAGAGCCTGCCTTTGAGTATAGTTGTAGTTTCACCTAAGACCGAGAGGTCTATTTGCATAGATAGATTGCAGATGATATTGGCATATGGGATATAGGTTAGTTGGTATATATAGGCCATTGTTGTATAGGGTTATAAACATGTTGTTTAGCCTATACTTGGTTCAATTTTCCATTTTAGTTAAGTTCCCTTCATGTTGAGTTCCTTTGTGTTGATCACCTTTATAGGCAGTGTGCAGACCCTTCACTAGATACCATGTCCTCTTGATTCAGACCATTCATCCTTAGCCTAGTTCTAAGCATTGTTTCAGACCCTTATAAGTTTAGTCTGCCTTAAACCTTGGTTGATCTGTCATGTATATATATAGATGATATACTTAGGATATATGTGATGGGTTGTTGTTCTTGAGCATATATATATATATATATATATATATATATATATATATATATATATATATATATATATATATATATATATATATATTTTATATATAAATATATATATATATATATATATATATATATATATATATATATATATATATATATATATATATATATGTGGTATTTGGTATTCATGTGCTTAGCTTGTAGGTATTTAGTTATAGGTGACTTGATAGGATTGGAAAGTTAAGAGCTAGTCTATTATAGAATTTCTCTTTTGCTAAATTCTAGTTGCCAACACCTAAATAGCTAGCATAGGTAAAACCCTAAGAAGTTGACCAGTTGATGACCAAGTACTTGGATGTTGAGAAATTGACTAGTGATTGACCCTTGACTATGTTTGACCTAGAAGGGGGTGCGATCATCTTAATTTCGAGGATGAAATTTTTATAAGGTGGGTAGGATTGTAACACCCAGTTTTCCAGATGAGGATAATTTTGAAATTTTGTAATTATAATTATTATTTATTGATAATTATTTCATATTATGATTTTTGGTAATTTTTAATCATTTTTAAACTATTTAAAATTATGACTTGTGATTTTGACATTTTACTATTGTTTGGTTTTAATTTCGAGAAATTTGTCACCCCCAGTTTTCAGAAACAGGGATATTTTTGTCATTTTGTATTTTTGAAATATTTTTGAAATTTATTTTATTATTTATGATATTGTTTTGGGATTATTTGAGTCGGGTTCGAATTTCAGCTCAATCCGACTTGAAACGGGGACCCGGAGGTAGTGTTGACTCTAGTAGGACCCACATACTAGTTAGGCATGGCCCACATGATATTAACTTTAGTCCACATGATAGAAATATTTTAGTTAGAGGTTAGACTAATTATTATGGATAAGGTTAGTGTGATTAGAGACTTTAGAATGACTAATTTAGCCCCAACCAATTAGCCCTTTCCTAATACTCATAGAATAGGTTAGTGGGGGCATTTTGGACCTTACCATAATAGAACAAATAGCCCCATATGGCTATCCACTTTGGGAGAGGATAGGCTCAAGTTCATTTCATTATTCTCATCCACACTCTCTCTCTTGTTCTTTCCCAAATTCCTAGAGAGCAATCCCTAGCAATTTCTTCACCAAATCCTTCCATTTCACCACCAAATCTTCTTCTTTCCTTCTCCATTCTAGCCAAGGAGGAAGCTACCCAAATTTGGGAGGATTCGGAGCTCGTTCGTGTCCTTTTGGAATCTCTACGTGTCGGTGTCGCTCCGGAAAGGCTTTTCTTCGATTCGATCTACCGGGAGGTATAAATCCCTTCTCCTTTTCATTTTCTCATGCATATAGGTCTATTTTAAACCCATAGGAATGACCCCCATGGTTGTATCTCCATTTGTGTCCATTTTGTGTCCATTTGGAGGTCATAGGAGTGTCCTTTGTGTTGTGGTTGTGTCCATGTGGGAAAATCAAATTTGGACACACTATGTGTTGTTGTTATGTATGAATGAATTATTACATGTTTAATCTCATATTTTTGTATTGGAGATGTGTTCTATAGTGTCTCATATATATATATATATATATATATATATATATATATATATATATATATATTAGTGTAGAGAGTAAGTTCTTGATATATTATGTTATATACTTGTGTTCTTTTGTCTCAAACTACCTAAATCCGTCATGATTTTTATCCACGTTTTTAATTTCAGCCCTAACTTAGAAATGTCATAACTTCTAGCTCAAAGTTCGGTCTAATCTTTCGTTTTTTTAAAAGAAGTGTATTGAAGTTAGCTTTCCAAAAACATGTATTAATAGGCCTAATTCTTTCTGTAACTTTCTGGAGAATTATTTGAGTGTCAGCTGTATGAAAGACAAACGCGTTCTCGGTGTTTTGCGATTCCGAGAGTTTCCGGAACCGAAAGCGCGATCCGTTTGAAGTTTCGGAAAGCTAACACATAGATCTATAACATACTTTAATCCTAAATTTTAATTCATGCTGAGATGGTACAGTATTGATTATTAGTAGGAGTTACTATTCGGCATATACATCTTGTGCACCCTTGTGTGTAATATAATGTTCTATTTTATTTTAACCCATGTTAATGTATATACATTATGTAATTAAATAGAGAATGCAAGCATGAGTAAATGGTTAAATAAATGATATATGAGGTGTAAGTATCCTATCTAATGTAAGCATGTATAAGTATGGCTTGTGATGAATATGTAGATTCCATAGTATGTAATGTATGGTGCATATAGTGGTGCAAGAGAATAAATGAATGATGAATGAATGCAAGCATGAATGTAATGTAATAATAGATGTAATGCATGATATGTTAAATGAATAAAATGATATAGTGGAACGTCTATGAATGTAATGTTAACCTTTAACCCCTTAATTCGAAATGTTAGTTAATTTCAGTATTAGACAATGCATGAGCTGTGTCAGCCCCTGTTTTTCAAATTTTTGTTAATTAGTGATAATTGGCCATTAATGATTATTTTTAGTATTAAAATATTTTATAGTAATTATTAGGAATTTTTCCTGTATTTTTAAATGATTTTAAATAGGTTTTAAATACTTAAAATATCACTTTACAATTTATTTGATTGTTTTTAAATAGGTTTGCAAATATTTAGATTGTTATAAATGCTATTTGCAATTACCCATTTAATGTTTGCAAATTAATATTTGCATAAACTAACTGCGGGAGGGCTTTTGCAATTAATAATTTGCATAACCTTAGAAAAATGACCTAGACGAAATTTCCTAAATCCTAAGGGGGTTTTTTTGCTAAACTACCCATCTCTCCCCACCGCCTTCCCCTAATTTCCCGGCCGATCGCCGTAACCCTAACCCTAAACTACTCCTAACACCACCGCCTTCGCAGCCTATAAAATGAACCCCTGGCCGACCTTCATCACCACACCGACCATCGATCACCACCCTAACCGCCGTAGCCGCCGTTCTTCCTCGATTTCCATCACCGGAAACCTAACTCCGGTGAAGCCTAGCCCGACGCCTACAGATCCTGTCGCCGTGAACCACCACCACCATCTCATCCACCTCGTCGAGCCGCGTCCAGCGCCACCGCTCCGCCACGACCACGACGCCTCCCCCGCCTGATCGCCCTCTCGACAGCAAGTCGAGCTCGGACACGTACGTATCACTTCGTCCCCGTATCGAATCTCGACTCGTATACACGGACACAGACTCGCCCAGCCTAGACGAACCTAGTGGTAAGTGTGGACACGCGTAGATTGTGTCATGCGTGTCGTACAGTGCATGGACACGCCGACACGGTGTCAGATTTCATATTCTCGTGTCCTGGACTGTATGGACACGAGGGAACTATTATTTAGAGAACGGGTTTGGTTTTGTGCTAACGGGTTAAAACCCATTAACTTAAAATCTGACTTATAGTTAACCTAAACCCTAACTCTAACAAACCCAGTGGGCTGACCCCCTGGCCAGCCCAACCCGATTAAACACCCCCCCCCCCCCGCTCGGTTAGCCCGAGTTCGAGCCCCCCCCCTTTTGCTGCTGTTTATTTTCTTTTTCTTTTCCTTTTCTTTTTTCTTTTTCTTTTGTTTTTATATATAATTATATATATATATGTATACATATAATTGTATATATGTGTATATGTATTATTATACATACTATATTTAGGTATATATAGTTGCTGTTTTTTTATATATATATATGTATGTATACTTCATTATTTATATGTATATATATATGTATTATGTATACATATATATTTATGTATATATATTTCTTTGTGTATATATATTATCATATATATATTATTATATGTATATGTATACATTAATTTTGTATATATATATATATATATATATATATATATATATATATATATATATATATATATATATATATATATATATATATATATATATATATATTATATAGTTAAGTATTTTCTTATATGTATGTATGTATACATATATTTGTATATATATATAATAATATAGTTAAGCATTTTCCTATATATATAAATATCCCTATATTTATATATATATATATTATTTCCTATACGTATTTTACTTAGCTTAGTGTAAATTATTTATATAAAGTAATGTTCATACTTTTATAGTTACTATGTAAAACTTTACCTTATTAAAATATTAATATTTATTTTGCATTTCTACCACTTAGTATTTTCTGTATATTTAAATTACTGCAACCATTTGGTGTCCAAGCCTAGCATGGGTATTTGGGCTCAAATGTGTTTTCACATATTCAAGACCTGTACAAGTCATATTGGACTTGATTCATGGCCTTGGGTCCTGTATTTGAACTTTGGTTCAAATTATGTACATGGACAAAATACGCAGATAATTAATTATTGTGTGCATTACTGTTTTTGATTTTCTAAAAATACTTAAATATTGCTAAAATTATGGAAAAATAGTTTTTAGATACTATGTTAAGTTAGCTAATTTAGTATAATTTTTGTAGTATTTAATTTACTGTTTTACCCCTAGTTTGGCATATGAAACCAGAACTCACTTTCTGTATATTTATGAAAACTGATTTTTCTAAAATACTTCTGTTGGGTAATAAATCCCAGAAAAATTATAATAAATTTCTATAATTAACAAGGTTTCTGTCAGTATATTATTCTGCATTTATTGGAGATTTCTAGTATTTTCTAAAATTGTTAAAACACAGTGCACAGAATGTTTATTTTACCAATAATTATGACTAAGTCATGACTTGTGATTTTTGTGTATTTCTAGTATTTGGATTGCTAACCAGCCTTAATATGGGAGACCCATGTGTTAGTTTAGATGCCAAATCACTTCAATTTGAACCCCTAGGCTAAGTTCACCTAGCCAATGTCCAATTTGGCCTTCTCACATCACTAGTGTATTTATATTGTCTTGTAACGTAGAGTCTGAGTATATATATGCTTTCAGTGCCAGGACACTCTACATCTTAGCTTTATTGTCATTGCATTGCTTTGCTCCAGGCAAGTACATCTACAAACTCATTTACTGTCTTTTAATGTTAAGCACATGTGACAACCTTGTGAATTACCATTAATCCAGTTGCAAGTCTTTTGTTAATTGTACATGTTAAAACACTGTTATGTGATAAAAGAATGTTAATCAACCCATGTGAATGCTGATCCTTGGAGTAGCAAGTCAAATCATAACATGTTTCATACTATTGCCAGTTCCCACCATGCTTTACACTATTTCCCGTATCTTTTACATGATGATTACTGGGTTATGAGAGAGTTGATAGTATAGTTACTGAACTCGTGGAATGTACTCACTTACATTGCAGTATGCTAATTGTGTAGTTTCTGGACTTGTGGAATGTACTCCCGTATATTGCAGTGAACTAGCAGTGCGGTTTCTGGACTTGTGGAATGTACTTACGTACATTGCAGTAAACTAAGAATATAGTTTCTGGACTTGTGGAATGTACATACGTACATTACAGTAAACTAGCATAGCACTTATTGACCGATCTCATACCTGCTCCAGTTTTAATACATAATGTACAATATGCCACAATTGACAAGAGTGTCTTAAAATGATAATCAAGATATACCATGATTTCCCGCTTTATATGATTTACCATGATTCCAGTATGTCTATTTTTCAGTCTTATCATACCATGTTCCTGTTGTACATCTCTTGCATTATACATTCAGTACTTTAGTAGTAGAGGTTGTACTTGCTCCCGTCCTGACAGGATAATGTTGTAGGTATTTTGACCGAGGAAGAAATGCTTTGTGACCCGTACTATGGAGCTCCAGTTGAGGATATTCCTGCAGGGAATCCTGCTTAGCTGCTTAGTTTGACTTAATGTGGGGTTATTATCACAGACGCTGTTTTGTACCTTTAAACTGGACCTTGTCTCTAGTACTACTTTTGGTTGTGTACTATTTATAACAAACTTAGTGGTTTTTTATCTATCTATATAGAAGCTGTGTTGTGATCATTCTTAAACTATCTTAATTATTAGCACATTTATCATTATTACCTGACTGTCTAGAACAGCTTACTACGCTCTAATCAAGCGTAGGCTGGACATGGCTCGGCCCGGCCCAACAATTTGGGAATCGGGTCGTGACATGTTTTTTTTGGCGGCCCATGCAGGTCCTGACTAAAGTTGTTTGGTTACGTTACTGTACCAAGCACGCCTGCAGAAATTAAGGATAACTAGATAACACTAGGAACGACATCTAGAACACCTAGAGGAATTTTAGGATTGCAACATAGGAAAACTCATCACAGCGTAGGACCGGTAGTGTAACTAAATTGTTTGCTTATGACTGCTTGCTTTATTCTTATAATTCCTTTGTCTTTTTTTAAATAGATGGACCCTACACACTCTCCCGATTCCGCCACCTCAGGTGACGGTACACCTTCATCACCTCCCCCTACCACCCGGATAGGTCCATTAGACTTTGCACCTCCACCACCTCCTATCCCGCAGACCCAGATACCTCCACCCCCGCCTCCTATCATACCTCCCCAGACTATTGTTTCCCTTGACGGAACCCAATTACTGGCTTTGATCCAGGGGCTCCTGAATACTCAGCATACCCCCGTCTCGCAACCTATAGAACATCAATTGAGGCTAGGTAGTATCAAGAGTTTTATGAACCTAAAACCGAAGGAGTTTTTTGGGACGGAAGGCATAGTTGTAGCTGATGACTGGTTAGATTCCGTAGAGAGGAAGCTCATAGGGGCTAGATTACCTGACGACCTTTGGGTCGAGGCAGCAGGATTTTTGTTAGCAGACCTGGCAGGGGTCTGGTTCAGAAATGAGACGATGTTCATTGGCGGCAGAGGAAACTGGGAGCAATTCAAGATCCAGTTCAAGAGAAAGTTCTTCTCCACCACCGCTAGAGTTACCATGGGATTGCAATTCCAGAACCTGCAACAGGGGAGCCGTACAGTCGATGAGTACGCAGGTGAGTTTAGCAGACTCAGTCGTTTTGCCCCGAGCTTAGTAGCCGACCCGGAGGAGATGGCTCGCAGATTCTGCCATGGTCTTGTCCCGGACATTAGCATCTTACTAGTGGCCAACGGGATCACAGACTACTACCAGCTACTGGAGAGAGCCCGAGGTATCGAGGAGCGTCTTTTGTCTTGCAAGAGGTCAGCTACCACACATCATGACGGGCCGTCCAAGCGCCAGACTTTCCAGCAGAGGACGACTACCCAGCACCAGCAGGCCTATGCTCCACCAGCTCATCCTCAGCATCAGTTATCATTTGCCCGAGTTCCGGGGCAACAGCAGCAGAAGTGGGTCTCTTGTGCCTTCTGCAAAAAGCCAGGGCACGATGTCTCCATCTGTAGGAAGAAATTGAGCCAGTGTCTTGCTTGCGGGTCTTCCACCCATATGATTCGGGAGTGCCCGAAGGCGAAGCCATTTACCAGAGGACCTTCAGGGAGAGCATACCCTTTAGCCATCCAGGCAGCAGTACCAGTGCAGGGCCCAGAGCCAGAGCCAGAATACTTGACAGACGGTGCCACAGGTTGGATTTATTTGCATATGACTGTTTGATTCTAGTGCCTCATTAAGTTACCTATCACTAGACTCATGCCAAACCATCATTTAGTAGCTGCACTCATAAGACAAGCCATTGACCAGTAGACCTGTTTCATAGACATTCCATCATTAGGAGATAGCCTTAGTCATCGCTGTAATTATTTTAAAACGTTAGTTGCCTCGCGTGTCTTCAGTTCTTGTAAATTTCGAGGACGAAATTTTTCAAGGAGGAAAGACTTGTCAGCCCCTGTTTTTCAAATTTTTGTTAATTAGTGATAATTGGCCATTAATGATTATTTTTAGTATTAAAATATTTTATAGTAATTATTAGGAATTTTTCCTGTATTTTTAAATGATTTTAAATAGGTTTTAAATACTTAAAATATCACTTTGTAATTTATTTAATTGTTTTTAAATAGGTTTGCAAATATTTAGATTGTTATAAATGCTATTTGCAATTACCCATTTAATGTTTGCAAATTAATATTTGCATAAACTAACTGCGGGAGGGCTTTTGCAATTAATAATTTGCATAACCTTAGGAAAATGACCTAGACGAAATTTCCTAAATCCTAAGGGGTTTTTTTTGCTAAACTACCCATCTCTCCCCACCGCCTTCCCCTAATTTCCCGGCCGATCGCCGTAACCCTAACCCTAAACTACTCCTAACACCACCGCCTTCGCAGCCTATAAAATGAACCCCTGGCCGACCTTCATCACCACACCGACCATCGATCACCACCCTAACCGCCATAGCCGCCGTTCTTCCTCGATTTCCATCACCGAAAACCTAACCCCGGTGAAGCCTAGCCCGACGCCTACAGATCCTGTCGCCGTGAACCACCACCACCATCTCATCCACCTCGTCGAGCCGCGTCCAGCGCCACCGCTCCGCCACGACCACGATGCCTCCTCCGCCTGATCGCCCTCTCGACAGCAAGTCGAGCTCGGACACGTACGTATCACTTCGTCCCCGTATCGAATCTCGACTCGTATACACGGACACAGACTCGCCCAGCCTAGATGAACCTAGTGGTAAATGTGGACACGCGTAGATCGTGTCGTGCGTGTCGTACAGTGCATGGACACGCCGACACGGTGTCAGATTTCATATTCTCGTATCCTGGACTGTATGGACACGAGGGAACTATTATTTAGAGAATGGGTTTGGTTTTGTGCTAACGGGTTAAAACCCATTAACTTAAAATCTGACTTATAGTTAACCTAAACCCTAACTCTAACAAACCCAGTGGGCTGACCCCCTGGCCAGCCCAACCCGATTAAACCCCCCCCCCCCTCCCCCCCGCTCGGTTAGCCCGAGTTCGAGCCCCTCCTTTTGCTGCTGTTTATTTTCTTTTTTTTTTCCTTTTCTTTTTTCTTTTTCTTTTGTTTTTATATATAATTATATATATATATGTATACATATAATTGTATATATGTGTATATGTATTATTATACATACTATATTTAGGTATATATAGTTGCTGTTTTTTTTTTATATATATATATGTATGTATACTTCATTATTTATATGTATATATATATGTATTATGTATACATATATATTTATGTATATATATTTCTTTGTGTATATATATTATCATATATATACTATTATATGTATATGTATACATTAATTTTGTATATATATATATATATATATATATATATATATATTATATAGTTAAGTATTTTCTTATATGTATGTATGTATACATATATTTGTATATATATATAATAATATAGTTAAGCATTTTCCTATATATATATAAATATCCCTATATTTATATATATATATTATTTCCTATACGTATTTTACTTAGCTTAGTGTAAATTATTTATATAAAGTAATATTCATACTTTTATAGTTACTATGTAAAACTTTACCTTATTAAAATATTAATATTTATTTTGCATTTCTACCACTTAGTATTTTCTGTATATTTAAATTACTGCAACCATTTGGTGTCCAAGCCTAGCATGGGTATTTGGGCTCAAATGTGTTTTCACATATTCAAGACCTGTACAAGTCATATTGGACTTGATTCATGGCCTTGGGTCCTGTATTTGAACTTTGGTTCAAATTATGTACATGGACAAAATACGCAGATAATTAATTATTGTGTGCATTACTGTTTTTGATTTTCTAAAAATACTTAAAGTATTGCTAAAATTATGGAAAAATAGTTTTTAGATACTATGTTAAGTTAGCTAATTTAGTATAATTTTTGTAGTATTTAATTTACTGTTTTGCCCCTAGTTTGGCATATGAAACCAGAACTCACTTTCTGTATATTTATGAAAACTGATTTTTCTAAAATACTTCTGTTGGGTAATAAATCCCAGAAAAATTATAATAAATTTCTATAATTAACAAGGTTTCTGTCAGTATATTATTCTGCATTTATTGGAGATTTCTAGTATTTTCTAAAATTGTTAAAACACAGTGCACAGAATGTTTATTTTACCAATAATTATGACTAAGTCATGACTTGTGATTTTTGTGTATTTCTAGTATTTGGATTGCTAACCAGCCTTAATATGGGAGACCCATGTGTTAGTTTAGATGCCAAATCACTTCAATTTGAACCCCTAGGCTAAGTTCACCTAGCCAATGTCCAATTTGGCCTTCTCACATCACTAGTGTATTTATATTGTCTTGTAACTTAGAGTCTGAGTATATATATGCTTTCAGTGCCAGGACACTCTACATCTTAGCTTTATTGTCATTGCATTGCTTTGCTCCAGGCAAGTACATCTACAAACTCATTTACTGTCTTTTAATGTTAAGCACATGTGACAACCTTGTGAATTACCATTAATCCAGTTGCAAGTCTTTTGTTAATTGTACATGTTAAAACACTGTTATGTGATAAAAGAATGTTAATCAACCCATGTGAATGCTGATCCTTGGAGTAGCAAGTCAAATCATAACATGTTTCATACTATTGCCAGTTCCCACCATGCTTTACACTATTTCCCGTATCTTTTACATGATGATTACTGGGTTATGAGAGAGTTGATAGTATAGTTACTGAACTCGTGGAATGTACTCACTTACATTGCAGTATGCTAATTGTGTAGTTTCTGGACTTGTGGAATGTACTCCCGTACATTACAGTGAACTAGCAGTGCGGTTTCTGGACTTGTTGAATGTACTTACGTACATTGCAGTAAACTAAGAATGTAGTTTCTGGACTTGTGGAATGTACATACGTACATTGCAGTAAACTAGCATAGCACCTATTGACCGATCTCATACCTGCTCCAGTTTTAATACATAATGTACAATATGCCACAATTGACAAGAGTGTCTTAAAATGATAATCAAGATATACCATGATTTCCCGCTTTATATGATTTACCATGATTCTAGTATGTCTATTTTTCAGTTTTATCATACCATGTTCCTGTTGTACATCTCTTGCATTATACATTCAGTACTTTAGTAGTAGAGGTTGTACTTGCTCCCGTCCTGACAGGATAACGTTGTAGGTATTTTGACCGAGGAAGAAATGCTTTGTGACCCGTACTATGGAGCTCCAGTTGAGGATATTCCTGCAGGGAATCCTGCTTAGCTGCTTAGTTTGACTTAATGTGGGGTTATTATCACAGACGCTATTTTGTACCTTTAAACTGGACCTTGTCTCCAGTACTACTTTTGGTTGTGTACTATTTATAACAAACTTAGTGGTTTTTCATCTATCTATATAGAAGCTGTGTTGTGATCATTCTTAAACTATCTTAATTATTAGCACATTTATCATTATTACCTGACTGTCTAGAACAGCTTACTACGCTCTAATCAAGCGTAGGCTGGACATGGCTCGGCCCGGCCCAACAATTTGGGAATCGGGTCGTGACAAGCTGTATGCATATGGGATGTTGGCTTAATGGCAGATTTCAGATAACATGGTTCATTTTATGTGGTTAGTTACACCAGTTTATGGGATAGCTCACTTTAGTTTATATGTAAATGTGGAACTAAACTGAGAATGAACTTCACCCTCTGCACAAGGACACCCCACTCTATATCAACCACCATGCCATGTAACCCTTCTCTAAATGATTGCTATAATATATATAGATTTATGTAAAGTATAGATGCATGTTAGTTATAACTTAAGTAGTCTCTACTCTAATGTATATAGATGTATACTTGTAGCCATGCATGTTAAGTATAATACATGTATAATGTAGATGGGTTAGCTTTGTGCCATGTGTAGTGTAAACTCATAACTAGTGTTGATTTCTCTTTTCATGTACACCTCTATATTCACACACACACATAGCTTTACATGTTAGTTCCTTTCTCTTATATATATATAATATAGAATATGCATGGTAGTGATGTATCTTGATGTGTGACTTGCGTTGGCTTGTATAGCCTTGCGATTGGTGTGTGACTGCTAGCCTAGGCTTGGTTAGGCCTAGTGAGACTTATTAGACTTGTTTGGGCTAGGACTTGACCTAGTTGACTAGTGTGGTTGACTAGAGTTGACCAAGTGTTGACTTTAGTATAGTTTGACCTAGACAGCATGCAGATGCATTATAGATTACTATTATCATCCCCTGTATACATCTTGACTTGTGTTGCTCTAACTAGGAGTCAGGTAACTCATCTCGGACAGTATATTTACTTCAGACATTCAGATACGAGGCGATTACATTCTCTGACCGTTTCATACTTGTCTAGATTTACATTCTTGCTCTAGATTACTGTACTTGATGCTGACACGATCATTATCACGGATTAGTACTATGTGGATCTTCTTCTGAGTTGTTACCTCCTTGTATTCACTAAATACATATTATGATATGCGTTTCACTTACATATTGTATTTATTGAATATCCTTATCATTATACACTTATTGTGCATATTGTACTCTCATTATCACATTGAGCCATTGTACAAGCCATTGTACAAGCCATTGTACAAGCCATTGTATAAGGTAACGTAACTGAATTGGATCCTTGTATATTGATTGGGAAGGGAGAGTAAAATTGGTTATGTGATCAATCCTATTGTATAAGAAATTGTATATGTCCATTGTACACCCACGTACAAAGGAGTCCCATTTTATTGTATAACCTAACCCGTTTATATAACCATATTGTGCTCTAAATCACATGTTGCTTACAGTTCTTACTTATCATATATAGATATTTCCCATTATCAAATCTCTGTTGTTTTCATATACATTCTTCTTTCAGTGTTTCATGTACCTTACTCTATTGTATGCTTTATATTTTCTAACATGATATGAACTGCGTGAGATGTTTTGTGCTCGCTTCCGTCCTGACTGGACCTGTTGAAAATTTTACAGAGGATGATGAGGAACCCTGCACCCTTACTTGGAGTTTGCCTTGTTGACACTCGCGACCTGGACCCCTGGGGAGGTTCAGGCAGCTGCTCAGGATGATACCTTGTATAGTGTATGTCACGCCCCAGAACCAGAATACTGGAGAGCGGGGGCATACATAGCCAGCTACGTATATTGAAATAGAATACATCTCAACTATACGGTCACGGCTGTCTAGATATGAGGGTTTACTACAAGCCAACGGTCTCTTATGATCAAGCCTATTGTCTCAATCACAAGCAAGTAATATAATCACAAGATGTTTGACCACCAAATATACAATAAAAGGCGTCCCAAATATTACATATCAGCTGATCATGAAGCTAGTCGTACAAAATGCTAGGACTAGCAAGAGTTAAGTCATACATGATCAACCCTAGGATTTGTTAATCATGTTTACAGCCCGTAGGCAGACAGTAAGTAAAAGTGCATCGAGCTAACAGGTGCTCGTCGGCTGAACGCCTCAAAAGAATAAATTTACAATAGAGTGAGCGAAACAAAATAGAAAACCCACTCATAGCCCGGGTTCCTTCTAGTCGCCACCATCGGGCTGGAGGTTCGGAAGATCCTCGGAAGCTGCTCCGAAATCTGGCCACACAAAACCAGCTGGGTCAAACCCCAGAAAGAGCAAGTGCCACAAAGGAGGCCACGAAATAAGAACAAAAGCCAGCATATCAGAACATAAGAAATGAAATAAAAGTACAAGTAATAAAGAGCACGTCAGGACAATAAACGACTAGGGACGTGGAACCATTCTGGAAACCAGGTTACAACCCGTAAACCAAACAAAGACCGGGGTTGTAACCCTTCGCCTGAATATCTCCTTGTCCCTACCCAATTATTGTTAAAGCAAGTAAAACAATCACGTTCAGGAGTACCAAGGTACAGGGACTTGACAAGACTTAGACAGGGCTAGACATCATCCATTCACAAGCGGCCAAGCAATTACTACGGCTTACTACTTTAACTAAATATGGTTGTCACAAGCCTTAATTACTAACAAGAAGCAAGTGAGAAATTTCCAGTCCCAAGCCCTGCAGACCATCTAGTTATCCTTCCGCGGGTTGAGAGTATAGTTGGGTACATCGCCCTGGAGACGATATACCCTTAGGTGACTTAGAGGTGCAACACATGACAGTGCGCTGGAAATGTGCTCTACTCGTCGGCAAGCTACAAGTCCAATTAAGAGCGCCCAGATAACAAGATTGCCTGTGACTGAAAATTCTCCATGAACTATAGTTAGATCTAGTCATTAGCCTAATCCATGTTCAGTGCGAATCCCTGACCGTGGGAAACCAGGGAGTCACGTCCTAGACATGATGCAAGACAAGACAAGTGGATTGCACAAGCAAGCAAGCAGGAACACCCACGGTGTCAAGTTGATTATACGAGTCAAGTTAGCCGTCGCAACAGCATCAAGATAAATCATGTCAGGGTACTTGTCAGGAGTGCGCCACGACGGGCCACTATCATGTCAGGTTGGTCATGTCAGGAGTACACCACTACGGGTCACTGTCGTGTTATGCTAGTTCCTTGTCATACCATGCCATGTACAATAGTCATTCCAAACATATTAAGTAAAATCAAGTTCATGACAAAAGGCGTAAGGATATAAAATGGACGTAAAATATCTAATAAAATATCAATATACAGGGCTATAGAAGAGACAAGCTTAAAGAAATAAAACCAAAACTCCAAGGGCCAATGGTTTGCGCAAGGGGTCAGGGGTTGGATTGTGCAGGGTGTCAGCTGCGCTGGGTGCCAAGTGCGCAGGGGCACAGGGCGCTGGGGCAGATGGCGCATGGGTCAAGTGCGCAGGAGTCTGATTGCACATGAGTGAAGTACGCAGGAGGGATAAAGCATGGGTCAGATTGCACCGGAGTGAAGTGCGCAGGGTTAGATTGCGCATGACCAGACTGCGCAGGAGTGAACTGCGCAGGGGTGGATTGCGCATGAGCAGACTGCGCAGGAGTGAACTGCGTAGGATGAAGTGCGCAGGAAGGGTTGGCGCATGGGCTGAGCGCAGTTCGCCAAGGGGCAAGCAGCGCGGTCGACGCTGCGCTAAAGAGCGCAGGCCGAGAGGGGATGCGCAGTCCTGTACTGCGCTAAAGAGCGCAGGCTGCAGCCTGCTACTCCAGGCCGAGAAGAACACCAAGAACACCAAGAATTCAAATTTTCATATCTTTGTCAAATCAAAGCCAAATCTAGATTTTCAAAGGTCTAACTTGAGTAAAATTGAATTCTCTTCCACATGGAAGCATCAAAACCCACAAAAATCCAACCAAAATAGATCAAAACCATGTAAATTCGAAAATAGTTAAAACCTAGATCTAGAACAATGGAGACTCCAAATCACAAAATGTCAAGTTCTAATATTGATCACCATGGCCTAATCTAGCTAATGAACAAATAAAAATGTGGTTCTCATGTGGTGGCAAGGTGCACTTGCCTATGGGTGTTGGTGAGTTGTGTAGAGGAAGGAAGAAGAAGGAGATGGAGAAATAAATGAGAGAATTATGGAGGAGACAGAAAAGTAGGTGGAGTTTTAATGAGGGTGGGTTGTGTTGTGTTGAGGGTGGAGTGTAGGTTAAAGTGCTCCAATGTATATTAAACCAAACCAAACCAAACCAATTCTCCTCCACAAAATAAAACCAAGTCAGGTAAAACCCAATTACTAGAACCAAAATTTGCAAGTCAAGCCAATTACAAGTACATGCCAAAATCCGAGAAAATAAATACAGGTCTGAAATACATACAAGCTTAACAAAATACGTATTCAGAATATGGGTGTTACAGTGTAGATTGCTTAGACTGTCCTTTCTTTTCATGTTTAGTTGTTGTCTTATTTTCAGAGTTGTATATTTTAGAGATGTTGAGACTTTGTTATTTCTTTCTGCTGTACCTCAGTTGAGGATTTCTTATCTATTTTCCATCATGCTATATTCTACCTTAGATTGTGATTGAGTTGTACCTCTGTGTTGGCCTCATTATGGAGAGTATTCATATTATGTTAGTTATAGTTCATGACCTAGAACAGCGTTCTACCACCGACACTGCGACGTAGGCTGGGCGTTGTTACGCTCTCGTACCCTCACAGTGGGTGCGGGTCGTGACAATCGTACAAGTACTTTCAAAATTGAGAGACGTGGAAGACATTGTGCACACCTTCAAGCACCGGTGGTAGGGCAATTTTATAGGCCACTGGGGCAACCCGCTCGAGTATTTCGAATGGCCCAACGAATCTCGGACTCAGCTTTCCCTTCGCGTCGAACCGAGTAACTCCTCACATGGGCGACACCTTCAGGAACACGTGATCGCCCACCTGAAACTCAAGCGATCTTCGATGGGTGTCGACGTAGCTCTTTTGTCGACTCTGTGCAATCTTCAGTCTTTTACGAATTAGCTTGACCTTTTCCACAGTATGTTCCACCAGCTCCGGGCCGAGTATCTGTCGTTCCCCGACTTCATCCCAGCAAATGGGCGATCTATACTTCTGGCCGTACAAAGCTTCATTCGATGCCATTTGGATGCTGGACTGGTAGCTATTGTTGTATGAAAATTTTGCTAGCGGTAGGTGGACGTCCCAGCTTGATTTGAAGTCAATTGTGCAGAGTCGTAGCATGTCTTCGAGAATCTGATTAACGCCCTCCGTTTGGCCGTCGGTCTGAGGATGGTAAGCTGAGCTGAACTGTAACTTAGTACCCAGCGCCGACTGAAGGCTACTCCAGAATCGCGACATGAACCGTAAATCCCGATCAGAGACGATGGATACTGGAATTTCGTGCAGCCGTACTATCTCGTTAAGATAAATCTGCGCCAGGCGATCAACGCTCCAAGTAACTTTGATGGCAATAAAGTGTGCTGACTTGGTTAATCGATCGACGATGACCCAGATGGCGTCGTTCTCCCGTGGTGTCTTCGGCAGGCCAAAAATAAAGTCCATAGTAATGTGATCCTATTTCTACTCTGGAATAGCAAGGTTCTGTATCTTCCCACCCGGTCGCTGATGCTCAGCTTTCACCTGCTGATAGGCCATACATTGTGACACGAAGAGCGCCACATCTCTCTTCATCCCGTGCCACCAGAAGGTCGTACGGAGGTCCTTATACATCTTAGTACTGCCTGGACGCAAGGTATATTTCGCATAATGCGTCTCCGACATTATCTCCTTTCGTAGTTCTGAATCATCCGGAACACATAGTCGGCCATTCAATCTCAGCACGTCGGTCTTGTCTTCCGCAAAGTCGGTCGCACTACCTGTTGAAATTCGCTTGCGCATCTTCTTCAGGTACGGATCATCCTTCTGAGCGGTCATGATCTTTTCCAACAAACTCGGCTCTAACTTCAGCTGCGCCAATCGTACATCCCTGAATCGAATCCGGAGGTCGATACCCATTTCTTCTAGATCTTGTAGTATTTTGCGGTCGATGGATAGCGAGGCAAGATATTTTTGACTCATAGCGTCCGCCATAACATTTCCCTTGCCCGGAGTGTAGTTGATCGTCAAGTCATAGTCTTTGATCAGTTCGAGCCAGCGCCTCTGTCGTAAGTTCAATTCCTTCTGGGTGAAGAGATACTTGAGGCTCTTGTGGTCGGTATAGATCACGCACGCCACGCCATATAGATAGTGACGACACAATTTCAATGCGAACACAATCGTCGCTAACTCCAAGTCGTGCATAGGATAGTTCTTCTCGTGCGGCTTCAACTGTCTGGAGGCGAAGGATATCACCTTGTTTCGCTGCACGTGCACATATCCCAAGCCCTGGCCTGAAGCATCGCTGAATATCTGAAAACCCTCTGGCCCATCCGAAAGTGCAAGTATAGGTACCGAAATTAGTCGTTGTTTTAGCTCCTGGAAGGAAGCTTCACAGTCATCCGACCACTCATACACGACTCCCTTTTGAGTGAGGCGAGTCAATGGCGATGCAATCTTTGTGAAGTCTTTCACGAAGCGTCGATAGTATCCCGCCAAACCAAGAAAGCTTCGAATCTCACTAGCAGACGCAGGCCGCTACCAATCAGCAACAGCTTCTACTTTCTTCGGATCGACTATAATGCCTTCGGACGAAATGATGTGACAAAGAAAGTATACGCTGCTTAGCCAAAATTTGCACTTACTCTGCTTTGCATACAACTCATTCTCTCGAAGTGTCTGGAGCACGTCCCGTAGATGTTCTGCATGCTGCCGCCTGTCCTTCGAGTAGACGAGAATATCATAAATAAAGACTACCATAAATTTATCAAGAAAGGGTCGAAATACCCGATTCATCAGATCCATGAAGGCGGTAGGGGTGTTTGTTAGGCCGAATGGCATCACCAGGAACTCATAGTGGTCATACCGAGTACGAAAGGCTGACTTTTCTACGTCTTCTGACTGATCTTGAGTTGATGATAGCCCGAGCAGAGATCAATCTTCAAAAATACTGAGACGCCTTGCAGCTGATCGAATAAGTCGTCTATGCGGGACAGTGGATACTTGTTCCGGATGGTGGCCTTGTTCAGCTCTCGATAATCGACGCATGGACCCATTCTTCTTCTTCATGAATAATACGGGCGCTCCCTACGGTGAAACACTAGGCCGAATAAACCCTTTATCGAGCAACTCTTGTAACTGGATCTTGAGTTCCTTCAACTCGGTGGGAGCCAATCTGTACGGGGCCTTGGAAATCGGTCGAGTATCGGAGAATTATCGATGCCAAACTCAATTTCTCGGTCGGGGGGCATGCCGGGTAGCTCGTCCGGGAATACATCAAGAAATTCTGCCACAACTTCGGTCTGACCAGCGTTTGCACCATCCTGTCGTATGTCTCGAACAGACGCCAAATAGCTTCGCACCCTGAATGCAGCATCCTCCGAGCGAAAATTATCGAGATCAGTATGCAGGTTGACGACGTCTCACCACACGAAAAGCAAAATTCAGGCACTCCTGGTATGCGAAAGGTGACCGTCTTTCTGGCGCAGTCTATGGTTGCGTTGCACGGCCCGAGCCAATCTATTCCCAGAATGATATCAAAGTCCTCCATGTCTAGAACTATCCCGTCAAGACCGATATTTTGACCGCAGATACAGATAATCCCGTCAGCGCAGTCTTAATTAGTGAGTTTGGTGTGCCCGAAGGTGTACTTACGCTAAGGTCGAGATCTAATGATATTATCGAAAATTTATGCTCGGCGGTAAAATCCGCCGATATAAAACTATACGAAACACCTGAATCAAATAGTACACGAGCAGGCACATTATTGAAATTTAGTATACCTATCACGACCGTATCTGATGCAAGCACTTCATCTCGAGTCATGGCGTAGACGCGACCCTGGGCATTAGGGCGACGGTCTTGGCTATTTTGCGGGGCGGGTTGAGGTGCTCGAGGTGCCGAAACTTGATTTCCCGGATGGTGTTGTTGATGCTGAGGCGTATTCAAGTTGTTTCTTCTGAGGTTCGGGCAGTCTCTGTGAAAGTGACCCCTTTTTCCGCAGATGAAACACCCGCCATTCTGAACTTCACATTCGATGGCAAGGTGTCTGTTTCGGTTATATTTTGTACAGTGAGGTCCTTGGTTCCGCGCCTGATGTCCGCCCTGGTGCGTGTTGTTCGGACGCTTGGTCACATTGTTTCCTCCCGCTTGGCTAGGGCGTTTGTGATTGTAGGTATACACAACGTCGACAGCACCTGGAGGGTATTGGCTTTCAAGGCGGAGGGCGTGGTTGAGAGACTCTCCCATTATTTTATATTACGGGACAGACACATGGGCGTAAATAGATGGCCGCATACCTACTTCAAACCGTGGAGCACGACTCGCCACGGAGGGCAGGAATTCTCCAGCAAATTTGGCTAACTTGTTAAAATCTGTTGCATACTGCCACACCATCATATTCTCTTGCCTTAGCTACATAAATTCGTTTTTCTTCTCTTGTCGAACGGCTTCGGAGAGGTACTCGATCTCGAACGCCTCTCGAAAGGTGACCCAAGAAATTGTCGTTGTCTCGTCGTCGCGTCTGATCGCTCGCTTTTGCACGACCCACCAGTCGTGCGCGTTCAATCGGAGTAGAAGTTGAGCGCATGCGACTTTCTTGGGCTCCTCGACACCCAGAAGCTCGAACTTATCTTCCAGTTCCTCCAACCAGTCGATCGCCATGGAGGGATCTTCTGTGCCGTTGAAGGAAGTCCGGCAGCTTTTTGTGAATTTTGACACGTCGAAGTTGGAACTGCTCGGTGCTGCAGGCATCGGCTCGGGTACCTCCGGTTCGACTTTACCTTATCTGGTCGCAAGCTCGGTTACGGCATGGGTTGTCGCGGAGTTGTTGTTGTTGGCCACAACTGTTTGAACAATCTGCTGAAGAGTATCGAGCTGCTTCTGCTGCAGCTTGAATTGTGCATCGAATCGGGCCTCGAACTGAGTCTGGCGTGCCTCCGTATGCCGTCGATGTTGCTCATTCTGGCGTTGACTCTCCTTATCTTGTTATTGTTACGCTTCCAGCATGCGCAACATCTGCTCCATGGCATCGTTAAAGGGTCCGGGTCTCGAGCCGCTCGAAGCACTTTCTTCGTTCGTCGCCACGCTCACTGCCGTGCCTTCTGGGATTTTTGAAGGCAAACTACTTTAGTCACAAAACTTATTACGGGCTCACTCGTATGGAACGACATATCTCATCGTCACGAGACCAACGGTATTGAGACTAAAAACTCGACACTGGAGGCCAAGGACGTAAAGCCATGCTCTGATACCATTATGTCACGCCCCGATTCGGTAGAATCGATAGTCGTCCCCCGGGCGTGATGCCGTGCAAGCCTAAGTTGTGCTTGCACAAGGCGGTTCATAAGGTTATCCGAAACAACATCATATATAAGAGTACACAGAGAAATTGAACAAATTTATATAGAGAAGGAAACTTACATTTTCATTGATAATAAGTTAGGTTACAGACTCGATTACAAAATAGGCCTCTCGGACTTACAACCGACATCGATGAGATAGTCATTCCATACATTTACATCCCTTTTTACAAAACATCAAAATGACTCTCTAAGACCTGGAATCATCGAGAGTTTGCGACTCATGATGCAGTTGGATTGGAGTCTTCAAAATATTGCAAAGTTAGCCTTCTCGCTAGCAAGGCTTCAAAAGAAATGAGCGTCGCCTTCAGTTCATTGGCACGCTATCCTAATTTCGGGTACCTACGAGGGTCAGCACATTACACTTTGTGCTAGGGCGTGGCAGTTTAAATCCCATGCTCTCATTTGTTGAAGAAGTTAAGTGAGCGTGCATGCAAATATTTAGTGAAGTTTCTAGCCATCCTACTCAATTCATACTTATATTTGAAGGTACAACCGTATAACAACGATAGATCTTACCCCCGGCAGAGTGCGTCGTATTAGCATAAACTTACCATGTTCTTCCCTGTCATGTTGATAATAATAAAACATAATAGAGCGCATTCGTGAAGGTCACTGGCACGACAAGCCATCGTGGACATATAACTTGGTAGACAGTAGTCCTTCAGCGCAGGTAGTGAGTGTAATGCCTATAGTTCGTATTACGTATTTTGAAATACGTGTACGTATTTCATCTTGTACTGCATGATTCCTTGCTTGGCTTATCTTGGCATTACATGGCTTGGTCTATTTCGGGTTGGTTCGGCTAGGCTTGGGTTGTCTTGGTTCATCATGAACCAAGGGAAGAACCCTACCAACCACCTCCTCACCATTTATTAACCCACACCCTTCTCTTTCTTCTCATTAATTCCCTCCATTACTTCTTCTTCTCCACCATTACTTCTTTACCTACCAGGAAGAGAGCTTAGGCAAGTGCATCTTGCTTCATGGAGGAACTCAAGATTTATTGTTCCATTTTCTTTCTTGTAACATTCTACGACTCTTTAGTGTTTGGCATTTTCGATTTCCATGGCTAAACTCTTCTAGATCTAAGTTTATTTTATTTTTAGATTTTTTGGATTTTGATCTACTTAACATTATTATTTCCAAGTTTTGTTGGTTCTATGTTGTATAGAATTTTATTCTGCCCCATTTTGACCTATGGAAGTCCAGATTTTGGCTTGGAATGAAGGACTTATGGAGCTTGGAAGCCATGAACTTCGTGGCTCTTCTTCTCGGACCAGTGGAGAAGAAGCACAGTCTCTCAGCCGCATGTGTAATGACCCGCTCTGCCCTAACGGAATGCCGATTCAAACGGCAAGTGCAACGACTCAAACGAGCCGTCGACCCGAAGAGTTGGCATCGACCTGAAGAAAAATCAATGCAAGGCTTACATTGGCCCGTCAAAGATAAATCCAGACTTAGAATTTCAAAGGTGCGCTCGGAGTATCGCTCGGCCGACGCGAACATTGCTAAGGTGGTGGCTCCGATGAACCCGTATTTGCTTAGCCTAGACACATAATAATACGGACACTTTCACTGGAATCGCTAGGCGATAATACCGCGCATGCTAATAAATGACCCAACGCACCTAGCTAAGGGATTAATCCTATCTTGTATGCTTGTATAGAATATGGAAAAGAACATGGAAATTGTGAGAACTCTCGCACCGCGCTCCACGCTCGTGCTAAGGCACAAGCTTACGTTTACGTCTCTGATGCGTTCAAACAATGAAAACAATGAATGGTTTACAACAATGAAACGGGAAGACTATCAACATAGTCGTTCCGAGTAGAGTTTAGCAACATTGAAAGACTATGGGACCGATGGGTCGCCAAGACGACTTCCGCACGGGGAGTTGCAAAATGTATGAATGAATGAATGAACAAATAGGTGAATGAATGAATCAACGAATGAAAGAATGACTACGTGAATGAATCTATGAACAAACGGACAAGTGAAAGAAAGAAAAGAAAGAATAAATAAAAGATAAGAAAGAAAGAAATGGTTAGCGACAGGTGTGACGGGCATGTGCAACGGGGCTCGCTACCCGCGCTGCACGGATGCCAACCTGATCGATAACGCATTGTGGCTAAGGGTTAGCCTATGACGATAAAATACGAAATGGTCGTGGACGGACCCGTGCACGGGTGATACGGATTTTGCGGCATGATCAAAGGGAGGATCGTGGCCGGCCTAGGCGGAACCAAGTCGAGGCTTACGGGCTGCCTGGGTGCGGACTTGGCCACCCGGGGGACGTAAGTGCTGAGGTATTTCAAGAGACTAACGGGGTGTGTGCCAGTCCTCACCCTACGCTAAGTTGAGAAATACCACGGTTGGAAGTGTCCAAAATGGCTTGTGATGCCAGGACCGGTGCATATAGATTTAAGTGGGCTTTGCTGGTGGCAATCCACGTGCAAGTCCTTGTATTGAAATTAAAGTAGTCTAAGTTAACTGTACAAAACACCTTCTGAATAGGCTTGAATATAACACACAAAACGATCAAGAGTACTTCGAGCAAACGAGTTAGAAAACGTGCCTACGACATGCTAGAACCCGGGGCAAGGACACGCACTTTACATTGAATGCTTTCATGAACTACGTTAAGTTATTTCATATGAATTGTTGACTAACTTGGTTTACGTTGGACAGGGAAGGCCGGACGGTAAGTATGGGTAAGTCGTATATGTATTTCCATGCGACACTTGAATTTGGCAACACGGGATAGGTTATGACATATGCCATAAAATTGATCCTAAGGCAAGATTAGAAAGACAATGAATGATAGAGATGCACAAAAGTGAATGGAACCTGTTGGGTAATGATAGCATTATGGGCGAGCTAGCCTCTCCACCAGTGCATAACAATATATTGATAACCCCACAGTCTGCTTGCAGGATGCAGGAGACGCCGGCGGGTGCGAAGCTTCCATCGAACGTGCTAAGGCGCGGAGCTATCTCTGGAGCCTTGGAGCGTTGCAAGGAGCTGGAGCACCATATACAGGACATAATGTATTGAAACATCGTCATGAATCATTCCATCTTGTAAGCCACTTGGCACGCCTTTTATGTTTCAGAGAGAGAGAGCTTGAGCGACTTGTAATATCGGCCTAGCGCCGCTTGTAAACTTTTTGAATATCAATAAAGAGTTGAATTCGCTTCAATTTGTGTTCATTTACTTTCCGTTGCAAATAAGGACACTCTGTGCGACTCTGTGGCCTAGCTCAAATCGGCCGTTTCTGGACTTAGCCTTGCACGGGCGCAACCTAGGCCCGTGCGGCATCACGCCTTAGCGAGGACGATCACTCCTGCGGGAGCGGGACGTGACAGATTGGTATCAGAGCACGGCTTTACGTCCTTGGACTTTATTTCGATTCTCTCAGTTTTGAAACAAAAGAAGTGTACGCTCTCTCTCGTTGTGCCTTGGGATGTTCCATACAATAAGTCTAATATTTTTAAAAGCTCGTACAAGTACTCAGTTGAAGGGATCGATAGGCGAAGGCCGTTGTGCCGAACCACGACGTACTTGAGTTGGAAGGAATCGATGCTAAGAGTTAGTAAAATGCAAGACGTGCTTGAATAACCTTACGCTGACAATAGCGAACGAATACACGAGACCGAAGTATAGTTCAAATAGAATGGTTATGCACGCAGCCTTTTGGCTAAGTTGTGCAGAGTATCACGCACCTAGACCTTCTGGTGCAAACGAGTTGCGAGTGAGATCGATTATCGCTCGAAGGAGAATAAGTGAGCATGCGAACTCGAATATAGTCCGCACGGGATAGCTATACGCACGGCCTTTTGGCTAAGTTGTGCCGCGTGTCGCGCACATCTACTCCTGGTGCAATCGAGTTGCGAGCGATATCAAGTACTGCTCGGTCGGGAACGGAGATACACTTAGAGTGTATATCGATAGGAACGCTATCAAACTAACTCTTAGGCATGCACGAAAGATTGTCTTGGATTTTGAGGATTAGTACGAACGACTTAGTACGTCGAGGCGACGTGAGCGATTACGCTAGATATTCGTCGAACGAATTTGAAGGATGTCTTAGCGCATGATGCAAATGTGATTGTGGATTAAATAGGATGGCTTGAACCCGAGTGGTGTATGTGATAAGTTCGGAGAAGAATAAGAATGAAGATCGACGACTAGATCATATAGCTCGAATCCGAGTGGTGTATGGATGTTGTTGGAAAATCATTCGAGCAAAAATTGAGGATTAAGAAACACAACGAGTACGTCGACGAGGCGAGGCGATTGCGCAAAGCCTTAGAACGCGTCACGCTTAGTTGGTCGTGACTTCGAATGTCCCGAACGAGATTTCGTTCGGACAACTTGTCAATGGGCAACGCGAGTTAGAAAATGGTTCGGAACGATGAATGAAAATGAATGGTCTTGATCAAGGAAACTTAGAGGATCGTACGTACGATTTCAGATTGATTCAAATAAATTGTGACTTGAGTTTGGACAACGATCTTGAAACTAGCTTGAGAAATAGCGATCAAACTTGATCTTGGAGTGAGTCGAATGGAATTATGGTATATCCAGTTCGAACAATAGCATCAGTTGCACAACTCGAAATTGGTTGCAAAGGAAGATCGTCAGGTTACGTATATCGTCGATGGTATTGAGACGTATCAAAGATCGATATGCGATAACTTGGGGGTACTCTGACTCGGCGAATGACGATCGTGCAAATGTCATTATTCCGTTGGATGCTATACTCGGGGTATTAAAATGTGTCGAGGAAAATATGGACGTGGCTCGAAGATTTTCTGGTTGAATGAATGACGGTCGGACTATCGAATAGAGATCTCGGCTTGGATGAAAATGAAATGTTTGGATTGCTTCGACGATAACCCCAACGTTGACATGCTTGTCTTACGCGAGCGCAACTCCAGCCTCGCACATGCGTTGCGTCGATTAGGGCGATCACTCCGCGTGAGCGCTGGTATGGTGATTCATACAGCGGGGGTGATTGAACTAGCATGGCGTGGCAATTTATGTGCTTCGACTTGTGGTTTGACGCGAAGGTGG
The DNA here is from genome assembly GCA_029216955.1 of Iris pallida. Classification (NCBI taxonomy): domain Eukaryota; kingdom Viridiplantae; phylum Streptophyta; class Magnoliopsida; order Asparagales; family Iridaceae; genus Iris; species Iris pallida. The sequence goes on along the minus strand of JANAVB010027397.1, from coordinate 16,915,924 downwards.
ACTCGAGAATGAATTTGTGTGCTTGAAGAATTGAACTTGAGGATTGAGTAGGTCCAACCCGCATATCGAGAATGGGTTAGTCTAAAACTCAAACAAGAGTTACGTCCCGATGAGAATGATTATTCCGCGGGAGCGTTGCATGGTGATTCATGAATCGCCGTGGATAATCGGACTCGCGTGAGATTGGGGCGTAATGTATTTTCGAGCTGGATGACCTCGTGATCGAATACATGAATTGGTTAGAATTGGTGATTGAACGAAATTGAATATGTGCAACGTAAGTCTTGATGCGAATTAGTTGATCATGCTCGAGGTTTAGAAATTTGAGTGAAACAAACTTGGGTAGAAACTTTCGTACAAGCGAACAAATGGTTTGACCATAGGATTTGGGGAGAGCGTCATGCAACGACCTTGCACGATGAGCCACGGACCTAACGTGTAACTATCACCTTGTGAGTTGACCTAGCGGATAGGCGGACGACCCTATGCCGAGTGATTGAACCTGTACGATTGACATTAGACTATCGTCTGGACGGACGATAGGCTTGGGGCAGCAAGACTTAGAGTAGGACGGGGAACAGGGAGTGTGCGTGAACGACGATGAGATTGGCCCCAAATAAAGCGAATGATAGGAATGGATGATGCGCAATTAAAGTTGGGATAACAAATTGAATCATTGATTGGAAGACGTACTCGGTGATAGTGCGATACTTGATCTGAAATTGGACGAAAATTACTTAGACTTGGTCGACCCCGCTAAGAAGAAATCGTATTGATTTCGTTGACAAGAGCGCTTGAGAAGCGAATCGAATCATCTCGAGGACCGAGATAAACGATATGTGATACACACATGAGTTCGATTTTAAATCGAAGTTAGCAAAACGATCGGCAAATCAAACTATCACGAGTAGCTTGTCTGGCTTCGCTAGTCGCTAAGCTTGGTTGAAATGTACGTAATCGAGGGACGCCTTGAATGCGTGCATGATCCAAACTCAGTGATATGATGAACTCGAATGCAACTGCAAGTGGGTGTTGAGATGCACATGAACGGATGAGTGAGTTTGCCTCAGCTTACGTCTCTCACATTTGACGAATTACAATGCACCTCGTACGACCGTTTCAGTCCCATGATACGTCGAAATAGAAACCAAGTCAAAGAAATGCTTGAATTGAATAAGTGCCATCAACTCTAAAATGAATGAAAAGTTATTCAATAAAAATCGACCAAACGTATGCGACACGGAACTTGGAAAGGTATCGAGTATAGTTCGGTGCTATAGAGCGATAAAGCCGTTCGATAGGGATTGTCTAAGAAACACGATGACACGAGTTAAGGAATGGTAGGATGACCTGCACTCAGGAAGTCTCGAGGACGAGACTTATTTTGAGTGGTATATTATGTAATGACCCGCTCTGCCCTAACGGAACGCCGATTCAAACGGCAAGTGCAACGGATCAAACGAGCCGTCGACCTGAAGAGTTGGCATCGACCTAAAAAAAATCGTTGCAAGGCTTAAATTGGCCCGTCAAAGATGAATCCAGACTTAAACTTTCAAAGGCGCGCTCGGAGTATCGCTCGGCCGACGCGAACATCGCTAAGGTGGGTGGCTCCGATGAACCCGTCTTTGCTTAGCCTAGACACATAATAATACGGACACTATCACTGAAATCGCTAGGCGATAACACCGCGCATGCTAATAAATGACCCAACGCACCTAGCTAAGGGATTAATCCCATCTTGTATGCTTGTATAGAATATTCAAAAGAACATAGAAATTGTGAGAACTCTCGTACCGCGCTCCACGCTCGTGCTAAGGCATAAGCTTACGTTTATGTCTCTGATGCATTCAAACAATAAAAATAATGAATGGTTTACAACAATGAAATGGGGAGACTATCAACATAGTCGTTCCGAGTAGAGTTTAGCAACATTGAAAGACTATGAGACCGATGGGTCGCCAAGGCGACTCCCGCTCGAGAAGTTGCAAAATATATGAATGAATGAATGAACAAATAGGTGAATGAATGAATCAATGAATGAAAGAATGAATACGTGAATGAATCGATGAACAAACGGACAAGTGAAAGAAGGAAAAGAAAGAATAAATAAAAGATAAGAAAGAAAGAAATGGTTAGCGACAGGTGTGACGGGCACGTGCAACGGGGCTCGCTACCCGCGCTGCACGGACGCCAACCTGGTCGATAACGCATTGTGGCTAAGGGTTAGCCTATGACGATAAAATACGAAATGGTCGTGGACGGACCCGTGCACGGGTGATACGGATTCCGTGGCATGATCAAAAGAAGGATCGTGGCCGGCCTAGGCGGAACCAAGTCGAGGCTTACGGGCTGCCTGGGTGCGGACTTGGCCACCCGGGGGACGTAAGTGCTGAGGTATTTCAAGAGACTAACGGGGTGTGTGCCAGTCCTCACCCTACGCTAAGTTGAGAAATACCACGGTTGGAAGTGTCCAAAATGGCTTGTGATGCCAGCGACCGGTGCATATAGATTTAAGTGGGCTTTGCTGGTGGCAATCCACGTGCAAGTCCTTGTATTGAAATTAAAGTAGTCTAAGTTAACTGTACAAAACACCTTCTGAATAGGCTTGAATATAACACACAAAACGATCAAGAGTACTTCGAGCAAACGAGTTAGAAAACGTGCCTACGATATGCTAGAACCCGAGGCAAGGACACGCACTTTACATTGAATGCTTTCATGAACTACGTTAAGTTATTTCATATGAATTGTTGACTAACTTGGTTTATGTTGGACAGGGAAGGCCGGACGGTAAGTATGGGTAAGTCGTGCATGTATTTCCATGCAACACTTGAATTTGGCAACACGGAATAGGTTATGACATATGCCATGTAATTGATCCTAAGGCAAGATTAGAAAGACAATGAATGATAGAGATGCACAAAAGTGAATGGAACGTGTTGGGTAATGATAGCATTGTGGGCGAGCTAGCCTCCCCACCAGTGCATAACAATGTACTGATAACCCCACAGTCTGCTTGTAGGATATAGAAGACGCCGGCGGTTGCGGAGCTTCCATCGAACGTGCTAAGGTGCGGAGCTATCTCTGGAGCCTTGGAGCGTTGCAAGGAGCTGGAGCACCATATACAGGACATAATGTATTGGAACATCGCCATGAATCATTCCATCTTGTAAGCCACTTGGCACGCCTTTTATGTTTCAGAGAGAGAGAGCTTGAGCGACTTGTAATATTGGCCTAGCGCCGCTTGTAAACTTTTTGAATATCAATAAAGAGTTGAATTCGCTTCAATTTGTGTTCATTTACTTTCTGCTACAAATGGGGACACTTTGTGCGACTCTGTGGCCTAGCTCAAATCGGCCGTTTCTGGACTTAGCCTTGCACGGGCGCAATCTAGGCCCGTGCGGCATCATGCCTTAGCGAGGACGATCGCCCCTGCGAGAGCGGGACGTGACAGATTGGTATCAGAGCACGGCTTTACGTCCTTGGACTTCATTTCGATTCTCTCAGTTTTAAAAGCTCAGTTTTGAAACAAAAAGTGTACGCTCTCTCTCGTTGTGCCTTGGGATGTTCCATACAATAAGTCTAATATTTTTAAAAGCTCGTACAAGTACTCGGTTGAAGGGATCGATAGGCGAAGGCCTTTGTGCCGAACCACGACGTACTTGAGGCCAGATATCGGAGCAGCACCAGTGGATCTACCGACCTTCCAGCCAGATAGTGACCACCAGGCGTAACCCTGGCAACGAGTGGGTTCCTTTTGTTCTTTTACTTTATTGTAAAATTATTCTTTTGAGGCGTTTAGCCGACGAGCACTTGTTAGCTCGGTTGTACCTTTATTTACTGTCTGCCTACGGGCTGTAACATGATTGGCAAATCCTAGGGTTGATCATATATGACTAAACTCTTGCTAGTCCTAATATTTTGTACGACTTGCTTCATGATCATCCAATATGTAATGTATGGGACGCCTTACTATTATATATTTGGTGCTCTGACATCTTGTAACTATTATTGCTTCTTGAGATTGAGACAATAGGCTTGTTCATGACCATAGGAGACTGTTGGCTTGTAGTTAAACCCTCATGTATCTAGACAGTCGTAACCGTATAGCGAGGTGGGTTGCACTTCAATATACGTAGCTGGCTATGTACGCCCTCGCTCTCCAGTATTCTGGTTCTGAGGCATGACATGGTTTAAGTGGTGGCCCATGCAGGTCTTTTAAATTAAGATATGTGAGGGTTTACCGAATAGAAGTCTCAATCAGTACTCTTCCTTGATCTCTGCTCGTATCCTCTTGATCCCTGAAAATCTTGACCTGATCACATGCTTGTATCGTTGATCTGTCCTGGTCCTTCCTTATTGTTCCCTATGTCGTCTTCTTCAACGGCATTGTTCCTGGACCTGCCGATCAGCAAGGCGGAGCACCTCCTACGGACCAGCCGTAACCTGGAGATCAAGCCCAGCATTCGGAAGTAGCCTCTAGAGTTATGCCTACTGGAGGAGAGCCACCAGTTCAGCCTGTCCAGCCTGCAGAGCCTAATGATGGCACTTTGGTGGGTCTCATCGGGTCACTATTAGCCTCCCAGGATCGTCGAGGAGATGCCTTGTACCAGGCGGTGGCAGACGCTTTGACCAGAGGAGGTCATCAGGGTAATAGCACGGCCAACAGCTTCAAGCGCTTGAACCCTCCCTTTTTTGACGGTAGTGAAGATACGATCGCTGCAGATGCATGGCTTCAGGACACAGAGGTGATTCTAGAAGCAGCCAGAGAACAAAAAGGTGGCCGTGGTGCGCCTACAGTTATTGGATCTTGTCTGCAGCTGGTGGGCGGCGTAGGCCGTTGGATTAGTGGCCCATATTACCTGGGCGGTATTCAGGGAGAGATTCCAGGCCAAGTATTTTGATGTTGTAGCTCGGTACGATCTACAGACGAGGTTCGCCAATCTGAAGCAGATGGACAGGACGGTCGATAGATATACTGCCGAGTTCTCCAGGCTTAGTCTGTTTGCTCCACCCTGGTAGCAACCGAGTTTGATAGAGCCCAGCGATTCCCGCAGGGGCTCCACCTGGAGATTTTGTTGGCAGTTGAGCAGTTTGAGCATCAGACTTTTGATGCAGTATTGAGAGCAGTCCGGAGGCATGAGTATACCTCCCAGAGGATCGTGGATAGGACCGGAGGTCGGAAGCGATCTCATGGCCAGATGATTCAGTCATCAGCACCAGCCCCGACAGCCAGGGCTTTAACCATTGGAGCTTCGAGGCGGGCGGCCTCAATGACGTCGGTTCAGCATTCAACCCCGACGCACCCTCAGCAGCAGAAGCAGAAGCAGTCTTCAGCAGTGGGATGTTCACACTGCGGGAAGCCAGGGCATGTGGTATCAGAGAGTCGTAGAGCACAGGGTTTGTGCTTGGTTTGTGGTGTCCCAGACCACAGGGTTGGGAACTTCCCGAACAGGGGAAGTTTTCGGCCTTCTCTAGTCCTTCAGTTAGAGGACCGGCACCGGTCCAGCAGCAGCAGCAGTACCCGTTCTCGAGGCCATTGCCGATGCAGGCCCAGGCATTCCAGCAGCAGAGACCGCAACAGTATGCCCAAGCCCAAGCCCTAATCCAGAGCAGGCAGAGGAATTTTCAGCAGAGGGGACCCGCACCCAGAGGGCATGGTCAAGTGCTGGCTTTGACCATGGAAGAAGAAGAAATAGCACCAGGTGAGGTAGTGGCAGGTACTATTCTCGTTAACACCTTTCCAGCTTCAGTATTATTTGATTCTGGTGCCTCGCATTCATTTATGTCTGCATGATTTGCGACACGGATAGGACTGGAGCCCGAGTCATTATCAGTAAGGCTCAATATACTTACTGGTAACGGACTTGTGGGAGTAGATAGAGTATTTTTCTCGTGTCGTATCGTAGTTAGCGGTAGAGAATTCTCCGCTAGATTAGAGTTCCCGATGGCCGATTATGATGTGGTCTTAGGGATGGATTGGTTGAGGGACCAGTATGCTAGGATAGACTGTCACATTGGCATGGTTGTTTTTAGCATTCCAGACGAGCCGGAGTTTTCCTTCTTCTGAGGCGAAGTTGAACCTTCTCCACCGGTGTTGCGGATGTCAGTAGCAGCAATGCAGTTACCCCGAATAGTTGAAAAATTTCCAGATGTTTTTCCAGAAGTGCTTCCAGGGATGTCGCCAGACCGGGAGATCGAGTTCACCATCGACTTGGTTCCCGGGACAGCCCTAGTGTCAGAGAGAGTCTACAGGATGGCGCCGTCAGAATTAGAGATATTGTACAAGATGATTGAAGAACTCAGAACCAAGGGATTCATTCGTGCTAGTGGATCGTCGTGGGGAGCCCCGATGCTTCTTGTAAAAAAAGGATGGTACGTCAAGATTATGTGTAGATTATCGTACCTTGAACTCAGTGACAATCAAGAACATATACCCTCTCCCGAGGATAGATGACTTGTTTGATCAACTCAAAGGGGCGACAGTATTCTCGAAGATCGACTTGCGCTCAGGATACCATCAGATCAGAGTCAGAGAGCAGGACATCCCGAAGACAGCTTTTAGATCGATATATGGGTATTGGGAGTTCCTTGTGATGCCATTTAGAGCAACCAATGCGCCGGCAGTATTCATGGACCTCATGAATCGTATCTTTATGCCTTATTTGGATCAGTTCGTGATTGTGTTCCTAGACGACATCCTAGTCTACAGGAAGAGTGAGGCAGAGCATGAGCAGTATCTCAGAATCGTCCTCTAGATTCTCAGGGAGCACCAGTTGTGTGCCAAGTTCAGTAAATGTGAGTTCTGGCTCGATCGCATTTCGTACTTGGGTCATATCATCACCCGAGGAGGAATTAAAGTGGATCTCCAGAAGATTGTGACCATTGAAACGTGGTCGGTACCTAGCACAATGGCAAAAATTCGCAGTTTTGGCCGGCTACTACCGGTGATTTGTTTCAGACTTTGCTCGAATTTCAGCGCCATTGACCCAGTTGACCCGCAAGGATGTGCAGTTTGCTTGAACAGCAGAGTTCCAGGATTCTTTTGAGAGGTTGAAGCAAGGCTTGATGACGGCTCCCATTCTCACGCTTCCAGATGGAACCGGAGGATTCTCAGTATATTGCGATGCTTCGGGCAGAGGTTTAGGATGTGTTCTGATGTAGCATGGGAAGTTAATAGCTTACGCGTCACGACAACTTCGTGATCATGAGAGGAATTATCCAACCCATGACTTGGAGCTGGCAGCAGTAGTGTTTGCACTTAAGTTGTGGAGGCACTACTTGTACGGAGATAGGGTAGAGATTTTTACCGACCACAAGAGCATGAAGTATGTTTTCACCCAGAAGGATCTTAATATGCGTCAGAGGAGATGGTTGGAGCTTCTTGTGGATTATGATGTCAACCTGCAGTATCATCCAGGGAAGGCCAACATTGTTGCAGATGCATTGAACAGGAGAGCCGAAGTTTATTTCCTAACAGCACAACCAGAGCTGTTAGCCGATCTTCAGAAGATGGATATAGAAATTATCCTCCCTTCTAGTGTGGCATTGATGGCCAGCATGCAAGTTCAGTCCACTATAGTCGAAAGGATCCGGATGGCACAGTTAGTAGATTCCAAGCTTCAGTGACTCAGAGCAGAGTGCGAGGCAGGATGAAGACCAGAGTTATGCATTCATAAAGACGGTACACTTCGACATGGAAAGCGTCTTTGTGTGCCCAGTGGAGATATCAGACAGAAGATCATGGCAGAGGCTCATAGTTTGCAGTATTCCATTCATCCCGGTGGTACGAAAATATACCGTGATATCCGGCAGCACTTTTGGTGGAATGGCATGAAGAGGGAGATAGCCTGGTTTGTCTCTTGATATTTGGTTTGCCAACAAGTTAAAGCTGAACATCAGAGGCCAGCTGGACTTCTTCAGCCCTTGCCAATTCCAGAATGAAAGTGGGAGCATGTGACCATGGATTTCGTGACTGGATTACCTAGATCCCCAGTTGGTCGAGATGCTATTTGGGTTATAGTTGACCGACTCACGAAGGTGGCTCACTTTCTTCCGTTCAGAGTTAGTCAGTCGACGGCTCAGCTAGCGGAGATGTATCTCCGATAGATTATCAGATTGTACGGTGTACCAGTCAGTATCACCTCAGACAGAGATTACAAATTTACGTCATACTTTTGGCGTAGCCTGCAAGAGAGTTTGGAGACTCGCCTCCAGTTCAGCTTAGCGTATCACCCACAGACAGATGGCCAGTCAGAACGCACGATCCAGACTCTCGAAGATATGTTGAGATCTTGTATGCTCGACTTCGGTGGTTCATGGAAAGATCACCTGCACCTGGTAGAGTTCTCGTACAACAACAGTTTTCAAGGTAGTATCCAGATGGCACCGTTCGAGGCACTGTATGGTAGGAAGTGTCGATCCCCGCTAGCATGGGACGATGTCGGAGAGAGGCAGATGCTCGGTCCAGAAATAATTGATCAGACCATTGAGGTGGTCAGGAGAGTCAGAGATCATCTTCGAGTTGTCCAAGATCGTCAGCATCATTGGACCGATTCTCATTGGCGTCCTCTTGAGTTATCTATCGGTGACCATGTATTCCTGAGGATTTCGCCTAACCATTGCGTCATTCATTTCGGCGTACGGGGAAAGCTTAGTCCTGGGTATATAGGACCGTTCGATATTCTGGAGCGAGTAGGAGATGTATCCTATCGTCTCGCTCTTCCGCCGTCGCTACGTGAGGTGCATAATATGTTCCATGTATCCCAACTGCGACGGTATATCCCGGACCCGAGCCACATCCTGGATCATTCGGAATTGGTTGTTGGTGCCAACCTTTCGTATGAGGAGAGGTTCGTGTCTATATTGGACTGGAGAGAGAAGATACTCAAGAACAAGACTATTAGTTTAGTCCGTGTTGCTTGGGGTCATCACTCTTTGGGTGAGTCAACGTGGGAGCGTGAGGATGATATCTGATCGCGATATCCCTACATGTTTGACTCGTAAGGTATAATGTCTTTCTTATGCCTTATGCTTTAAGTTCTTTGCTTGAACGGATGATTACCCGGTTGATTGTCTAGTTATAACTTGCATGTGATTAGTATAACTTGTCCTGGTCTCTCTAGCCTCTTGATTAAATTTTGAGGACGGAATTCTTTTAAGTTGGGTAGAGTTGTAATGCCTATAGTTCGTATTACGTATTTTAAAATATGTGTATGTATTTTATCTTGTATTGCATGATTCCTTGCTTGGCTTATCTTGGCATTACATGGCTTGGTCCATTTCGGGTTGGTTCGGCTAGGCTTGGGTTGTCTTGGTTCATTATGAACCAAGGGAAGAACCCCACCTACCACCTCCTCACCATTTATTAACCCACTCCCTTCTCTCTCTTCTCATTAATTCCCTCCATTACTTCTTCTTCTCCACCATTACTTCTTCACCTACCAGGAAGAGAGCTTAGGCAAGTGCATCTTGCTTCATGAAGGAACTCAAGATTTATTGTTCCATTTTCTTTCTTGCAACATTCTAAGACTATTTAGTGCTTGGCATTTTCGATTTCCATGGCTAAACTCTTCTAGATCTAAGTTTATTTCATTTTCGGATTTCTTGGGTTTTGATCTACTTAACATTATTATTTCCAAGTTTTGTTGTTTTTATGTTGTAGAGAATTTTATTCTACCCCATTTTGACCTGTGGAAGTCCAGATTTGGGCTTTGGAATGAAGGACTTATGGAGCTTGGAAGCCATGAACTTCATGGCTCTTCTTCTCGGACCAGTGGAGAAGAAGCACGGTCTCTCAGCCGCATGGAGCACTTGATCGCATGGAACTTCATGCGGCAAGCTTTTCCAACCGCATGACAATGCAGCCATGTAAACTTCTGTTCTCAGCCGCATGAAGTGTATCCAGCCGCATATGACCTCCTTTGAATCTAGCCGCAAATGAACTGGTCACTTTTAGCCGCATAAGGCTTCGACAATTCCCAGCTGCATAAGATGTTTCTTCCGCTGACCGCATAAGCCCCGACTCTTCTCAGCCGCATAAGACGAAGGCTACCCCAGCCGTATATACTTATTGATTCAGCCGCATGTGCTCGGCGCTTTGATCCGCATAGGCCCACAATACTTTCTAGCCGCATAACACTGCCCTTTTTCTAGCCGCATATGCCCAGTCACCCAGAGCCGCATATACTCATCTCCCCTGAGCCGCATGAGGCCTTTCATCTCTAGGCGCATAAAGCCTTGCTCCCCGCGAGCCACATAAAATCTTTCATCTCAGCCGCATGGGATCGCCCCTTCCCCGTCGCATGAGCCCTCCCACTCCAGCCGCATGAGATCCTTCACTCCCAGCCGCATATGCCTAGTCCTTCCTAGTCGCATGGCCTTTTATAGCTCTGGTCTATTATTATTATTATTATTATTATTATTATTATTATTATTATTATTATTATTATTATTATTATTATTATTAAATTGGAATATCACCTTTATGCTTATATCATGTAAACTCTGATATGATTCCTGGAACAAGATAGTGGCCCGCCGTGGCACACTCTTGACAAGCAAACTGACATGATATATCATGATACGTTGTCACGACAGCTAGCCTGACATGACAAGTATAAATGACCTGGACACCGTGGGAGATTGTGTTTGTACAAATAAATCAGTACTATCTTGCATCATGTCTAGGATATGGATCCCTTAGTACCACGGTCAGGGATACCTACAGTAATTGACTAAGGCTAATAAATTAGAATAATTCAGTAGACATGAAGAGATTCCCAACTACAGGCAATTCCATTATCTGGGCGTATTAAGTGGACTTGTAGCCTACCGACGAGTAGGGCACATTTCCAGCACATAGTCATGTGGTGCACCCTTCATGAATGGACATTCGACCTGGATAACCGGATGGTCTGCAGGGCTTGTGGCTGTTGGAATAATCTCATTGCATCTTGCTAGTAACTAGGCCTGTGATAACCCAAGTTAATTAAAAGTATCAAGCAGTACTCTTGATTGGTCGTAATTGATTGGATGGAGTTTATTCCAGCTTATTCTTATCCTGATCCTGTACAAGATTGTGACATGACATGATTATTGATGCTTGCCTTAACAATAACGATCGGGGTTCCAGTTCTGTTCAGGCGAAGGGTTACAACCCCGGTCTTTGTTTGGTTTAAGGGTTGTAACCTGGCTCCCGGAGCAGTTCTGTGTCCTCTCTTCGTTTATTGTCTTATTTCAATCCCATGTCATGTTCATCATGTTTTACCTTACCTTAATACCATAATTATTTATACTGGCCTTAACAATAAAGATCAGGGGTTCAGTTCTGTTCAGGTGAAGGGTTACAACCCTGGTCCTTGTTTGGTTTAAGGGCTGTAACCTGGCTCCCGGAGCAGTTTTGTGTCCTCTTTTCGTTTATTGTCTTTTCTGTACCAATATTATTTGAGACGGGTTTCTATTCAGGCGAAGGGTTACGATCCCGGTCCTTGTTTGGTTTAAGGGTTGTGACCTGGCTACTTGAATGGTTTCCTCGTACTCAGTTTACTGTTGTTATCTCTATTATTATCAGTTCTTTAATTATTATCTTTAATATTCTATTGTGATATGCTGATTTTAGTTCCTAAGTGAAGCCTCCTTTGTGGTACTTGCTCTTTCTGGGGTCTGACCCAGCTGGTTTTGTGTGTCCAGATATCGGAGCAGCACCAGAGGATCTACCGACCTTTCAGCCAGATGGTGACCACCAGGCGTAATCCTGGCAACGAGTGGGTTCCTTTTGTTCTCTTACTTTATTGTAAAACTATTCTTTTGAGGCGTTTAGCCGACGAGCACTTGTTAGCTCGGTTGTACCTTTATTTACTGTCTGCCTACGGGCTGTAACATGATTGGCAAATCCTAGGGTTGATCATGTATGACTGAACTCTTGCTAGTCCTAACATTTTATACGACTAGCTTCATGATCATCCAATATGTAATGTATGGGATGCCTTGCTATTATATATTTGGTGCTCTGACATCTTGTAACTATTACTGCTTGCTTGAGATTTAGACAATAGGCTTGTTCATGACCATAGGAGACTGTTGGCTTGTAGTTAAACCCTCATGTATCTAGACAGCCGTGACCGTATAGCGAGGTGGGTTGCACTTTAATATACGTAGCTGGCTATGTACGCCCCTGCTCTCCAGTATTCTGGTTCTGGGGCGTGACAGCGAGCCTCGTTGAAAGCCACTGCCTACCGTGGCATGCATTCGGCATAGCTATTCGTGCTTCTTCCTAGGCCGGAACGGTCCCGTGGCCTCGGGATACCGTCCGAAGAAACAATCGCCCTTGTCGACAAGTTGTCCATGACCGTGCTAAGTTAATTGTTATTTCAAGGCACATCTAATAGTATTGTTGCGACATTCATTTAATCAATTCATCCTTTCTTAGCACGGTTTTATATAATACGGTAATTTCAAGCACGATAAGGTTATACGACAAGCATTTGTATAGTTCGTGTTCGTGGGACGTCGTGTGAGCGTTCATCGGAATATCATTCATGTCGTTGCATTTTATCTAGCATAACACATGTCTAGTATCGATAATGTATTAGAGAAGAGGGTCGAGGGAAGAAGGGTCAGCCACTCACCTTGAGTTTACTTCAGGCAGGAGAACTTGTTGGTCGCGCTATACGTCGCCTACGTGATTACCTAAAATCGCACAAGCAACCAATTAGAACACTGCATTATTCAAGAAGTTCGACAGGAAATGCGAGTTCGAAATGCAAGCCATGAAAACTATCGAAAACATTCACGAAAATGCATTCAGAAAATAAAGCCGTAACCAACGCAAGCGACATGAAAAGCAGAGCAACGAGAGGTCTCTTCCGACTCAGCCGCAGAGTCAATCCTTGAGGCACAACCCGCAGAATATGGGACTTGGTTCCGAAGAAGCCATTCTATAACGTGGAATGGATCTTAATTCAACCGTTCCCGTTCGATCGATTCGATCGATCCCGACCTATCGGTCCCGACCGAATCGATGGCGACATTGTTCCTTTCTCGCGCACCCCGTAGATGGAGAACGGGGCACGATGTAGGGACGGGGCACTACAACCCCCGACCCCCTCCCCGGGGCCAGCCTCCCCGCGGCCAGCCCCCCCCCCCCCCCCCCCCCGCGCTACCCGCCCCCTCCCATAACCCCCACCCCACCACCGCCAGTACCCCCCTTGGCGACCCCTACCACCGCCAGCACCCCCCACGGTGACCCCCACCATCGCCAGCTTCACCCGCGGTGACCCCTGTATCGTCCCTCCCCTCGCGGCGACCCCCACCACCGCCAGCTTCACCCGCGGCGACCGCCAGCACCCCCCGCGACCAGCCTCCCGCGGCCAGCACCCCCTCGCTGCTCGTCCCCTCCCACACCGTCGGCTCCCCTCCCCCCCACCACCGCCTAAGAGAGAGAGAGAGTGTGAGAGAGAGAGTTACCTCGATCGTACGCGTCCAAGAGAGAGATAGAGGAGAGGGAGAAAATTGGAAGGAATGAAATTTTTCCTCCGTCGGTTCAACTTAAGCTAGGCTTTTAACTTAGCGACGGACTAGCGACGGATAAAATCCGTCGCTACTTAGTCGTTAATCTCACGCAATTTTTTTAAAATTTTCCAACCAATTAGTGAGCACTTAGCGACGGACATACAAGTGAGCACTTAGCGACGGACTGTATGTCCGTCGCTAATATCCCATCATCTGGTCGACGGATTATCCGTCGCTAAGTAGTCATCAATTTCCCCGCCAACTAGTGACATTTTTTTGCGATTTTTTTAACATTTTTCTGCCAATTAGTGACTACCGAGTGACTACTTGCCGACGGGTTTTTATTCCGTCGCTATTTTACCGACGGCGTGCCGACGGATAGGCGACGGATGTTCACCCTTAAAAAAAATTGGTGCGCGATTAGCCGGAAAGTCGTTGCCAGGTTGTCGGTAGTCCGTCGCTACGGACGATGGATTTATTCCGTCGCTAAAACACCGTCACCAATTTACTGTATTTTGGTAGTGAGTAGGCTCTCCCACGCGAAGGTCAATATGAGTTATATAGCTTTTGAAGAACTATTATAGCCTCGTTTTAGGCTTTGGAAATAACCTTGTTAGCTCTAACATTAGCCTTTCTGTAGGCTCTAACATTAGCCTTGTTGTAGGCTTGCATATTCGCTCCACACGAGTTGTTATTATCTTTAACTCAGTTGTCGGGATTAGCCTTGTCGTAGAGGGACGTCTTAGCTCTATAAGAGCTGTTGTTGGCTTTAATTTTGCTACCGGAGTTAGCCTCGTCGTAGGTAGTTGTTGTAGCTTTATCATAGGTAGCTATTGTAGCTTCGTCGTAGATGGTGACAACTTCTCAATAAGCTAAGTTGAGCAAATGGTTTCCAAGTTCAGCCACTGTACAAAGCTGTTATTTTTTTTATCGATGTGACTTTTTGTCGTCTCTAACTTTTCTGTAGGGGTTATGCTCGTCGTATGGTGGCGTATTTGCTCTGCGAAATCTGTTTGTTGCAGTTAGCTCCACTAGAAGAATTAGATCTATTGGATATTTTTCTAGCCTCGTCGTAGGCTAGTTCCAAAGAGTTAGCTTTGCAAGAAGCTGCAACGATAGCCTTATTGAAAGCTAGTTCCAAAAATTTAGCTTCACCAAAAGCTATGTTAGGTTCATAGAAGTTGTGTGAGCTTCGGTATAAGCTAGGTCCAATGCTTGGTTGGGCAATGTTTCAAGATCTTGTTATCGAATTATGACGCGACCTTCTTGTTGATGGAGAAGGAAGTCCCAACAAAGTTGCCATTTATTTAATAACATTTGTCATGAAGATTAAACTTGCAAAAATATATAGAGAATTTACAATGAAATACTCTTCTTGCTCGATTACAAAAAATTAACAAAAAAGATCTTACAAGGAACTCTCTCTGTGTGTAGGACCGTTGAGCACCTCTAGAGGGGGGATGAATAGAGTGTGTGTGTGCGTGCAGCGGAATAAAATGCCAATTAAAAATTAACTGATAAACTATGGCAATAAATAAAGAGACACTAGATAAATGCAGTAAGCAAGAGAGAGAGAATCAAACTCAGTGAACACCGCGATATGTATACTGGTTTCCCTCTGAGAGGATTAATCCAGTCGCAGGTACTCTTGCCCGCTGTTAATCTACTATTTGCAAGCTAATTGAGAGCTTGCGGTCTCTTTAAAATACCGTACTTGTTGACAAGTGCACGACCAACTTCACCACACCGTCACCATGCTTGGTGACGAGCACACGACCGACTCCAATAACAGAGAGTTTTTCTGACTTTTGCAACCTCTTTACAACTCTTGTAACCAAAGACTCTAAATCGAAAGGAACGTTACTGGCTTTGGTTAAGAGATGTATATATAGGCGGGATATGAAAGCTTTTGATCACTGAAAACACTTAAGGAATAGAGAAAAAGAAGAGTGAATGGGTGATTTGAAAATGTGAAAAACCTTCTCTATTTATAGTGTTTTTTCTAACCGAACTCGGACAGAGTTCAGGCAAAGTTCGGATGCGCATATCTCGCAAACGAACGTTGTATGCAGATTTGGAGTCAAATGAAATTCAAACTTTGGTAGACCGAACTCGGATTGAACTCAGACCGAACTCGGCCTGAGTTCTGTCTGAGTTCTGCCAGTTTAGAACTAGATGTTTGGGTCCAAATTTGCATGGATATTTTGGGCTTTTTGGATAGTAGAGTTAAAATGGAATATGGGAAGGCTATTTGGATAAGTGGACTTGGAATTACCCTTAGCCAGTATATTCCAAAAGACTTTACATTTATTATCCTAAACTCAATAAAAGATAAAATACAGAATAAAAATGTAAAATAATTCGATCTGAATTCCATTGAGTAGCTTGTGGATGATGACTTGAAAGTTTGTAGTACGTTCTTTGAAAAATGTAGCAGAATGTAGCAGCAACCTGAAATATTAGTAGCTGTTTGTATATTTTGTGTATCGACGTAAGTTGTCGTTGATTATCAAAATCAGGTGTGACCATTAGGCAATGGGCCAACAGTGTGCTACTGAAAATCTGGTCAACATGCGACCAATTTGCAATGTTGACGATCCAACGACGAGGCTTGTATCTTCTTCTATCATGTAAGGTCACAACTGATGATTTTTCTCTGATACTTCAAAGTCCTTATGGTTAATGGTTGTTTGAAGCCTTAGAGATTCACCTAGGCAGAAAGTTAACACTCAGGGTAAGGAGCAGCGGGCCTTCGGGCCAGGGGCGGATCCAGAAACTATAACTGGGGTGGGCTACGAAAAATTTAGGTAGGCTGAAAGTAGATTAATCCATATAAAAAAAATCAAAAAAAAAAAGTATATGAAAAAAATATGTAAATTATTTTATTTGGGGTGGGCTGGATATTTTATTTGGGGTGGCCGGAGCCCACCCCAACCCAAGCTTGCATCCGCCCATGCTTCGGCCAGCCAGGAACATCGAGCATTCGGGCTGGCAGGAGCGGGCCTTCATGCCGGATGAGAGGTCTGCGGACAAGGTGCGGACCTTCAGGCTGGATGATTGGACCTACTTGTCGAGTGACGGAAGACCTTCAGGGCGGGTTGAATGTGTAAGCCCTTCCAAGTTTGGGTGTATGGGTTGTATCAAGTCCTGAACATATATATTACATTGGGTATTCGACCACTGGACCACATTAATTTTTTCACACAAGAAAATTAAGAATCAATAAAAAAAAAAAAAAAAAAAAAACACTTTCCAACAATTCCTTTGACTGCCTTAGCCGAGTCAAATTCCGATTGTATCACGAAGGAATTTCATTTGAAGGAAAACCCCACAAGAAGCATGTACGTATGGGGGGCTTTGATTGCAGTTACTATATCAACCTACTATAACTCATGGTGCAGTGCTTCTATTAGGTGAGTCACCGCCCCCCGACTCCCCCCCCCCCCCCCCCCCCGGGGACCCCCTTTAAGTCAGCTCAGCTAGCCATGGGGTTACACAGAAAAAAGTGGAGTGGGGCTATCAATACGAAGGAGAGGGGGTTGCATTAAGCTGAAGCATCCTATTCTCATGCTAGTAGTGTGGTGCTGTCAGGACTTGCAGTTGTGTGTCTGCTCTTGTTGTTTATGTCTGACATGCAGCAGCGCGCAGAGTGCTGCAGAGTGCAGAGGCAGCAGCAGCAGCAGCAGTAGACTTATGGCAGGGAGCTCCTCCTCCTGCTGCATTCTGCAGCACTTTGTCTTCCTGCAGCTCTTGTCCCTTGACTTCTTTCCAGAGACCCACAGGCAAAAGAGCTGCTGACACAAATTATGGAAAAGCACAGCAGAGATATAATATTTGTATGTGGGGGAGAGAGAGAGGGGAGTGTGTTTGTGTGGTGTGTACTCCTCTTTTTACTGTTGGTTGTGTCTTGCTTTGGAAGTGGCCTTTCATATCAATGTCACCTGAATTTTGCAAAAAGCCACTTCTATGCCCCCCATAGTTATTCTCATGTGCCTGTGGCAGAGTGACATGTATTTTGTGACAATTCTTTTCTTTTTTACTTCTGTTTTGGTGGGAAAATTGGGAGTTAGGAAATGGTCTATGTTTTTTGATAGTTTATACTCAAATGCCTTCAAATAGGACTTGGCAAAGCCCAACTTAAGTATTGGCCCAACTATGCTAATTTACCTTTTGCTGAATTTCAGCCCATATGGTGTCGAAGAGTGATTACAACAATTTAATTTTACAACCGTCTAGGTGACAGTTTTTAATTGGATTCCATCTTCTCATATAGGGTAGAGAAAATCCAATTAGTAACTGCCACATATACGTTTGTAAGAGGGTTGTAAGCCAATGGTTGTAAACTTGGCATGTTTGGTTAAAGAATTGGCTAAGCCTAGTAGCAGAAAGGATTCATTGATGGACGGGGGTGAGGGTGGGGGCAAAGAATTTACACATATTTTTGCAAAAGTTTTAGCGGGCCAGTCTAAGTCTAGGTTCAGAATTGTTTATTTTAGTTGCCTCTTCTTGTTCTTCTAAAAGCAATACCAAAGTCCAAAAAGATTTGAAAATCCAATTAAAATTTTGACAACTTCTGACAGAAGGTGGAGCTGGAAAACATCAACAATCCCAAACTAGGCCAAGTATTTCAAAAAAAAAAAAAAAAAAAGTTACACTACACAATTTCAATTTGTTTACAATTTCAAAGTTTTCAAAAGTTAAAGCTAATGGTAGTGAGCTCTCTCATGCTCTATAAAGATTTATGATTTTTTTTCAAAATAGCAGAATTTTAAAATATTATTTTTAAAATAATTATAATTTTATTTAACAAAACAATACTCTTTAGTACCACATCGTTATTGGTTTAAAATATCCATCTCAAATAAAACAAAAGCCAAACTAAACCAATCATAATTTTTTTTTCTCTCCAAAATTGCGGAATTGTCAAAGGTTCTTCTATTTGTTTCTTTGAAAAAAATTCATGACGTCATCCAAATTAATTTGACTTGTACTATTAGCGAAAACTTTCTTAAATTTGCATGTTGATTCGTAATATTTTAAATAATGGAATAATTTTAGATAAAGATTAAATTTTAAGTTAAAGTTAAATTTAATTAGAACAAGTTAAATTATATAAAGTTTTATCAAACTTCCATTAGATTATGTTTAAAGTAAAACTTAAAGGATAAATTATAATAGATCTATTATTTACATGTTTTGCAATGTTAGTGTTTGACATGTGACCCTCGTACCACTAAAAATAGGATTATTTTGTATAAGGGTGTCATGTTTGGGATATATTTAGACTTTGGGTAGTGGGTTTGTCCATTTTAGACTTTTGATATTTAAACTTTTTAGTGACACATTTTAGTGACGAACATTCGTCATTAATAGACTCATTTCGCCACTGAAAGTTTAATTTCGTCACTAAAAAGTTCGAGTATCCAAAGTCTAAAAACGGACAAACTCGGTACCCAAAGTCTAATTAGGTCACCCGGTACCGTGATGATGTTACCCCTCCTCTTGATTACTCATCATAAGAACATATTTCTTCTTTATTTATTCTCTGAACCGAATTAAACAAAACCCTAACCCTCCCAAGTTCACCTCAACCTCCTTCCTGTCGGGACCCACTCCCGCATTTCAGTATACGTCTACGTAACCAGGTCCAGCCTACGTCAAGGCATCTGTGGTAGTACGTTGTTCTAAACCTCATGAATCTTTATATCATAATACAAAATGAATCAATTCGCTCATCACTACTACTAGGAATGTAATCCCCAGAGACAGTCACCACACACATCACCATATATTGTCCACTATCAGTCTTTTTGGTACATCATATATATCAACACTTCGGAGACAAATTTGAAAATAATCATTAGTGTACATTCATCCAACACATCATAAGAATCTGCCCTAATCTTATAGATCTTCTAATATCATCATCCAATCCGCACTCTCTCTCTCTCTCTCAACACAAATCTTACTCCTCCTCTTCTTCCTACTTTTTTCTCCCTAATTATCTCCATTTATCTCTTCCAAGGTGAGGCAAACTTTCCTCTTCTTCCTACTTTCTTCTCCCTAATTATCTCCATTTCTTTCTTCCAAGGCGAGGCAAACTTTCTCTTCCAAGGCAAGACACCTACGGCTTCCCAATAAAGGTAATATTTCTATTTCTCTTCTCCTCCTCAATAAACACATTCTACGTTTTTATTGGGAATTTTAGTTTCTACATGATTCTTATGTGTTTTTGAACATTACTTATTAGATTATAGGTTAATGATTTCTTAATGTATGTTTTCCTAAAATTTATAACCCAAAATTAGGATTTTCAACCTAAAAATTTATCGTTGGGGACGGCAGAGGACTGCTGGGATCCTGACAGTCCTAAAAATAGTCAGGACTACCAGGATCTTGACAATCAAAACTATTGCTAGGACTACCAAGATCCTGGCATTCCTTTCACAAGGACTATTGTTAGGACTATCTGGATCCTGACAGTCCTAAGACAAAGTTTATTTATTTGTACATATTGAATAAATATTTTTTTGCACGTTGCGTTTAAGTTGAGGCAAATAAAGGGAAGCCATCGACGATATTAGAGAGTATAGCCATCAAGTGTAGCGTACAAGTGAAGTACCGTTAAACATATAGCGGCTTCTTCCGCTAGATCGGTTCGATCGCGTACCGCCAAAATGCGTTTGAAAAAGAAGGCTACTTCATTTTCTGCCAATGAAGACAAACAAATAACCATCCACCAAAGAAGGCCGAGTGATGGCTCATGATCTTCTAAAGAACTTACCCTCATGATTGCTCTCCCACCGTTCCTTTGAAGACCATATTGCCCATAAGATACGGAACGAAAAGACAAGTATAATTATGATATGCTTTCCCATTTTTAAAAATTAATTTGTTAGTTTTAATTTAATTTCACATATCTATTTATCAGGAGACTTGGCGGATACTAAGATGCATTTACCATGGAGAAAAGTGTTAGACTTGGGGTTTCTATGATCTGGACAACGTTGTCAAGGCTAAAATTGAACCCTCCGGTATGCACTATCTTGCAAAGTACTCATATCTTTTCCCCGACGATGCATTAATATCCCCATTCATCTGGTGGTGGCACCCAGAGACAATGCCTTTCATCTCCCATGTGGGGCGATTGCTCTAGACGACATCTACCATATATCGGGATTGAAAGTCGACGGTAGAGTTATAATACAAAATAATGAAGATCCAAAAGAATGGCATAAGGAGCTCGTAACTATGGTTGGAGAATCCTTAGGAGTTAACAAGAATGAGTTAATGGAAATTCTTGGCTTCAAAAAGGTCATACGATTTTTTATTAGAATATTTGGAAAACAAGATGAATGGTACAGAGCATGAGGATAGTGAAAATGAGGAGGCGATGACGGACCAGGAGGTCCATAGATGTATGATGTTCATCTTAGGGGCTATCGGCTGTAAAAGCATAGAAAAATCATATGTTTAAAATCCACTCTTAAGCTTAAAACACCACTTTTAAAAAGAGTGCAATTTGATCCTCGTAGCTTATTTATGCACAACAAACTTGCGCATATAAAAGCTGAGTAAATTACTCGTGCCTAAGATTGGTTCAGTTACCAAATCTACCAAATCTAAAAGATTGAAGGGACTATCCACGTAGTAAGCCTAAGGTTGCATTGGCAACTGAGCATCAAGGGGGAAGTACACCATTTTTAGGTGCAAAAACCATCACGCATAAATGAAGGTTCAATCAGGTTATTTTTCTTCACAAAGTAGACCATCCACGTGTCAGCTATGCATTGAAGCAAGTGTGGCACGTATCAGCTTTGCATTGAAGAAGTGCGAGCGTATCAAGTCATTATTGTTAGAAGATATTGCATTTAGGCGTAGCGTATCTCACGTCTAAAAAGAAGCTTCTCTGGTTGAAGGGTTGTTATGCCTAACTTAAGCATTCCTAAGAGAACCCACAAAAAAAATGTCGATTCATGTTCTCATCGATGGCAATGTTACGCGCATCGAGGGAGGAGCCCTGACAACTATCTTAAATTCTTCTTATTCTGCAAAGTACGACTTGTTACATAAATCAAGGAGATTACATCGATCGTAATCATTACAATTTATTGCCTTCCCAATGAAGTGTGTCGCATGGCCTTCAACATAGTGGTTCCTGCCTAAGAGTTGTGAAAAGCTTTACGCAGAATGAAGGGTGTGCCTAAGAACAATAAAGTTTTCTCTTCATAATAAAGAGGCATAAAACAGATTTTAAAGAGAGAAAAAGGTGCTCAACCCCCCCTTTATTAATGACGTGCTTACGTCAGAGACATTTCGAGTTTTGAGGACTACGCACAGTTGTCGACACGTGTTTCGAAATAACATTCATGATGACTAACGTCATAATCATGACTAACAAACACATCTATCCATATCTTAAGCCACGTGGCACAAGTACTAGCTGTCACGCCTAAGGATTATGGAGAGTTGCACACGAAATGGTGACCACGCCTGACGATTATGGAGAGTTGCATACGGAATGATGACCACACCTAAGGAATATGAGGGTTTTCACTATGCAAAGAAAAGATGCCAAACCAGTTTCACGCGTAAGTGCCGCTTTCTCTTCCCTTATTTATGATAAAGCTGTCAGAGATGACACTTTAAATTCCGAGGATGGCGCACAACTTTAAAGCGTGCATTTCAAAATTTGAAATGACTATTATGATGACGCAGACGTAATCATGACATTAAATATTACTCATAATTGATGACACATGTCGCGTTGATAATGATTCACGTGTGCATTTAGATTAAGAGTTTATGTGCACTAAATACGTAAATTATAGGGAAGCCTCCGGCGCGCAAAAAAAGCAAAAACAATGCTTTTTGCATCTTTTTTTACAATTAGCCATTACATTGTTGAATAGTTGTAAATACCTCGGTTTTGTGCTGTCAAGGCATCGAAACCATAGATTCTTGATCCCAGAGCCGACTTTGTGACACTTTATGTTCTCTATAGTGTTGTGAGTTGAAGTTAGCAAAAATTTTCCATTGACCCATTGGGTAGTCAATGGAGCAAAACGATCAAGCGTAATTCGTGTAATGCCCCGCTCCGTATGGTGCATTATGATGAGTCGTTGACTCGAAGAGTTGCGTTGACCCGATGAGGTATCGATGCGAATCGATGCAAAGCATAAGTTCGGTTTGAGCAAGGTATTGTGTCACGACCCGCACCCGGATATACGGGTACGAATATGTGGGCCACGTCCAGCCTACGCCGCAGTATCGGCGGTAGAACGCTGTCAAGTATACTATACTAACTACAACATCTAAGAATCCATAACTAGAAATGTACTCATGTCACATCACGAAAACTAAGGAAGATAAGACAAGAATTAATGACAATATCACTAGAACAACTAGAATCTACAATAATCATAAGACATGAAAGATAAAGAAGGAACAACATGACTAACTAAGGATAACTACCAGACAACTCCCATAGAAGAATAGTGAGATCTACCTCAGCTAGCAACATCATGAAGTCCAATAATGAGGGCACAACTACTCCTAAAATTTGTCAACATATCCGGTCAGGATGGAACGAGTACATATATCTCATAACAGATCTCAAGATAGAATAAAAGCTATAAGGTTGTAAATAGAGCATATACAATGAATCATGGAGTGTACATATATGTATCATGGCATGGTAAACTGTAGAGCTAGAGCTAGAACAAGAAAGTAGAACTGAATCATGGTATGTACACAAATCAAGGTAAGTCATATATCCAATGTGTGTGAGTAGTAGTTTCAACTTGTGATCGGCTTGGATACCTGTCGAGAACCGGCCTGGCAAGTCATAAGTGCGGTATATGACTCACACTGTTCAAGAATGCAAGGGGATATGATCAGATGCATACACTACTACTCTCCCTACCCCAACTGGTAGAATGGATCCAAACAGGACACATCACTGCACGGGATTCTAATGAGAAGGTCGCGAACCTTCTCTAGAATCAGTGACCATATATTGAGCAAGAGCTACAAGGGAGCTTGCACAATACATCCCAACCTAAGAAGGAGAAACATCTCTCGTCGGGATCCAAGAATACCAATCCGTGAGAACCATGTGTCAGGAATAAGCATATCAACACTAAGTACATGAATCATAACAGTTATCATAAATTGGGAATAAGTTATCAGAGAATGTACTCGCCTGGGGTCATGCTGTCAATATGAATCAGGGATCAGAGTAAAGCTACAGACCTAAAGATGAAATAATATAAGAGCTGATCAGGGTCAAAAGACATACTAAACATCTAGGTCAAACTAAGTCAAACTAAGACAAACTGGGTCAAGGTTGACGTACAGTTGACTTTGGTCAACTGGTCAACTCCGGTCAATTCTAAGTCTAATCTAGGTTAAATAGGTCAATGGTTGCCTACAGTTGATTTTGGTCAAAAAGTCAACGTTGGTCAAATCTGATCAAACCTAGGTCAACTGTTGACTCTACTTCGACGTCTAGTCAAAATAGTCAACCATGGTCAAGCTAGTCTCTATAAATATCTACAAGGTCAACTTATTAATTTCAATGATTTAGAAATCACTGAAATCGACGGGTCTCTAAAACAACCAAAAGAAGAAAATATTATAATAATAGGATGACACAAAAAGGGAAGAAATCTACAAATATTGTCGGATGATAAAACTAACATCACCAACATGTCCAGAATGGTCAAAATAGCTAGAATAGCCTGTCCAAAAGTCTAATTTGGACACAGGGGCAAAACGGTAATTTTGGGCCAAAATGATGTCCGCCGTTGGACACACTTTGTACCGAAAAACGTGCCAAAATAAAAGTGCACAAAATCTAACAAATTATATGTTCACGAATTTAGAATGACGATACGAACCCAACGGTATATCCAAAATTGGATTCCGTCGACCCGATCTCAAATTGGTTCGTTGACCAGGACATTGAAATTCCGATTTGCACGAAAAAGCGTGCCGGAGCCAATGTCCTCAAAACTCAGCAAATTATATGTCAACGAGTCCAGAATGACGATACGAACTCAACGGTATATCCGGAATTGGATTCCGATGAGCCGATCTCAAAATGACCCGTTGGTCCGGATATTGGTATCCGACTTGCACCGAAATGCGTGCCGGAACCAATATCCACTAAAACCTAGCAAATTATATGTCAACGAGTCTAGAATGATGATACGAACTCAACGGTATATCCGAAATTGAATTCCGATGAGCCGGCGTCAAAAAGTCCCGTTGACTCAGAAAGTGGGACCCACTTTGCACCGAAATGCGTGCCAGGGCTCACGTTCTCCAAATCAAGCAAACTTTATATGAAAACATACCAGAACGATGCCACGAGTCTACTGGTGGTGTCAGAATTTGAATTCGGAGTCCCGGGTTCAAAAATGGAATTTTATAAGTTCAACACTAAGAATTCGAACGGCCAACTTTGGCGTCGAATTCGACCGACCTAACAAGCTCAAACTGAAAAGGAATCTAAAGGGGGTAGGAAGAGGGTTATACTAACTGTGCACCGGAACTGACGGCACGCAAAATGGAGCTGAAACGACGAAGATACGAACCCGCGAAGTTGGCGTCGCAAAACTGTCCAAAAACAGTACAAATTAAAACGTCAACTTGGTGGCCGGTTTTGATGTATCAAATGACGAAATTAACAGGTGAAATTTGACAGAGGTGAAGAAGGACATACCGTGGCGATGGAGCAAAAAGTTCACCGATCCAACGGTCGGATCTCCCGAAAAACACGTGCGAAGTCGCTGCGACGAGGCACGAATTCTGAGTTCCAACTCGTGCGCGCCGACGGGATCTCGTAAAAAATGCACGAATCGACTGTCGTGCACACCGGGGACGAGGGTGGCTGCCAGGGGGTGTTCGTCGGAGTGTGCGTGCGCGGCCAGGGGGCTCGCCGGCGGCGCGCGGTGGCCGGGGCGGCGCGCGGCCGACCGGTACGCGCGCGGCTGGCAGCTTGCTGCTGCTCGTTGCTGCTGCTGCTATGGTCGTGCAGCCTGGCCTGGCGGGCTAGGCCGGAGCACGGCGAGGGTGCGATGGCGGTTGAAGTGGTGGTGGCGTGTGGTGATGTGGAAGATGGAGGTGGTGGTGTGTAGTGTTTGTTGTGAGGGAGGTGACAAGGTGATGGTGAAGGTGGTGCTTGTAATGGTGGTGATGAAGCCATGGAGAGAGGAGGAAGGAGGAGATGGAGTTGAGGATGAGGAGCTTGGCATGGGGGCTCGACCATGGGTCAGCCAAAGGGGGGTGTTTGTGTTCTGAGAGAGATTGAGAGAGTTGAGTTAGTTTATGTGTGTGTTAATAAAGAGAGAGAGAGAGAGTTGCATATATAATAGAAAGGGAGAGGAGTAGATATTAAGAGAGAGAGAGAGTTAAGAGAGAGTGGGATAGGGTGTTCGGCCACATGGGGGGGAGTTGTTGTGCTGGTGAGGGTGATGGGTGAGAGAGTGTGTATAATATATATATGTATATATATATGTGTATATATATACAATGAGAGAATTAGATATTTACATAAAAAGAAATATTTAGGGTAGAGGAAAAATATCAGTGGGGGTATGGACAGTCATGATGGAGGGCAACATGGAGCTGGGGTTGGGTTCAGTGGAGCCGGGTTGGGCCAAAATCGGACAGGGGGCAATATTCGAATTAAAATGGGTGTTTATAATCATGGGTAAATAAGTAGCATGTGGGGGCTCAAATAAATGGGACACAAGTGTCAGGCGGGTAGTAGGCTTCATGTGGGCTATGTCCCTATTTGGGGTCGACTAGGTTGGGTCGATGTCGGGTCCCGAAATTAAATTAGAAATTAAATCAGGTTTCACGGTAGATAATTAAGTGGCCTAAATTGAACCGAAAGTTGTACGAAGGAAATGGAGCACAAAATGGAGTGTCTGAGTGGGACACGAAGGTCAGGGGTGAAGAGCGTCTCGAGTAGATCAGGCATGACAAGTTGGTTTCAAGAAAAAGACTAGTCTGGTGCTCCTAAATTAAAAGCCACGGTAACGTGCTTATGGGGATCAAGAAAAAGAGTGGGAAATCAACTAATAATTTAAATGGTCTAAATTGACCCGAACTTGCGCGATACAAAAGGAGCACAAGGGAACGAGTTTGGATGGGACATGATATATCAACATGAAGGTAATCTCGTCTACTTCAAACTTCAAGAAGAAAGTTTTCAGAGACTGGCATCCCTGATGCTCTAGAAATCCAAGTCACGGTAAAGAGCATTAATGATCAAAAATTAATTATATAGAAATGAATTATTGAATTATAATTCATTAGAAAATTCGAAAAATAATTCGGGAAATTCAGGGGGCTTACATATTGACTTTGGTTAATCTGGTGTGCAGGCTATGCTTTTACGCTGGATTGTAAAGGATCGAAATGATATCCGTGAAACCAAATCGTCGCCTGGCAACGGATTATGGCATGGACGCGGTAGGCCAAATCAGTCGAATAGTTCAACAAAATGGCTATGTCAGGAGGGTTAGCTGTGCAACAAAAGTTATATAATCGGGCCGCATCAGCTCGGTGAAACGACAAGGCGTATCGGCTTAAGGTGGGCGGGTTCTTGGCTCTCTCTCCCTACTCCTTCACGTCTAATAAAACATATCATCGTATGCGTAAAATTGCTATTGAGTTAGCGAGCGTGGCTCGACGATTAAGTGTCTTAATATGCGTTGAACACTAAAGTAGAACATTGAACTTGAACAATTGAAGCGACGTGTATCAAGTGTACGGGTCGCGGTAGGGCATGATGATAGAACATTGAAAGACAATATCGAGAAGTGCATCACATGCACGGCTCCGAGAACATTGAACACTAGGTCTAGAACATTGATTACAGCGTTAAGCGTGCCCTCGTGCACTTAAGCTACGAAAAGACTAAGTAACTACGGAACTAGCTAGCTATGTGAATAACTTATGAAAGGAACGCGTTGAATAAAAATACGAGAAGTCTAAGCCGTTGGGCGTCGTACATCAATACGGATGTGTTGGGGCATAATGCCGTCGAAACTTGAGATAGAGAGAACGGATTATGTTTACGGAACATGAATATATTTATGGAGCATGAATATGTTTATGGAACGTAAGATTTGGTTGGAATGATATGACTTGTATGCTGTGGCGCGTATTGTATGGTCAATGGACTCGGATGGCCCGTGCACGGGTGCGGCTTCCCTCGGACGGTTACGACCGGGACACCGAGACCGTTCGGCCTAGGAGGGAATTATGTATGATATTTATGGTGCACATCATTCGGACGGTTTACGACCGGCCAGTGTTGTGATAAGCTATGATATCAGTAAGTTTGGGATCCTTCGGATATTGGGCTCGCAACCCGTATCGAAGTGATCATAGGCTTACACATAAGAGATGCCAAGTCCATTACGGTGCGAAATACCGTGACCTTCATATAGATAGGGTCGGTAGGCTGAGATTAGAGTTGGGTGCAGGCGCAGGGCCTGCGACCCTTAAGCATTGTCTGAGTTTATGATTGGTTGGTTGCGCAAATTGAATGATTTCTTATGTAAAGTTCTAACCTTTTCAGGCTAGGCAAATGGGACGGAGATGAGCACGATCACTATGCTTACGTTTATATTATGTCTAACTGTATCTTCTGCAGGAACACGATATGGGACACAATTATATTAAGTTGTTATGTCGAATATTGCCATAAAACTAATCCTAAGGCTAAATAGAAAGATCACAATTTAAGATACATGTTTCACAAAGATACTTAGTATTTGGTTTGGGTGCGAGCGGGTCTTGATCAGTGCGAAGCGAGGACGAAAGCACTAATTCCCCACTAGTTTGTGTGCAGGTTCAGGTATGATCGTCCCGGGGCGGGGCTTGGCTTAGACGCGCCGAGGCATGGAGTCCTTAGCATTTCAAGAGGAACTACCGCATAGGCGTTCGGACTTGAGACATGGAGATGTTCGGCCGAAGACTACTTGGTGGCTATAAAGAGGCATAATGTATGGAACAATGTAATCTTTTGTGAGCTAGAGAGATCATGAGCGTTGTAGCCAATTGGTATATATGTTGGGCTATTCAGAGCCTTTGTAATCTTCAATTTGTTATCAATAAAAGAGATTCTTATGTTATACCTTGTTTTCTTTCGCTGCTTATGTTATCAATTTGAGATAAATACTATGTGAACCTGTTATCTTGCCTTACACGAGCACAACTTCAGGCTCGTGCGGCATCACGCCCCAGCGAGGACGATGAATCGGGTGAAATCTAGCGAGGATGAGCGATTTTTCGGATCGGGACGTGACAACTCGGACCTCCGTCACTACTCTCTCTAGATCTTCATCTTTTACTTGTACTTAGACTTCTTGTGTAATTACGTTCATTGTAATAAAATTCTTTGTACTTAGCAAGTAATAATAAGGTTTTCCTAAAGAAAATTGTTTTTCTTTTGTTATGAAAAATATCGACATTCCAGACAAGTCTGAAACGTCCATACATGCAAAATATATTTTGACCCTCGAAGGCGTCTCCCACTTGGATGAAATATATTTGGGAAGCAGTATACTGGCTTTCCTTTATCACAAACTTGGGGCTGCACCCTGTGAAGGATCTCTAACAATATCGGGGTGCATGATTCTTTTGCATGTATAGCAAATTCCCACTTCGTTTGGCATTTCGAACAATATCCATATGTGGATCTACGAGATACTACCCGTCTGATTCAACATGTGTATCTATTCCACAGCTAGATCAAATGCCACGAGATTGAGGAGCCACACATGCTTGAAAGAGTTCTTCTCTAATTCGGATACATTCAGACAGTACCGATACGTTCTCTTAAACTGGTACAACCACAAGTGGAAAATTATTAAATTATGTGCCCATGGTTTACAATAATGTGTCGACGTCTTGGGACTAGTTGCAAAGAAACTTAAGAGGTATTGAGGAATGGAAAAGCACTCTTCTTATGTGGGGTTGTAGCGACGACTATATGTACTACCATCGTAGATACTGTCACCCAAGGGTGATAACCCCAAAGCACCGTCGAGAGGATGAGTAGTAGATAGAATTCCACTAACCAGCAAAATCGGCCTTAGTTTCGATACTAATAAAATGGTAAGTAATAATTATTGTAAGTAATAATTTATAAGTACTTAACTAAATTTTTTTATTTTGATATGTTTAGGCACATAAAGCCAAGAAGCTTGGCAAGTCTCCGTTTGCGTGCTACGATTTTTTTGGAAAGATATAAGTGATCGATTTGTGGATTTCCACAATCCCGAAAAGTTTTCCATACTTGAAGAGGTGGAGAGACGATCAAAGGCGCGCCCATATAGGAGAGAGGATCGAAAGTTTATATTAATAGCCTGTACTAAGTAGTTTTCAGAAAGTGAATGTAATTTGGGATTGAAACTATTTTGTGTAATTTGGATTTGACTGTGTGGTTTGAGTGCTCGACTTTTTGTAATATGGATTTGAAACTATTTTGTGATTTATCGGTCACGTGTCAGAACGTTTTCTATCATGTGCTTAACTATTGTTAAACTTATTTCACAATCCATTTCTTTTATAATGTATTTGTGTTTTGAGACCTGAGTGATGCCATGTGTCGAAGAAGCGATACAAAGAGTCATATATATAGCTCTTTATCCTAGGACTATCAGGATCTGGATAGTCCTAACAATAGTCAAGACTGTCAGGATCCTCACAGTCCTAGGACATAAAGTTATATCTAGCAAGCCTTAGGATTGCCAGGATCTTGACAATCATAGTACTATAGTTACAAATTTCAATTTTTTTTTGAAAGTACAAAGATTGAGAAGCTTTTTTGGAAAATTAAAAGATTGTCAAAATCCATCGAGTCAAATAGTTCGTCGAAAACAATATTCTTATGTATTCTACATTGTTGGGAGCTTTTCCTATCATTGGAGAAGAACCAAAAGCTTGAGAAGCTTTCAGAGAAATTTTGAGAATACATAATCGAAGATTCGCAGGATATGATTGGAATGATGTGATTTTGTTAGGGTT
This sequence comes from Iris pallida, assembly GCA_029216955.1. Lineage (NCBI taxonomy): Eukaryota > Viridiplantae > Streptophyta > Magnoliopsida > Asparagales > Iridaceae > Iris > Iris pallida. The sequence goes on along the minus strand of JANAVB010027397.1, from coordinate 16,885,360 downwards.
TAGGGATTTGGGACCACAAGTAGTTTATGATTTTTTTTTTAGGGTTTTGGAGAAGGAGACAAGTGGAGAACAAATGTTACCTTAACTATGTGATTCCTCTAATAGTTTTGAAAATGGTATTTGGTAATAAATTTTTAAATTTTTTGCAATGTCCCCTAACAATTTACTTGTTAATTGGGCCGAACTGGCCTAGTCCGGTTGGAAAAAATGTCGCATGTGCCAGCATGGCCCCATTTAGTCTTGGGCTCGGATTGACCTTGCCTAATATATATGGACGTGTCGGGTCTCATATATCGGCCAACAAGAGAAGTCGTCACGAAGCCCACACCCATCCCAATCCGAGCCTGGCCCGTCATCGGTTGTCAGTTTTGACTTCTAATGGTGATATTTCAGGTATTCTTTCGATCATGGTACACAAATTAGATTTTCTAATATTGGTTACTCTCGAATGGATGAACAACAAAGACAGTAGCGACATTTAGATGGCTGAACACTTTAAACTAAAAATGACAATTTAATGGTTCTTGTCATTAGTGGAAATGGAGTGTCTCTTAACTAATATGTTATCTTATATTGAAGTCCATCAGTCACAAATAGATGGTGACAAATGTATAAATCTTTAAAATATATATATATATATATATATATATATATATATATATATATATATTTTGCTATGATTGCCATGCTTAATAGTTGTTATATATTTGCAATGTTTGACGCTCTAAATGATCAGCAAACATATACCGATATGGTATTTTGCTACTGATTTTTTTTGAGATGTTTGACAATACTTACGAAATTTTGTAGCTGCATTACATGGTTTGTTAGGTCCACTAGAGATGCAACTCGGACATGTTGGATCAGACTTGAGGTCAATCCGAGCCAAACCCGATGAATCATAACTCTAGCCCGAGTCCAAGCCAGACCCGTCCTCAGGTTCAACATATGAAGTCCAAGTCCAAGTCCAAGACTAAGTCCGGAGGATCGGATTGGACTCATGTTGGATCAGATCCATCAAGTTTATCGGGCTCTAATATAATATTTTAAATAATTTTAAACAAAAGTAATATTAAACACATAATCAAATATCAATCAAGCCTTGATCATTATAAAATACAAGTGATCAAATAAGATTTAGAATAATGAGTTGAAAAGTTTGGGTAGAAAAATTTAGTATATATATATATATATATATATATATATATATATATATATATATATATATATATTTGAAGCAAAGGACAATTGTTGCGAACTTGCCTCCACTGAGGCTCGAACTATATATATATATATATATATATATATATATATATATATATATATATATATATATATATATATATATATATATATATATATATATCACACACACACACAAATGATCTCTAGCCTAGTGGTTAAGAGAGATGCATGCGGCCCAAGTGGTCAGAGTTCGAGCCCCAGTGGAGGCAAGTTCGCAACAATTACCCATTGCTTCAAAATAAAAATAAAAATATAAAATTATAGGCTAGAGGTCATATATATATATATATATATATATATATATATATATATATATATATATATATATATTGACCGGGTTCAAATATTTTAACTCTAGCCCGAAATCCGAGTATCTTCAACCCTAACCCAACCCATTAACGAGTTTACCCAACTGATCTCGGGATTAGCCCATCCGAGTTGCACCCCTAAGGCCAACTGCCCCCAGCTCCTACCAGTTTTTATAAATGGAAGGAATAATACGTCCCCGTGGCTCGATCCACTGATCTTCTGCCATCCAGCCAAGATCTTATGCCTCTTCTCGGTAATCACAAGGGTCACTCAAGTTCGACTTTTTGCGACATATTTTTAATAAACCTTTTGGGTACACTCAAATTTGGTTACCCTTTTTTTTTATTTTTAAATTTGGTCCAAATTCGATCCGGCCTGGTTCGACCTAATCCAAAACCCACCGTGTGTCGTGGGCCACATATTGAAGTGGACTTAGATTTTTACTCTTAGACCCGCCCCGCTATAGTGCATGGGCTTGAGAGAGAGGCTCGGCCAAGACCCGATCCGTCCCACCCATATTTCAGGTCCAGTCGGTCCGGTCCGGTCCGGTCCGGCCCACTTGACAGTACCCAACAATGGTGGGTTATGTTTTTAAACCTTACAAAGTGGTTAAGTTATGATAAAGTCTCTAAAGCAGGGCTGCAGGGGGTCACTTGCCAAGTCCCGTTGCATTTTTCTCCTTCTTCCTCGTACGAATACTATTCGGCGCACACATCACCATTCCTAACCCAAAATCCTTCTCTCCTCCAGGAGGAAGAAGAAAATTAGCGCCAATTTACTCTCTCTCGCGATTTGATCTCAAAATCACACACACACATATATATATAGAGAGAGAGAGAGAGGGGGAGCGGGTGAAGATCCGCTAATTCCACCGAACCCTCCGCCCCCAAATTTCCGCGGAGAAGTCGCTGGGATTTTCGCAAAGATCGAATTTTTCTGGGCAGAAACGGGGTTTTCCGGCCGGAGTCGACCGCGAATGGCAGATTTTTGGTATATTTTCTGAGTGATTCTGTTTGATCCTTGATTCTAGGGTTTGTTCGGGGGAAATGTTTGATTAGTGTTTCTGTTCTCGAAAAGTATATCGTTATTTTGGTGTATATATTCGTTGGAAATGCTTGATTAGGGTTTTCATCTATAATCAATGTTGTTTGTCAAAGATCAAATTTCTTTGGGCTTTGGATTGTAAAATGTGGTTCATTTGATATTTTGGGAGTCCACATGTTCTTTCTTTTAATTTTTTTTATTTTAATTTATTTGATGCTTGGGTTTTGGTTTTTAGGGTTTAGATCGAGGAAAATTTGAGATTTTTTTGGTATAGAGTTGCAGTTATATAGATAGATAGGTAGTAGGAAATGGAAAATTTGGCTAAATTGGTAGAAGTAGTACCTATGCGTTTCGGACACGACCATTGGCGTGTCCTACTGTATTATGGAGTGTCTACATTATGCCGGATACTTGTTTGACATAATGCCACGTGGATTTTTGGAGTGTCCCTTTTTTTGTTCTTTCTCCACGGTCCATGGTGTTTGGAAGAAAGGGGGGGGGGGGGGGGGGGGGTGGGGTTGTTGTCAATACGGTGTAGAGAAAATTTCTATTTTAGAACTTGCTTTTACATTCTTCTCCTAACAAATGGTTCTTGATTATATAGGTCTTGGATGAGGGGAATGCGTAGCGATGAGTGATTAGTGGTTGATATGGCAGACGATCGATTGAAGGCTGTGGTGGATGATTATAATGGACTAGAGGAAGATGTGGAGGAGGAGGATGAGGAGCAAGAGGAATTGGAATTAGGGCTATCCTTGGGGAGATGGGGTTGGAGGATTGGATCGTCGTCCAATGGTGGGGAAAGGAGAGAGGGTTGGCTCAATCCGTGGGATTTGACCTTTGGGAGCTCAAGGTTTTTTGATGGATTTCAGTCTAGGGGTGTATTGGGAAATGATTTGGGGGAACTTTTGATGGCTGATATTGAAGGAGCTGCTTCAGAGAATGTGGGTTCAGAAAGGGATAGAGATTCTCAGTATAAGAGGGCTAGAGTTCTTGCCTATGCCGAGTGAGTTTTTACTGCTTCATTAAACTTTTTTGACTACTGTTCATATATTAGAATAGCATATAGAGTTTATTATGAATTGTATGTTCTGAGTGAATCATTAGTTCTGAAGGAAGCATTTCGCAAGACCATATGCTCTGAATTGCATAAACATGCGCAATTTTTTTTTTGTAATGTGCAAAAAAAATTGTTTCACACAAGATGAGCATATTCCTTTTTTGATGATTTGAATATATTGGATTTGCTTCTGTACTCTTACTGATTTTAGAGAACTGGAGAGAAAACCTAGATCTTCTATATAGCTTATGGTCCTTGGGAGATCCCTGAGCCGAGGCCCGAGTGCTTATAAATGGCACACAGTGCAACAATCAGAGTCCTAGAAAACGAGCCTTATCAATCCGAGAACATGTTCAACCGAAACCTGGATATGGGGATATGGTGGATTGGGCAGGCACTCATGTGTGTTTTGCTAGTGGCCTAGACTTTTGGTTGAGAGTTCTTTGTGAGTAACCCACTGATTTTGTTCGAGTGAAAATCTATCTTAATTTGCATAAGCCATTATTTGAGACTTATTCCCTAACTCCAGGAGAAATATATGCCAGTATACTCAGCAGAGGTTCCTCATAGGAGCTTGTTACTGGGTGCATTGAGCCTGCACATTTGGTGTAGCTGACATGTGCACCGGAACAGATTGAACTTAAACCTTGTGAAAAAGTTTGTAACATTTTGTATACCTTAAGGTGGCCACTGTTTCATTTTTGGTAGCCTGGTTTCATTCTATGGAATAACCTGCATGTCCTGACATGAAATATATTCTTGTAGTCAACCCTGCACCTTGAAAAACTTTATCTTGCAAATCTTCTGGACTTTTCTTGTATAGGTAATCCTTGGTTTTAGCTCTTGTGCCTTCAATTAGTGTCTGTGGTGATTTTCTTAAATGGCAGTTTTTTTATTTTGCAGTCAACACGATAGGTATCCTGAAACATTGTATGTTCTACTTTCTTATTGCCATGTCAGTGATGTCACAATCGGTTGGCTAATTTCCGTTTCTAGAAATGCCAGTATGGGCTATACGAAGTCACTATCTTCATCTTTTGTTCATATATGCTGCCATTCTTTTGCATCCTTCATCATCTGCTATTTGTCATTTATTATAATTATGGAAAGGCCTTGAAGTTGATTGCTTTGCCGTTAAACTGTCATCTTCATTTATTACTAGATGCCTGTTAAGTATTAACTGGTTAAAACAAAAGTTGTTAGCAATGCTAGGGCTGTCAACGGGTAGGGTTCGAGTTGGCATTATTTAATATTCAAACCTGAGCCTTATAAGGATTTTGCATTTGGTTTTTGTCTTTGGGTCAAATTCCTTTTCTTCTAATTTTATTTGGATGGGGTTTTGGATTTTTAATAAGATGTTTAAACTATCATTTATTTCGAAATATATGACCATTGTTTTTATTTCTTTGACAACAATGACAAAGATTAGATGGTTTTCACATATGATACATATGAAATATTGTTGAAATATGATTATATAAAATTTGAAGAACATTCAAACTTTACAATAAAATGTACAAAATAAACTTGATATTTGCTATATGTAATCCTATGTTACCTGGACTCGGGTACGGGTGTCGGGTACATATCCAAGAGTCGGGCCCTTCAAACTCATAATTGAAGGACACACAGGCTCGGCTAAAAAGGATCCAAATTTTGGGTACGGGTACGGGGATATGACTAAGGTTTCGTAAAAAGACAACCAGTAATTATAAATTACTAGTAAACTTTACTCAACTAGTTGAATAAGTCCCTAAGGGACCGTCCCTTCAGCTCCCCTACTACTCAACTACTAGTCTACCATATTAAAATAAACTATCTACACCATTGCCACATTAAAATAAACTATCTACATCACTACCACATTAAAATAAACTATCTACTTCACTACCAGTCTTTCGATTGTCACCATGAAGGATCCGATTGTCACCATGGAGGATCGGATACGGATTCCATACCCATACCCATGTCCTAAAGGGTCGACACGGGTACTTCTCCTTAAAGTGGAGAGTCCGGGTAACATAGATGTAATCTGCTTTGGGTTCCTTATCGGGTATGGCTGAGGCCATATCCAGACTTTAATCTGTAAGGATTTTGGGTGTAGTTTGGAATATGACCGGATAACTCTAGTAGGGGTGTAAACGGATTGGACGGACTCGGACAACCCAGTGTTCAAGCTCGGACCGAAAATATAATCGAACAGACCTTAGTCCGGCTCGGTCAAATTCGGAAAAAAAATTGTATGTTCAGACCCGTCCGAAAATACTGAACCATGTTCGCGTCTGGTCCAATAATTTTTGAACAAGGCCGATGGAGACGACCTCGCCGTCACGGATCTTAGTGCCGACGTCGGATCCGAAAGCGGTGTGCAACTGAAACATGGAGGAGTTGCGAACGGAAGAGAGGGACGCGTGCGGCGAAGGCGAAAGAGAAAGACGAGGAGAACTAGATGGTGGTGGCACATTTGTTTTCTTCTTGCTCACATATTTTTCTATACTTTTCTCGTTGGATGAAATGCTATTCTCACAAGAGAATACTCTTGATGCACTGCTGAAAAATCTTAAAAGAGGAGAGAGAGTGGGTGGCGACCCAGGAGGTCTGGGTGGGGGAACCGAGGAGTCAGGCCCCATTGAATTGACTTTGATGCTTTATACTGATTTATAAAGCTTCAATACTGAGTTGAGATTCGAGACCCATTTCAATTCTTCAATAGAGAGAACCGAGGGGTATGAGTGGAGGAATCGAGGAATCAAAAGGGTTGGAAATTTACTTTGTTAAATTTAGGTAATGGTGGTGTTTCGTTGAGTGTGCTGTCAGGTTAAAAATTTGTACTGAAAGTATGTTGAAGTGTTGGGATTATTTTTCGGACATAATTTTAAATTTCGGACCGGAAAAAGGTATGACCGTGCCCGAGTCTGAATTCTAAACGGACCCAAAAAAATGTTCAAGCTCTGTCCGTTAATTAGATCGGACGACACACGGTCGAACCATTTATCGAGTCACACTCCTACAGACAACGGACTGAACCATTTATCGAGTCAGACTCCTACGGACAGCGGACTGTCCTGTCCATTTTACAGTCCTAAACTCTAGAATAATTGGGTCTGGTTTTTGGATTATTGTTACCATTCTTAGCCATTGGAAAAGTGGCAAATTGACCTTTGAATTGCATTCGTCTCACAAGGCATAAGGGCATCCATTGGCAAACTGACAGGTATTTCATGTATACTATGTAGCACAATTAGCCTTGAACATGGGTTGTTGGTACCAGATATTTTTTGCTACTCTACAGGATTAGCCTTGTCACTAGAAAAAGGATATGCATTTACAAACCCACATGGGATCTGTTTTTTAACCAAATATCTGACCATTGTTGATGCACTTTAGTGATATTAATATCATACTTAGATTCTCTTTATTATATGGTACTCAAATTCTAAATGCCTACACTTCTTTATGTCAAAACTATTCTTTCGCAGTAAGTATTGGACTATGTTACATGGATACATAGATTGTCTGTTACTGTCTGTATCCCGCACAAATCAGGTATGGATTGGCCAGAGTGGATGACTCGGATCCGATTTGGGTCGGAATGTGTTGGGTCGTGAATTTAGGTAGGCCTACACTCTGGGATTCCGGATAATATCTGGATTCATTGATTTTTATAGTTCTAGTTAATTGGGTTTATTGTGTCGGGTATGGATCTCATTAATGGATTAAACCCGACCCAAACCCGAACCAGTAAACAAAGCTCAAATACATCAGTAATACCGTGCCGTTCATTTGAGAGAGAGCATCGTCCCTGACTGACCATGCCAACCCTTACTACATGACTTCTTTTGATCTAGGATTATAGATTTCAGGTGTCTTTCTTGGTATCATAGGAAGTGTAGGTGGAATCAGAAGTTGGGTTGGAAATGTCAACAATTTAAAAAGTACTAAAAGGGATACAAAATTCATGTTGTCTGTGTCTGTCAGCTTCCGTTCTCTCTCGTTCTATGTTTACTTTCTCATTTCTCTCCGTTAACAAGATGATGTTATTGGGGGAGATGAAGGGTGATGTGGTATGTTACTTGGTATCGGCTTTTGTCGTGGAGATTATATATTACCTATATCTCTTGGTTCTCTCTCTACATTACTGATGTACGAAGCACATAATCTCTAAAAAATGGTTCCGTGTCCATGTTCTGTCGGACACATAACGTGGTCACAGACACTCCAAAATATACTAGGAGGACATGCCAAAAAAGGTGCCGTATCCGTCTGTCTCCTTGTCCGTATCGTGTCATGTTATATTCATGTCCATACAACATAGCAATAGATAAATAATACTATTTTAAGGGTGCCTACCTTTTGTCGGAATAAGTAGTATGAGTAGGTAGATAATATTACTTATAGGTGCCTACCCTTTTGTCTGTATATGGTATTTGCTGATAAATATGATAAAAATATTTTATAATTAATAAGATGTCTGTTTCATGTTTCAGCTTCTTTTGACTCGGCGGACGATTATCTCCATGATGGACACATGTTATTACTTATCTTCCTGGTCTCTTTTGGTATTTGCTGATAGACTAATAATAGATGAGATAGGGGATAAAGGCTATATGTTCTTGTTGCTTGTTCTGAGTTCCTTTTTCTGGATATTGATGTTATATTGCTTCCTTAAATGATTGATGGATAAATTATAGAAATTTCCCATTTTAAAGTGCTACCCAACTATTCTTATTTGAACTTCCAATTTACCATGATCAATTGTTCAATTAATCTTCATCCTCCATCCTTATGTGTGGTTTTGGTAACAAAAATGCACTTAGTAATGGCAAAGTCGATATGGGCACTCATTAATAATTTAATAATAGTAATAGATTCAGTTCCCTTAGTAACTGTGATGGGCACTTTATATTATTGTGCTCTTTGTTACCAAAGTTATGATGAAGATATCATAATTATGGTAAATAATTGTGGTGGGTATTTATAAATCTAACAGCCATTCTGTTTTTAGTTTGAAACGTTCATACGTAAATTGATCAGGTTCAGTTAAACAATCTTTGTATTGTGTCATCACTTGTTTTTACTTGTAGATATATATTATTATTATTGCACATAATTCAATGAAAGATGCATTATGGTGTCATCACCTATTTTGGTATTTAGTAGTTAAGAATGCCATTTGGCAATGGTTTTTATATAATGTTTGGATTATACTACACCGTAAGATGCAGTATGATGTTATCAAGTATTTGCACTTGTTACGGACGAAGTTATTAGGAATGTTCGAGTATTTGTTATATGTTGGTTGTAGATATATTGTACTAATTGACAAGATTAGAGAAGTTTAGCTTATAAAATACAAATGTGCAACAGAAGCTAACTTTAGCAAATGATTCAAGAAGGTACGAAGGAAATGTTGATGGCCTAGAGATATCTACGAGTGAATTATTAGCAATTTAGTATTGATCATCCATCATTAAGGTGAGGTTGAGAAAGATGCTATTTATAGAAATGAAGTAGGGGTGGGCATCGGTTTATTCGGTTACAACCGATTTGAAGTAGTCAAAACCGAATAAACCGAAATTGTAAAAATCCAAACCGAAATCGAACCGAAATTTGCCATAACCGGAATTGAACCGAACCAAACCGATATAATTGATTCAGTTTATTTGGTTTGTTCGGTTGGACTATTTTTATTGTTTAATGGGCCGGCCCAAAGTTGGGATTATGGTTAAATTATATTAAAAAGTACTTTTTTTACATACATACAATTCTTGTATTTCAAAGTTGGGCCCAAAGTTTGACTAGTTGTTAAGTTACCAAAGTTGGACTTAAAAAACATACATACAATTGTTCTTTTCAAAATATACACACAAATATGCACATTTTTAGTCATAAAATATGCATAAAATTGAGGGTATTTACATAATTTTATAAGTCTTATTCGGTTTTCGGATTGGGACTGAAATCCGAAACCGAATAAGGAATTTTGTATCTTCAAAACCAAAGCCGAACCGAATCGCTTATTCGGTTCGGTTCTCGGTCCAAAACCAAATAATGCTCACCCCTAAATTGAAGTAGAATGGTGGAAGTTGAGTGCTTATGGGGTAGTCTGTGAATTCTAATTATAGGACACTGTCACGTTCAATGGACAAGTCTACAAGGTTCTAAACAGCGGTAGGCGGGTGCGCGGACGCCTAGGCGGTCGATACATTGTGAACATTTTTTTACTATTTTACCACTGTTTTTTTTTTTTTTTTTCATAATATGCATATTTTAAGGATGTTCCATGCATAACTAAGTTGTAGAACGAAGATTTATAAAGTTTTAGTTTTGTAAAAGTGAACCATAGGCCTATTATGGTTACAAAACCTTTTTGGCCAAAACATCTTGTTAGGTATTGCTCCGCCTACGCCGCCGCCTATGCCGCCTCATCTCCGCCGATGCTGCTAACCTCCGTTGGCCGCCTACTCCACCGCCTACCCAAAAGCGGTGCGGAGAGGGACAGCGTACTGCCTAGGCGGCCTAGGTGGCCGCCATTTAGAACACTGCAAGTCTATATGGTAGTTGAAATGCCAACTATCTTATGGATCAAAATGCAGGATATTAAGTAAATCATGTTAAAAATGAACATATGAGATGGATGAGTGGGCATTATATTGGAAGACAAGATAAAAGAAATGAGTGCATTAAGGGAAAGCTCAAGCTGGTCTCGGTTGGAGTTAAGATGAGAGAAATTGTCCAATATTTTCGGGAATATACAACAGAGGCCGATTAGGAGTGATGGGATTTAGTTGAAGGATCTGGTAGCACAATGGTTAGATCTAAATGACTTCGGGTCCAAGTTGTGTAAAAGGATTTTACATTTTCTAATGCTACCGAGGAGTGAGGAGATGGGGCCCTAGCAGAATGGAAGATAAAGAGCCCTAGCAGAATGGAAGATAAAGGGTTATGTAGGGAGCCCCAAAATCTGGGATATAGGTTATTATTATTATTATTTTGCTTTGTTTAGTTCATCAATGTATGTGTAGTTTGTAGCATATACCTACTATTCTTATCCGTTTGCACATGAGAGAAGTCATCTTATGATACAGAAAAAATGATTCACATCCATTACATTTGACAAATTGGCAGTAAGGTCAGCAGTTGTTTAAATCAGTTGTTGAACAGATGAGGGAAAACACTATATTAGTGGTTATTGCATTGTAGCCAATAAGATCTATCTACGTACTTAAACCAAAATATTAGTTTGTTTATTGATTTCCAACATCTTTAATATTCATCTTATTTAAAAATGAACAACTACTCTCATCATGGACTGTCTTGGAGATTATAGTCTACTTTGCCCTTGGTTGTATTGTCATTTGTCAGATGCTGATGGAATTAATTCTTTATTCTCTTTTGTGGCGAAGAAGAGAGGAACTTAGACTTCTTTCGATCTGTTTGGCCTTTTGATTTGCATGCCTGTTTCTGAAGTTTTTGTGCCAAGATATAGTGGAAAGTTCCATGATCTGATCCCTTGTGAAAAGAAGGTTGAGGTCATGAGGTACTACTGTGCTATGTTGCGGTGGACTATCTCTTACCACCTCTCCACACGGAATAGCTGCTTGAAGTAGCTGTTCAATTTAGGTGTTACTTTCTGTAGTTCCATTCTTATTCCCACAGTTAATTTCTTAAAACTTGGCTGTCTAGGAACTAACACGGTTCTCCTAGGTGTTTCCACCATCGACTATCTGCTTTCTTTTTTGTCTTTTATGTTCGTCTCTCTCTTCTTCTTTCCATGTTCTTCTTCCTCCTCCTCTCTCCTTTCTTCTTCCTCTCCTTGAATGGCACAAAAATGATGCTCCTTCTAGTCTTCTGTCACTTCAGATTAGATGTTATAATGGTTGTCATACCTGCTGAAACTCTTTCATGGTTGGTATCATGGTTTTCCTATATTGCTAGTTAATTTCGTAATTGTTATCTGAAAATGTCCAAATGTTTTTAAGCTCTTGATTTTGTTGATGGATAACTATATGTGTTTGTAAATGTTGCTTTTGACTTGGGAGATTTAGTAAGTTACTACGAGGACATCTAGGAGTATAGTTGGTGCATATTAGAATATAATTTTGGATAAAAGGTAGGTTGAAATTTGAATATGCATTAGATAGGTAATCCTAATCGACATCTTACTGAAAGTATTCGTATATTTTTGGATAAATTTATGGTATATTTAGTGTGAAGTTTTCCTAGGTGTCTTTAATCTTCTTTTATATAACGTACATTATGCTTGACGCGTTAACTTCAAGTAAACATGTTCTGGGTGTTAAATTCTCTTCATCATTATTCTAATTTTTCATCATCTTTCTCTATAATTTGATTCTTTCTTGCAAAGCAATTAGTAGCATAAGATGTATATACCCAGGGAAGTATGACCGCTGTTTCTATAGTGTAAGCCCTAAGTTATACCTTCACTTTAGCTTTTAAAGTCACTGTTTGCAATGAATGCAAATATTCTCTTTCTTTTTTGGATGTATAATGCCAAAGATTTCAATATAAATGGGTCATTACTTTCAGAAACTACTTTTTTTTTTTCTCTTGGATGCTCACAAATTTAAGCTGCTCCCTTCTTAGAACCCTACTTATATTCTCCAGGAGTAATTTATACCTTCTATTCAAGTTTTTGTTCTCCTTCTTGAATATTTCATTTTCTTTTACTTATTGCTACTAAATCTTACTTTGAACTCGTGACTTAACAGCCTCTTCTCCAAGGTGCATGCTCCTTATTCCTGTTCCTTTACCCACGGTCACCATGGTACCATCCCAAACTTTAAGGCCTCGTTTGGTTCATGGAAAGGAAATGAATTCCCATGTATTTTCCAGGGGAATGGGAAAGTAGGATTCCTGTCACATTTTCTTTCCGTTGTTTGGTAAAACAAGGAAACTACCTAGGAAAGGAAAGCAAAATATAACAATGTTCCAATAATATCCTTACCTTTTAAAATAAAAATAATATTATAAAAAATAACATTAATGGTAAAATAAGCAATGACACATGGTTACTTTTGTCATAACTTTTGTAATAAATGTTGGGAAAGGAGGAGGGAAAATCAATCCCATGGGTCTTGAGTGGAACCATATTCCCACCAATTTTTTCCCTTGTCAGGAAATTGATTCCCAAGTTCGTGGTTACCAAACAAAGGAAAGGAACAACTTTCCTTTCTTGGTTCCTTAAATCCGTGAACCAAACGAGGCATAAGTTGACTTGGGGTATTAGGACCTGATTGGTCTTTTCTATTGATGATCTATTTGTGGTTGTGGTGTCTTTGCTATCAGTTGCAGATTATAAACACTACGAATGTATAATTTATATCATGTTTTCACTTGGACATGCCCTTTCATATAGCTTATTTTGATGTGTTCATCATTTCTCGTGGGTTAAGATGATAAACATATTGCAGGAAATCTGTAAAAGTATGCATGATCTGGGGTTTCTAGCTTATGTACAAGTGACCTTTGCATAAAGTTCTTTTTGATTTATTATTGTGAGTTAAGCTTAACATGTTAGCTAAGTTGTCCAGTGGTCTGAAGCACAGTTCGTGGTATAGACTGATATCGAAACCGATACCAAACCCATGACTGCTGAAACTACCAAGGCCAACCAATTCAAAACTACTGACCCTCCAGCATACCCCGATACTGCCCTGAACTGGCAATTAAGAAGGCTCCGACACCGCTACTACGAAACATTGTCTAAAGTGACAAATGTACTTGACTTTGGGCACATTCACATATGAATGACTGGTAGTATTCTCCTTTTGTATTGAAAATTCCTGTTTGAGCTGCTTCCCTATCTGAAAAGTCACAGCTTTTGTTACTTCTTGTGACATAATTTTATTATCGAGTGTGATGGGTCTACAACATCTCAAAGTTTTTTTTTTTCCAAATTGTCAAATGTTTTCTGCTTGTCTATTTATTTATTTTACTTTTTGCAATACAGGGAAAGACGCAATGCCACTAGACCTTCCTCTGGCACTGAAGCGACCGCTGCTAGAGACTGCATCAATTCACGAGTCCCATCATTTCCATCCGAGTCTGAAATGGTCGATCTCAGCGTTGTATCAAATGATGATAGTTGCAGAAACCCTACTAACGGTGACAGTGGAGGAAGCAATGGTGGCAATGGAGATAAGCCCAGCAGCAGCAACCAAGAAGATGTTGTTAGAATGGATCTAACTGAAGATCTGTTGCACCTTGTAATATCCCTCAAATCTTTTTGTCAATTGGTGTTTGCTTTAGCAATGAAGAGATAATGATAATCAAATGTTGTAATCCTTTGCAGGTTTTCTCTTTTTTAAGCCAAAAAGATTTATGTAAAGCTGGGGCAACATGCAGGCAGTGGCAAGTAGCTAGTACGCATGAAGATTTTTGGAGATGTTTAAATTTTGAGGATACTGAGGTCTCTGAGCACAACTGTATGCTTTCTACTCTTACCTTGTGTTTGGTTACATGTTGTTACTACTGATAATGCTAATAGAACTTATTTATCGATAATAAAAGTTAGCAATCCTCATCTTTGATCATCCTTATATCAATGACTAGAACAACCCGAGAGGAGGCACAGGGTAACTATATATATAGAATAGAAGTAGATAAACTATAATATTGAAGTGCAACACATTTCAATATATGCTTATCGATATTGTATAAGTAAATTAGTGAATATTAAACTAAAGTGAATTTTTCTTCAAATATGAATTTTTCGGTAAGATATTGATTATTATTAATACTATATAATATTAATTCGGTAAACTACTATTAATTAGTCATACAAAGTACCTTCTTGATGGTTAAACTATGACCACTAATTTAATAATATAAATTATTCAAAATCAAGCCAAAGCTAATTTAACAATATAAGTATTTATATATTTTAAATTTCAATCTATTTTTATGAGTATCTCTATAGATAATTGATGCACTAATAAGTTAATCTGAGTAATGATAAAAGGTTATGACCTTCAGTAAAATATATCGGCCAAAAATCAATTCTTGAAGGGTAACAGGTAGTGGTAATTTATAGATTGGATTCTAACTTCCCCTTTTTAATGTAGAAACTATACATTTATGGTTTGTCTAATTTGTTTATTGACTTTCATATGCTATACAGTTGAGGCAATTTGTTACCGCTATCCAAATGCAAATTTAGTGAATTTATCTGGCATCCAAAACTCTGATGTACTTGTCATGGAGGCAATGTCTTCTCTAAGGTTCCTCACATGTTATCTTTTTGTGTGGCCCTGCTGCCTTAAGCAAGTTATGCTTGTTTTTCTCCAATTTTTATTATATGTGCTGTTAACTTTCAGGCGACTTGAAACTCTGATCTTGGGAAAGGGGCAACTCGGTGATGCTTTTTTCAATTCTTTGACAGATTGTCCTGCATTGAACAGCTTGAGCATTAATGATGCATCTCTTGGTAATGGCACCCAAGAGATTAATGTATACCATGACAGATTACGTGAACTTAACATTGTGAAGTGTCGTGTTCTCCGTATTTCTGTTAGGTGAAGAAATTATTAAAATTTATTATTTGTAATTTAGGATTATTTAGTTGTTTCTGTTATTTAGTCAACATAAACACTCTTCTCTGAAAATTTGCAGATGCCCACAGCTTCAAACTCTGTCTTTGAAACGCACCAGCATGGCACATGCCTTGCTTAGTTGCCCCCAGTTACATGAATTGGATTTGTCTTCCTGCCACAAGCTATCAGACACTGGAATCCGTTCTGCAGCTACTTCGTGTCCTTTACTGGCATCATTAGACTTGTCATTTTGTTCGTGTGTGAGCGATGAAACATTGCGTGAGATAGCTTTTGCATGCCCTAATCTCTGTGTTCTTGATGCTTCATACTGCCCAAACATCTCGCTTGAGGTTAGACGTATGAATTACTTTTAGCTAACCTGCATCTATATTTGCTACTTTTGTGCTCACATTCTTATGTGCCTTGGTGTCAGTCTGTACAATTGCCAATGCTGATTGATCTGAAACTTCATAACTGTGAGGGCATAAACTCAGCTTCTATGACTGCAGTGTCTTACAGTCGTATGTTAGAGGTTAGATCTTTTATCCTCATTCATGTGTGGTGACTTTTATACATGTTGCTTGTCAGCTATTACTCAAGTGGTTATTATTGTATGTCTATTGAGGATGCAGGCTCTGCAGCTTGATAATTGTGGACTGCTAACATCTGTCTCATTGGAATTGCCACATTTGCGGAGTATAAGTCTTGTGCATTGTCGCAAGTAAGATGTTCGTCACCTCTTCTTTGTATATCAGTCACTAGATTGGTCGATGGAATTAATTTTTTTTAGAGCTGAAGATATAGGAATTGCAAAATGGCAAAAAAAAAATCCTGGGAATAGTTTGGAATGGTGAAATAACCTTCAAACCTGATGTTTAGAGAAGTTACCAGAACTTAAAACAGAATCCCTTTGAATATTTTCTATAAGCTCAGGTTTGATAAGCTCTTGAAATAAAAAAGGCTTTTAGTAAAAGTCTTGTGCATTGTCGCAAGTAAGTTGGTCATCACCTCTTCTTTGGATATCAGTCACTAGATTGGTGGCTGGATTATTTTTTTAGAGCTGAAGATTTAGGAATTGCAAAATGACAGAAGAAAAAAAAAACCCTGGGAATAGTTTGGAATGGTGAAATAACCTTCAAATTCGATTGTTTAGAGAAGTTGCCAGCTCTTAAAACAGAATCCTTTTGAATGTTTTCTATAAGCTCAGGTTTGATAAGCTCTTGAAGTAAAAATGCTTTTAGTTTACTTTAAGTACTCTTCTTAAAAAGAACTGGACCCCTCTTCACATGTACGAGGTCTAAGTCATGTTGCAGTGGAGGGGAGAGCTTGGTGTTTGTAGGCCCTGTGAGAGTTACAAGATCAAATTCCATGGAAATCTTAGATCCTGACTTTTGCAGCTGCTGAGCATCAAGGGAAGACGTGGTTTTTGACTCTTGGAGTGGCTATGGTGGCAAGTTAATGTGAAATGCCAGGTTTTATTTGTCTTGGGATTGACAGAAAGGAAGTCTCCCCAGGTCCAGAGTAGACAATTGCAGAAGGGCCAAGAATTAGACCTATTTTAAGCTGTTTCATACATTCGTAGAGCAGAAATCTCACAAATTAATCTGGGAACTCACGAACAAGTTAGAAAATTGTAACATATACAAATCTATGATTCGTCTGAATTGGTCTCTCTTTATTCACATATGGTTTTATTTGTCTGCATTGGTGTCTCTATATTCCGAAGCTTATCCTCAACGGAAAACCATGCTGAAATTAAAATCTTTTTGTGTTGCAGATTTGTGGAATTGAATTTGCGTAGTCCTGTCCTTTCATACATCAAAGTTTCAAATTGTTCGTCACTTCTTCGCATCAATATCACCTCAAATGCTCTTGAGGTCATCATCTGTCTGTTGATCAGTTTTTGGATGCATTTGCTGTTCTTAAATGTGTTTTGGTCATGAAAGATGAATTTTTCGTTCTTGCAGAAGTTGGTGTTGCAGAAGCAGGAAAGTTTGACCACTCTGTCATTGCAATGTCCTAACTTGCAGGAAGTGGATCTAAGTGATTGTGAATCTTTGGCTAGTTCTGTTTGTTCAGTTTTTGGTGATGGGGGTGGTTGCCCAATGCTTAGGTCATTGGTTCTGGACAATTGTGAGGTCAGCTGTTATCAGTTCTTTTTCTTCTACTAGTACATTGATATAATAAAACAAAATATTAGTTAAGAACTACTATTTTAGCCCGACATAATAGTACCAAGAACTGTATATCTTGTGCAGATCCTTTAACCTATTATACTTTACTATTTATCAGTTGAAGGTCGCACACTGAAACTTCTATTTGAGTTTACTAGTTGCAGATTTTGTAGAAACATGGTTTTTTAGGATTCACAATATTTAGTAATATCGAGTCAAAAGACTTAAGAAGATTGATTATTAGTTGTATTAATTTCTTCATATGCTTCTGCTTACATGTACTGTATAATGTGAATTGCATGTTTTTGCGGAGATTGATGCCGATACTGTGCTTTTAGAGGGCAAAGGTTGCATTAGAATATATACCTTCTACTTGATATGCCCATGTGCTTATTTAAAGCTTATATTATTAGTGAATAATAATAGAATTTTGAAACCTTCCAGAAAAAGAGAACTTATAAGGAGAGAACTTACAGAACAACTTTTCTCCTGTTTCAGATGAAGCTAATTAACTACTTCCTGCTTCCATATTGTTCTTTCTCCTTTTGAGTTAATCGAGCCAGTCTTGGTGAAATGACGAAAGCCGTTTAGCTATTCCTTTTCTTTTTCATTTCTTGCATCCTCTTTTCGGAGTTCCAGTTGTATGTGCCAAAAGCAGAATGTATCTGTTGGGATGAAGACTTCATTGTGCTAAATATAGAAGTTCAAATTAAACGTTTCTTGCTAGATATATTGGGCAACCTGTTCAGAGTGATGTCCCTATGGCGGAAAACCATTTAACACACGAACGATTTTCATTGAGTTTAATATTCCCTAAACTATCTATAAAGATTCTAATATACATAACTGAGCTGTGAGTTTGACCTGATATGAGTGATTGAGTTTCATCATCTATAGCACAAAAGTTGTAGAGCATGGTGAGACTACTGTTTGATGCGTTAAGGCCTTGTACTTTTTGATTGTCATTTAATATATTGTCATTACTAGTGTACCGTGTTGCTCGGATTACTCCTGGTGGTTTTAGCGTGTATGCTACTGGAATCCACTTTTTGTTCTTAGTACCAATGTTATGATATTTATATTGTGAGCACTTTGTGGGCATGTATTTGTAGCTGAACGTTCTTTCTCTTATTTTTCTAGAGCTTAACCATGGTGTCACTAAGCAGTAGTTACCTTGTTAGTCTCTCGCTTACTGGTTGTCGTGCTATGACTGTTCTTCATCTGTCATGCCCTAATCTTCTAACAGTAAATCTTGATGGTTGTGATCATCTCAAGGAAGCATCATTTTGTCCAGTAAGTAGTGCTGACCTCATAATAATCGTAGAACTTTTTTTTAGCTATTGAGATTCTTATTTTTAGTTCCTTCCTGTTATTGCAATAATTGATATTGAGCTGTTGTAAAATTTGCATATCTGCTTGAAGTAATTGCTTGTGTTGAGTATTTGTGTGGGTGGGTATGTGGGGGGGGGGGGGGGGGGGGGTTGTTGTTGTAGAGAGATGTGATGCTAAATAGAGATGATTAAACTGCATTGCAAGTGAAATGCTGTTTCAATTGTAATGTTGTCACTTTACCTTATTCTTTTGCATGCATCAATTTAAACATCGGGCAATTGCCGAATTTTTAATTGAACCATCCGCAGTTGAGGGTGTCTCTTGAATCTTGACCTTCTAGTTGCATAAATGTGAACTTGAAGCAACTGTGGATGCCAATTCTGAAGGGGAATGGCAATCCTAGTAATTATCAACAAGTATCTAAATGTCTTTAAAATAATACCTTTTTATATTGGAGAGAAACCAGTATGCATCGTACATGCTATTGGTCACAGGGTTGGATAGGGGCTGCATAGATTTGTGGCAGCTCTAGAAACATCAGTATAAGGTTGCATTTATATTTATCCTTCTTTGATCCAGCTGTACTGGATGCCTCATGGTACTGGGATAATCTTTTAGATTTGAGGTAGCAATTTTGGTGGGACGAGTAGTGTATAGATTTGGAGAAAGTCCATGATCATGAGCAGAATTGTTGGGAGCAGTTTTGGTCAGATCTAAAGTTTATGGTGCATGGAAAGAATTTGAAAAGTTCATGATTCTCTTTTTCCACATGTTTTTTTTTTGATGCAACACAGTTATCACTTGTCGTTAAAGGTCTTGATATTCGTCTTGACAATTTTCCTTATGTTGTAAACCTCCCCTGCTTCAGTTTTCCTCCTATAACTGGTTATATTCATCACCAGCTCCATACACACCTTTCACGTTTTCTTTTACATTTATTATTCGGCTATTATTAGCTGGGACGTGGAAGTGGGTGGAAGAGAGAACATTGAGATTTACAATCTACAAAGTCCGATATTTGCTGCTTTAATGTTGATACTCTCTATCTCTCTCTCTCTCTCTCTCTATATATATATATATATATATATATATATATATATATATATATTTCTCCTTATGGGCGATCGGCTAGGGCTTGCTCGGGGCCCTCCCCCGCGGTCGCCGGATCCCCTTGCCGGCGGGGAGAGGCCCTCGGGGAAGAAGGGCGGTGCCCCCCCCCCCCCAGGCGGGGGGGGGGGGGGGCGGGAGCAGAATCGGGGGGGGGGGGGGGGGTCGGGCGGACCCCCCGACGCAGGCGCGCGCGGCAGCTCCCCCCAGGCGGTGGGGGGGGGGGGGGCGGGAGCACAGGGAGGGGGGTCGGGTGGACCCCCTGGGCTGTCGACGAGGTACTGCGCCTCCCCAGGCGGCGGCGGGGGGGGGGGGGGGGGCGGGAGCACTAGGAGGGGGGTCGGGGGGATCCCCCAGTTTGATGCCGAGCAGTGGCACCCCCCCAGGCGGTTGGGGGGGGGGGGGCGGGAACAACGGGAGGGGGGTCGGGCGGCCTCCCTTCGGTGACGGGGGGGTCGGACTCGCTGCGGGGTGGCCCAATTGATCCGAACCTTGAATTCGGAGCAGGTTCTGGATCTTTGGGGAGCCAAACGGAGGGAGGTGGATGGACGACGGTTACGCGCCGTCGCGTGGCGAAGTCCGGTGGGAAGACGGGAGGCGAACATGGTCAGGTTAGGGATCGTCATCCTGCTAATAGTCGTCAGAACGGGCCAGGGTCTCGGCCATCTGGCCGTGGTCCGGGGGTGTCTGCTGGGAGATCGGTGGGTTGGCGGCCAAAGGCGACCGCGGCGGCCAAGGGGAAGAGTAAGGTGGTGGATCTGAATGTTCAGGGATCTGGGACTCCTCGCCCGGAGGTTGTCCCCAGGCCTCTTGGGACGACCACTCGGCCTGCTGGACGGTCCTGGGCTGAGATCTGCAAACCTGTGGGACCGAAAAGCCCCACATCGATGGAGTACATTCCGCCGATCAAGGCAGGGAGGGGTTTCCGGGCCTCGTTTCCTGCGGAGGAGATCCAGAAGGTGACAGCATACTAGGAGAATACCCTCGTCCTGTATGTCTTAGGCAACAAGCCTTTCTACGGACAGATCCGGGGTTATGCAGCGCGTGTCTGGCAGCCTAAGGGGAGTATGGAGTTCTATGTCCGCGAGAACGGCTTCTATTATGTGAAGTTCGGACTGGCGGAGGATGTCGCTAGGATCCTCCAAGGCGGCCCCTGGACGTTCAACGGCAGACTGATCATTCTCAAGGAGTGGACCCCGGAGCTTCGATGTGAGAGGGAAGTTCTGAATGCCATCCCTGTATGCATCCGCTTCCCTGAGTTCCCGGTCAGGTTTTGGAGCATACCTTTGTTGATGCGGCTGGCCAGCTTGGTGGGCATCCCGATCAAGGCAGATGAAGCTACTGCCTTTCGGTCGCGGTTGATGTACGCCAGGATTTTTGTGGAGATTCGGGCTGGGGGGGAGCTACCGAAGATGGTGGAATATGAGATCCCTTCTGGGGAGGTGCTCACCCAGAAGGTGGAATATGAATGGGTTTCACCTACCTGTTCACGATGTTCCTGCTTCGGGCATCTAGCGAATGCGTGTTCGGCGGTTGGACCTCCGGTGGAGTCTACTATCCCTCTTAGTGAGGCCCCAGAAGCCCCCTGCGACATGGATTTCAGAGATGATAGTGGAGCGGAGGTCTTGGAGGGGGAGGTTACCCATCCTGTGAGCGATGGAGGGTTGAGCCTTGTTGTGTCTACTCAGCTGGCCCCCACGAGTGTGGCGATGACCACTTGTCAGGGGCAGAGTAGTATAGTTACTAGAGGCATGGTGGCGTCGGAGATTTAGGCGCGAGGGGATGGCGGATCGGCAGGGGGGCAGGTTTACTGTAGGAAGAGACGCGCTGTCGGCCTGCTGAGGGACGTGCCCTCCAGGGTGGAGGGACATCCTACTGACAGAGAGGAGGCGGTATGTGTTGACAACCCTGCCTGGGCGTTGGTGCTATCTCAGGCCGTTCCCCCACAGACCAGTCCAACTGGGATGGAGGAGGATTCCTTAGCGACGGATTTGACACTTTCCCCAGGTGCCGATCCGGGTGTTTTCCAGGAGGACCCTTCCTCTCATTAATTAATGGCTATTATCGCCTGGAATGTGAGGGGGGCGTGTTCGCTAGGGAGGTGGAGAGAGATTTGTGGGGTACTCCACAGAGAGAAATGTGACTTCTCTGTTCTATTAGAATCCAAGATTAAAGGCGAAAAGACTCTTGCTCGGCGGACCCCATCTTACTGGGCACAACTGCACAATCTGGCTCTTTGTGACATGGCCAGGATTTGGGTTCGCTGGAACTCGAAGAGCTGGGATGGTGACTTGATCTTGATAACGGAGCAGCTGATTGCCATCTCCTTTGTGAACAAGGGTGGCTTTCGGTTCTTGCTGGAGGCGGTCTACGGCCACAATGACAGAAGGAGACGGGAGTCCCTATGGAGCGACATCTCCCGTGTTGCCACTGTTGCGGATTCGTCGTGTCTTCCTCTTCTATTGATTGGGGACTTCAATGCCCTTATGCAACAAGGGAAGAAGGTGGGTGGTCGTCCGGTTCCAGACTCTATCCTTTATGATTTTCAGAGATGCCTCCTGCTTGCGGGGCTCCAGGGATTGTCTCGCTCTGGCTTCATCTGGACTTGGCACAACAAAGCAACTCATAACAGGGTTGCTTGCCAGCTTGATCGAGCTCTGGGCAATGGGGAATGGTTCCGTCATTTCTCCAACTCTTCGGCTGAGGGTCTGGCCGCTTGGACGAGCGATCATTCCCCCATCATGGTGGGCTTCACTACTCGGTCTCCTGGGAAGTCCCGCCCGTTCAGGTACAACAACAGTTGGTATCTCTCGGAGGGCTACCTAGAGGCTGTCTCAGAGGGGCTTACTAGCGGTCAGGAGGGGACAGCTCAGTTCCGCTTGGTTCGTCGCCTCAAGGCCACGAAGAGGGCTCTCCGAAGTTGGGTGAAGGGGTTACCCAAGTCTACCTTAGAAGATAAGGAGGTGGAGTTGCGGACCATACAACAGGATTTGCCAGCAGACATGCTTAATCGGGACCTGGCGGCTAGAGAGAAGGAGCTAATCGAAGAAGTCAACATTCTGAGGCTGCAGAAGGAGATTAGTTCGGCTCGGCGAGCCAAATGTTCCTGGCTCAAGGATGGCGACCGTTGCTCAAAGTTCTTCTATGATGTTATCCGGACAAGACAGAATAGGAATCACATCTTCCAGCTTCTTGATGTGGATGGCATCCTGGTGGGGACGCGGGCTGAGATCCAGGGCGAGGCTGTTAGGTACTATTCTGATTTATATTTCCAGACTGACTACCTGTCTGTGTTCCCAGAGGTTGTTACGAAGAGATTGATGACTCCATATGGGAATAGCATTCTTCTTGTCCCTGTTACATTGGAGGAGGTGAAATCTATTGTCAAGGTGGCGGATCCCAACAAGCTCCTGGTCCGGATGGCTTTAGCAGTGGATTCTTCAAACGCCATTGGGACATTATGAAGCATTAGGTCTTGGAGGTGGTGTAGGAATTCTTCACCAAAGGAAAGCTTCTGAAAGAGCTCAATCACACTTTTCTGACCTTGGTGCCAAAGAAGGAGGGAGCGACAACATTGGCGGATTTCAGACCTATTGCGTGTTGTAATTATTTTTATAAGATAATTACGCACCTTATGTGCCGGCGGATGGAGGGGGTCATGCAGGACTTGGTATCTCCGAATCAGGCTGCGTTCATCAAGTGAAGGTCGATCGCAGAGCACAGCCTTCAGGCCCATGAGATGGTGAGGGGATTTAGCAGACCCGGAGGGGAGAAAGCCTGTGTTAAACTGGACCTGAGGAAGGCGTATGACATGGTCAATCGAGACTTTCTCTGCCATCTGTTGACCGCCATGGGCTTCGCGGAACACTGGGTTGCGTTGATCCGGGAGTGCATCACGTCTCCCACTTTCTCTGTCCTCATCCAGGGCGTTCCTTATGGGTACTTCCAGAGCAACCGTGGGCTTAGGCAAGGTGACCCACTGTCCCCTTACCTTTTCACGCTTGTTATGGAATACTTCACATGCTTGATGGATCTGGCAGTGCATCGTGGGCGGCTGGTCCCTTTGTTCCGGAGGGTGGACCCCCCAGTTACCCACCTTATATATGCAGATGATCTTCTGGTCTTCATCCAGCCTTCGACGGAGGGATTGCAGACGCTTGCGGCTATTATGAAAGATTTGAAGTCCCTCTCGGGTCTCCAGATGAACAGGGATAAGAGTAGGGTATACTTCAGCTCCCTGTGTCCCCGGAAGGAGGAGCGGGCCGATGTACTGGGTATTGCGAGGAGTGATCTTCCGGTGCGTTACTTAGGAATGCCTCTCACAGTCAACTATGCGCGGGATCAAGACTGCCATAGCCTGGTGGAGTATGTCCAGAGGAGAGTGGAAGGTTGGCAAGCAGCCGGTCTGTCATTTGGCGGCCGTATCGAGCTGATCAGATCGGTGATTTCGGCTGTGGCCTATTTCTGGCTGCAGTCCATCCTCCTCCCTGTGGCCACTATTCAGAAAGTGGAGCGGCTATGTGCTGATTTCATTTGGAGGGGGGCATGCATGCGATCTCCTGGGAGCAGCTTTGTCGTCCCAGGAAGGAGGGAGGAGTGGGGCTCAGGCCGTTGCTGGAGATTAGGGAGGCTTCCGCGCTTAAGCTGGCCTGGAGATTCATCAGTGGGGGGTCTCTCTGGGCGGACTGAATGCACAGCAGATACGTGAAGCAAGGCAACTTTTGGATGTGTACTATTGACAACAATCACTCAGTCACGTTTAAGACTGTCCTGAGACACAGGGGGGTGCTCAAGTCCGCTATCCGGAAGGTTATGAAGGATGGGTCTGGAACGGACCTCTGGCGGGATCTTTGGATAGATCGACGTTCGCTTTTGGATATCAGGGGTGCCCCGACACATCAGGAGGACATGCGTGGTCTGACGTGTAGTCGCATCATACGCAATGGGGAGTGGAGGCCGGAATCCTATCGGTTTACTGAGGAGCTGGGTGGGATCATTACTTCTATAGTTATTGACCCGGCTCTGCCTGCTGATCGGTGGATTTGGGAGCCGACTGGGACAACTCCGAAAACTGGGGAGTTCCAATTCCGAAGCTGCTACAACCTCATCCGGCGCACCTTTCCTCTGAGTTCTGACTACGAGTTCGTTTGGTGCAAGGGTCTGGCCAGGAAGATGCAGCTGTGTGTCTACAAGCTTCTACTGGGCCGCCTCTTGACTAGGGATCGCCTGAGTTCGTTTGGAGTGCCGGTTCCGGATCCCAAATGTATGTTTTGTTGTTTGGAGCATGAATCTATAAAGCACATTTTCTTCGAGTGCACTCTGACTTGACAGATCTGGTCGGAGCAGAGTCGAGTATTGGGAGTGTGCATCTCCGGAAAAGGAATTGGGGACATCATCACAGTGATCCGGGATAGCAGGGGGTCGAGGGCAGGACTGGTTCCGGACCGCCAGAATTCGACTGGCTGCTTCAGTTTGGCACGTATGGCGGGAGCGAAACCGTCGGATATTTGAGGGGCTGGTCACCCCTCCGGTAGGCATTCTCCATAACATCGAGTTTGATATTAATGCTATGGGAACTGATGTCTGATGAGTGAGTGGGAGTCCCACTCTGATTGTATGTTGTAAGATTATGGCTTTTCTTTTGGAATAAAATTTACCCTTTTTCCAAAATATTATATATATATATATATATATATATATATATATATATATATGAGAGGAAACGGACTATTCTAAGGCATAGTGAAATGCTTCCTGCTATGTCGGATAGGTGGAACTATTTGATTAGTTGCAACCTTTTTTGTTTTTTGACCCTTTCCTATTATCTACGTTGCATACACACACGATACTGATAAGGGTTACATACATTTTCAAATAGGTACAAAGGGGTTACATACATTTTCAATTAGGTACAAAGGTACTTATATGTTGCATGAATACAGACACGATATGGACATGAAAACCATTTTGCCGTGTCCCTGCAATGTAGCCTATTATATATTATTGCAAACTAGTGCCAATAGAAGTATGAAGGCAATTGTCTCACCAATTTTTGCTCCTTATTTTAACTCATATCTCTGGAACGCCTCCTCTCCCCAATCCTCTCAAATCCCTTGCCCGACCTCCACCTTCCCACCTTCGACATCTTTTTTTACCTCCACTTCTTCCTACAATGCCCACTATGCCCACCGACAAGCCACCTTCACTGCCATCTTCTTCAATGTCCACCAGCCTACTAACCACCACTTCCCCCTCCTGACTCCCGCCCGCCTCATTATCACGACCTCCTCTCGAGGTATACTATTGGCTGAATGGATACTTGACCTTGGGCTGAGAAAGTTGCCGCCTGCCCTCCTTGCAATAGTTTTATGATTTAAATTTTGTACCGTTTAACTGGAGACAATACCAATACTTCTTTCTTCTTCGTTCCCATTCAAAATTACAGTTAGTACTTTGGGTAGGACAAATGCTGCTACTCCATTCATTGATTGTGTATATGATAAATACATAAAACAGTTACATCTCAACTCCAAGCGTTTGTTAAACTATCAAGAAAACAAGAAATTTAGTTCAGAGCACTCTAAATTTATGTCAAATCTTTGTTTCCATTCATTATATTTTGTACTGAAAAGTGAAACATCAAGTCACAACTATGACATAGTATTCCAGAACGAACTTTCCATTTGAGCAGTATCTATTACCTTCACTGAGACAAGTCCTTGATAAAGATTCAATTTCATAAATACTAATGAGTAGTTATGAAATAACATACTGTGTCAAAGAATACAGGGGCACCTTGCAGATGAAGCAAATAAGAGAGCCTAAGAAGCATCTTAAGAGAATACATTGACTCTTGTTACAAGCAGGTCATAAGCGGACAAACATTACCACCGAATATATGGACTGATCTCGCTGCTAATAAACAATACTTCCAGGATATGTAATCCAAACAAGCGAGGGAGGTAATATAAGTCTGATGGGAAGAGTAGTGGATGAAAACCATTAACTGGTTATCGTGGAGGGAGCGCCAGATGGTGAAGGGTGCATGGGTGAAGTCATGAAGGGGGCACCGGGAAGATACAAAGGAAACGACTGGGTGGGTTGGTGTGGAAAGAAAAGTCAGGTATGGAAAGAGCAGATGGGGTATTGTCCATCTCTATCACCATGTTAGCATAGTTTGCAGTATCGGCTGATACCGATACGGTTTAGCATGTCCCGGTCTGATACTGACCGATACTGACATTGGAGGTCTCTTTTTCCGTCATTTCGGCAAAGAAAATTGAACGAAAAAGACCAATTAGCAAGAGTGTAAAGGCATAGTCAGGTTGTAAAAGCATGTAAAAGAACAAAAGTTATCTATTGCAGGTAAACCAATCGGCAAGGGTGACTACTATTTCATTCAATTCCAAAATAACTAAGAAACAACACATGAAATACTTAAAATTATGCCTAAATGTATAAAATATTTTTTTCTCTAAAATTTCAATAATTTATCAATAATTACTTGTTTTCTGGTACCAAAAAATATCTAATACTCTGATCCGAAACCGCCGATGCTGCCGATATGGCTGATCCTGATACTCGTAGGAAGGTTCCGATACCGATTCGGATACTGATATTGCGAACCTTGCATTTTAGGAGAAAAATGGATAAATGGAGATTTTTTTAGGAGATCCACACGCAAATATCTAGTTAGCAAAAAGTAGTTATAACTGCCACCTATCCGACATAGCAGGAAGCCTTCTATCAGAATCGGCAGGTTATTTAGCAACATGAAGACCAGACACTTGTCTGTTTGACTCTCCTAAGAAGCCCTTTACCGAACAGATCTTGCATATGATCCTCAAAGTGTGATGCAATTGAATTACCTTCATGATGAAAAAAAATGCATAAATACTAATATTACAACTTCCAAAGAAGAACCCAAATTAAGTTGCTTATAAGAATGCCATTTTTCATACAACCATCTTTAATCTAGGTTTTACCGGACTACAATAATATAAAAGCTGAATTCAACTCAGACAATTGCATGCGTATGAAGTACCTGCATTAGTATTTATACACATCCATTTTTTATAGATGGTTTGAAACTTTGAAGAACATGCTTTATTATTTAGTTTTTGCTCTGACTTGATGACAACATTTTCATGTAGGTTGGTCTTGAGTCCCTTAATTTGGGAATTTGTCCAAAGCTAAGTATTCTGAAAATTGAAGCACCCAAAATTGTAGTATTGGAGCTTAAGGGTTGCGGTGTGCTGGCTCATGCATCCATTAGTTGCCCTTCTCTGACGGCTTTGGATGCTTCTTTCTGCAGGTGCTGGTTTTCTGTAATTGATCGTACTTTCATTGTTTCTCATAGCAGCTAATAGTTTCACATGTTTGTTCAGGCAATTTATGGATGGTTCGTTGTCTAACACATCAGCTTCATGTCCCCTCATAGAATCTCTAATCCTGTCATCGTGTCTGTCAGTGGGATTTGTTGGGCTTTCTTCCTTGAAGTGGCTTCAGCGTCTGACCTTACTTGATCTGTCATACACCTTTCTGATCAATTTGCAGCCTGTTTTTGATACTTGTTCCCAGCTAGTGGTAAGTCTTGTAAATATAATATTTTCTATCCTTATTTGCTTCTGGAAATTTTATACACGCTGTTTTTTTTGTTTACCAAAAAAATGTTTTTATTGACCTTGTTTTCTTCTTTCCCTTGGATCTTTCTTCAGATTTCTCATGATTGAACTTAGACCGCAAATAGCCCTAGTTTGATGTATTAGGATCCTCACTTTTTTAATTTGCAACTTATACATGATAATGATGCACATAAAAACATTATGAAGATAGATCTAAATGAGTCGTAGATTAAGTCTCTTAAAATGATAACATGGTTAGTTTAATATATGAGACATTATTCTGGTAGATACATCGATGTGATGAAAGACATATATGGTAGAGTAGCTAGTATGTAGAACAGTTTGAGAGTTCAATCTGTTCCTTTATCGCCTTAATCTCATCTTGATAATTTCTTTACAATTGATAGTTGCATACCAGTGCTGTTAGGCTGTTGTTGATGCGGCGTCTGGATTGGTCAAGATGTATGAATACCCCTATTTATGGATTTTGTTTTCAAGGAGTCAACCATGCATCCTTTTGGAGACCAGCAGGTCTTATAGACGCATAAACCATGCCCTCTGACATTAGTCTTTGAATGAGGTTCTTTAGTGTATTTTATATGCAGAGGATGCTGTGTTACTTCTGAGTTTCTAGAAATGAGTTATTCTATAATCTATATAGAAAAAAAGGTTAGTCTACATAGATAGCCAATGGATGCCTAAGAGTGTCAAAGGGATGTGCATAGAGGCAGTGGGACTATATGGAGTGGCATGGAGTTTCCGTTTTTTTTTCTGAATCCTATTAGTATTATTCCTGAGAACTGAACGGAAAATTCTAGATGATGGCTATATGATTGACTATGCTTTATTGGTGAGAGGGTTAAATATCCTATGACCACACACACACGCGTGCGCACACACACACACTATACACACACACACACACACTATATATATATATATGAGAAATTTTGACTCACCCCCCACTTGGATTACCCATATTAAGGGTGCACCCCACAGTTTTGCATTAATTAAGAACAGCCCCCACTTCTAACAGTTTTCGTTCCTCACTAACAGAAACCCTCATTCGTGGTAATTTTTGGACGTAAATACCCCTGCTTTGAACTGTTGACTTACAGCCCTTAGAAACTCTTTATGGAATTCCTAAACTACCCCCCCTAATAATCTTCTAACCGTCTCTCTCTCTCCCAAACTCTCTTTTCACTCGAAGACCTAATTCCTAAATAATCCTCAATTTTCTTCCGTAACCTAATCCCCAATTTCCTTCCCTAACCTAATCCCCAAATTCCATTCCGTAATCGACTCTTACCTAACCCCCTTCCATTCGATCACGTCCCTTCCATTCGATCTCGTCGTGTGTTACAGGAAGATCGTCCAGCTCCCATGCCAAAGTCTGCAAGTCGGGTAATATTCAACTTTTTTGCAATTTTTCCTTTAATATATGAAAGATTGATTATGTATTTCTTCCTTCTGAGCACCTTCGACATTTTTCTCTCTTTTTTCAGATCTTAGCTAAGTCCTAAATTTTTCAATCCCAAAAAAAATCCCTTTCTCGTTCAGAGTTTCCTCTGGTAGATGATACGATGAAAGCCAGTCTCCCACCGTAAGTTATACTTTCCTAACTTTTACTTTCCTCTCTATTCATTGTTGAGTCTATTCATTGTTTTGCTTTCTGAATGGGTCCACTATAGTATGTTGTTTGTAAGCATGTTATTATATGTGTGCATACTTGTATAATTATGTAGGAAAGTCATGCTTAGGGTCCACTATGTGAATGGTAGTTCTGTAGCTGTTGAAGTGGACCCAGACTTGGTTAGTTTATTGGATATACCCTACATAATTCAGAGTAATACTTTGGAGGCTAGTTATAAGTACCACTGGGTTGATGACTCAAACAATGGTGAAAGAGTGGAGGTTCTTACTGATGCTGAGTTGCTGGATATGATTGGTAACCAATTGCCTGACAAGAATGGAGAAATACACTTGTTCTTAGAAGAGATTGGTAAAGAGACGAGCCAAGAACAACAACATATTCAGACACAAGCATCAATTACCAAGCAACCAGTTAACAATAGGAGAAGACTTGTAAAGAGAGTAGCACATAAATCACCTAGAAAATCTGTTGTTCAATTGGAACATGAGAATGTTGAACCTCTACCTAGTGATAGTGATGTGGACCTCCCAGAGGAGCAGTTGGATGCAATGCCATCAAGGATCTTCAAAATTGGTGGTAAAGATGGTCAAGCAGAGGCTGAAAAGCAGGGTGATGGTTCAAATACAGATGGTGAGGGTACACAGGCAGTGGGTACACAGGCAGAGGGTACACATGCAGAGGAGGCAGTGGAGGAAGAAATACATGATGCAGAGGAAGAAACAGAGGAGGGGGGTGAGGATTATGTACCAAGCAGTGATGACCACATTTCAGAAAACAGAAATGAAGAATGGGGGGAAGAAACAAAGTTTCAGAGGGAAGAGTTTCAGAGAAGGAAGAAAGTTCAAATTGATGAACTAGAGCCTGAAGAGGAATATCATAGTTGTCCATCATCTGCTTCTGAATGTGATCATAGACCTGCTGAATTTGATGACTTATACAGTGAGGGTGAGATGGGTGAGGAGGAATACAGGGCTCCAATTGTGGGTGCACTAGTCCTAGGTCAACAGCGGATGAATCCTAGTGAGTGCAGAAGATTTTTAAGGACTTTTGCTATAAAAAACAGGTTTGAAATTAAATTTGTTAAGAATGAATCAAATAGGATATGGGGTGTGTGAAGAAGATACATGTCCATGGTTGTGCAGGGTCAGAATTTCACCTGACAGGACTACATGTACACTTAGACAGCTTAATGAAGCCCACACTTGCAAGCACACCTCAAAGCTCTTAAACAAAATGGCTGAAGTTCATAGCTGATGTGTTGGAAGATGACATTAAAGCACACCACACATCATGGAAGGCAAAGGATATTCAGAGGCAAATGTGGTCCAAGTTTACAGTTAAGGTCTCCTATTGGACTGCACATATGGCAATATTCAGAGTGAAGGAGAAGTTGTTTGGTGGTTATGATGAAAGTTATAGGAAATGTCCTTAGGTTGCACAGCAGGTCATGAAATCCAATCCTGGGAGTGTAGCATACTATGGAAATATAGCAGGGACCACTGAATTTGGCTACTTATGCATAGGGTACAATGCAAGCTTCACAGGGTTCATAAAGGGTTGCAGACCATTAGTTGGGTTAGATGGATGTCATTTGAAAGGAAAGCATGGAGGTGTGTGTTTGTCAGCAACTGCTTTAGATGGTAACAATGGATTGTTTCCCCTTGCCATCTATCTTTGCACTTCAGAGTGTGAAGCTACATGGGGCCATTTCCTTTCAATTATTAAAGACAAGTTGTTGCAACATCCAGGGGAGATAACATTCATATCTGACAGGCAGAAAGGTCTAGGGAGTGCAGTTGACACTGAATTCTATGGACACCCCCACAGATTTTGTTTCAGACATTTCTATAAGAACTTCAAGTCTCGTATCAGTAGTAGCCTACAGTTGAAGCATCTAACCTGGGGTGCAGCTAGGGTCTATAGAGGTTGACACTGCTAAATGGATCAAAGCACTTTCTGAACAATGTCCAGAGGGTCTTCAGTATTTTATGGAAGAGGATATGAGAAGATGGTGCAGAGCATTCTTTGATAAGACATCCAAGTGTAAGTGTGAGCACATAACCAATAACTTCTCTGAGAGCTTCAACAGTTGGATAAGGGACATCAGAGGGAGGCCCATTACTATGATTGTGGAGATGTATCATATGATGGTCATGCAATTGATCTATGATAGGAAGATGGTTTCTAAAGCCTGGGATGAGAATGACTTGACCCCAAAAGCAAAGAAAATCATTGAGCACAGGTCAAAGCAAGTCACCCAGTTTCAGGTCAATGGTGCTGATGAGGGGTTATTTTGTCACAAGTGTGTTCTCCATTGAAAACAGATGGGAAGTTGATATTAAAGCCAAAACTTGTGACTGTCATGTATGGGATTTAACAGGGATACCATGTGTACATGTTGTAGCTGCACTATTACCTATGAGGCCCACATGGACAATGTAAGTATAGAAAGGGTATAGCAGTATAGATACATTATAGGTACATTATAGCAGTATAGAAAGGGTATAGCAGTATAGATACATTATAGATACATTATAGCAGTTTATATACTTTTGCTCATAAAATACTTGTCTTGGTATAGGTTCACAAGCCACTACTATCATGCTAATACCTACAAGGAGGCTTATGTTGGGAAGATTGTTCCATTGCCTCAGCAAAGCTTATGGGAGTAAGTAAACATTGTTTTCTTAATATTTTCTTAAAAATCCTCTGTTACTTATAAATTGTTTTCTTAACAGTTTATATACTTTTCCATTGCAGCCACCATATCAAGTTGGTCCACCTGCTACAAGAAGGCAACCTGGAAGATCAAAGGGTGTAAGGAGGAGGGAGGCTGATGAGTTACCAAGGTCTGGCAAGAAACAGAGGATTTATGGGAGGTACAAGTTGTCAGCTGACCATAATGCTAGAGGTTGTCAAGGAGGACCAGTTGGAGGGAACCAAAGAACACCAAGGGCACCAAGGCCACCAAGACCACCCAAAGAACCAAAACAAAGGGTACCACGAAAGACTGACACGACTTACAAGAGGCCAAAGACTACAAGGGATAAGAAGAAGGATGTTGTGGCCATGGGTACACCACAACATCAACCAGGAGGACCACAAATACCATCCTCACCACAACAACAATCAGGTCCTTCCAATCCAACTCCAGGTTCTTCCAATTTGATGCATCCAAGTCCTCAACCTCCTCACTCATCTACCATTCCCTTCAAGTCTGGGAGTGAATGGATACATCAAAACCTGGGCATGTGTGTCAGGACTAATAACATTGCAGCAATTCTACCACCAAGGAGGCCAATGAATTCTGTGTTTAGACCTCCATGGAATACTAGTGTCAGAGTAAATATTGGAAGCAGCAGCAACAACAAT
This sequence comes from Iris pallida, assembly GCA_029216955.1. Taxonomy (NCBI): domain Eukaryota; kingdom Viridiplantae; phylum Streptophyta; class Magnoliopsida; order Asparagales; family Iridaceae; genus Iris; species Iris pallida. Next base: position 16,851,884 of record JANAVB010027397.1, on the reverse strand, counting down.
AGCATCAATCTTTCAATCCTTGAAGATTCCTTCAACAACAGCAGGAAGAGCCAGCAGCAGCAATAGGAGTTTTTGAAGCAGTTTGAAGTGTCGTGCCTTCAATTGTACTTGTTTAATGTTGCAATTTTTGAAGCAGCAACTGTATGCTTGCTTGGATTAAGTGTAATGAATGTATGAAGCACTAACTGTATGCTTGCTTGACTTTTGTGTAATCCTTAAACTCTGTTAAGGCATTTTGAAGCATGCTTGCTTGTATGTTCACCCTACTGAAATTTAAGCTTTTTGAAGCATATGAACTGTATGCTTGCATCCTTAAACTCTGTTCAGCAATTTAAGCTTTTTGAATCTGACTTTTTTGTTTGTTCACCCTACTGGAATTTAAGCTTTTTGAAGCATACTTCTTTGTTTGTTCACCCTACTTCTTTGAGGTTACTGCATATTTTGATGTTACCTGCATATTTTCAAGCATTGTTGAATGTTTGGAATTCCTATCTAATATTAGGCCTGTCAATGGTAGCTTATCGGTCGGATGTTGGTATTACCACATCCGAACCGATAGCTATCGGATATATCCGATAACCATCCGATATCCGATCGGATGGGATTATTCGCTCCCGTATCCGTTACCGATAACTTTAACGGATATCGGATAATATCCGAACCAATAAGAACATGCTCCAGACAAATTTACATGTCATTGATTAACCATATATTGTATGCAGTATACAGCAGTAAACTAACAGCACAAGATCCAAGAATACAATTATACAAGATCCATCGATAATTCTATATAATCTGATACAAAGAATAATTATCACATATTCACAATCACACTATCACAGATTAATACAATTACACAAGATCCTTCGAACCATATAGTCTGATACAAAAATATCTGATAATTACTACAGTAACAGTACTACTTAAGTTACAGCCTTACAGGTCACTGAGGCAAAATATAAGATCCACAACAAACAAAATATATCAAATTGTCATTGTCTGATACAATCATACAAAGATTCACAACAAACAAATTCTTAAGATAATTTGGTGTTGCATTTAGTCTTCTTGTCATACAATGTGCCATGGTGGTTGGTTCCAGTTTCTTGTTGAGAATGTCAACAAGCTCTTTAGCATCAATTTCAATATGGAGGTGATCAAAATTCCCTTCAATAACAGCAAGAAGTCCAGTTTTATAGCCAAAGCTACATTGAATAACATCCTTTCCTCCAATGTATGATCCTCCATACAAGATCCTTCCAAGGCTTCCATCCATCCTGCAATGTAAACAAATGGAGATGCTACTACAACATCAGTTTGCCAAATGACTTCTTATTAACTTCAGAATTTCCATTCCACCCATTTAAGTTTGCCAAATGACTTCTTATTAACATCAGTTTGCCAAATGACTTCTTATTAAACAAATGGAGATGCTACTAGCCTACTACAACATCAGTCAATGAAAACTAATACTGACTTATGTGATTACACGGGTGCTACTACAACATCAGTTTGCCAAATGAGAGTGCTAATACAACAAATGGAGGTGCTACTACAAATCTGCAAAATTAAGTCAATAAGAAAGAAACTTGAATCTCTCATTCAACTTAAATGGGTGGAATGGAAACTAATATTGACTTATGTTTAGACAATCTAGAGTGAGGTGCTACTACAACATCAGTTTGCCAAATGAGAGTGCTAATACAACAAATGGAGGTGCTACTACAAATCTGCTAATACACTGGTCTTTTGTCAATCACATAATTTATGTATACAAAAATTCTGAAGTTAATAAGAAAGAAACTTGAATCTCTCATTCAACTTAAATGGGTGGAATGGAAACTAATCAAAACGAGACAGTAAAACTCTAAAGCTTAAACAAATAGAGTTTACCTGCAAGCACGACACAGCTTACCTGAAAGCACCAACAAACAGAAACAGTGACCAAATGGCTTGCAGTACATAATGCAGGTGTTCTGAATCTATAAAGCACTAGAGTTTGGACTTCATATTGTCTCAACATGTCCAATGAAGGACAAGGAAACCCCCAAGACTTCATATCGTCTCAAGGAAACACCAAGACTTCATATTATGATATTACCTCAACATGTATAGCTGAACTTGGCTCAGATGAGAGTTGAGAGGCTCAGACTTGTTGTAGGCTCAGATGAGATCATGAGAGGCTTAGTAGAGCTTGACGTTGGATCAATTGATTCAGTAACATAGTATCAGGCTCAAGAAGTATACCTAATGCAACAATAAATTCAAATATTGCAAATAGGCCTGTCAATGCATTCATAATTCATATTGCAAGGGGCTATCAATGTATCAGAACATGTACATAGTATCAGAGCAGCAGCTCAAAGCCTCAATCAGTCAAATCTATGATACTCACAGAGCCTAGAGCCATTCCAGGTCATCATTGCCATGTCATCTTGTTTTCATCTTCACTGCCAAGTCAAGCCAATCCAGTTTGCCAAAGCCTCAATCTATGATACTCACTCACAAAGCCTCAATCTATGATACTCACTCACAGTTTGCCAAAGCCAATCCAGTTTGCCAAAGCAAATTCAGAATACTCTTATGGTACTATGGTAGTGATAATGGCATCAGTTTGCCAAAGCCAATCCAGTTTGCCAAAGCAAATTCAGAATACTCTTATGGTACAATGGTAGTGATAATGGCATCAGAATTATGAACTATGCAAAACAGCACATGTAGAATTATGAACTATGAACAACACATGTAGCAAAACAGCACATGTAGAGAATTATGAACTATGCAAAATACCTAGATGTCAGATCTACCGTCACCAATCTCCGATCCTTCCTCCAAATTAATGTCATTATCTGAAATTATTGAAGAGAAACAAAGTTGTCAAGAGTAGATAAATGTATGAAATAAAAAAAACTTGATGACAAAAAGTTTAATAATTCACCTGATAGTGGTGGCAACCAATCCTTTACACAACTTAGTGATTCAACAATGTCGGGAGCCAATGAAGATCGATGTGGAGTAACCACTCTACCACTACAACTAAATGCCGATTCTGATGCTACAGTAGATACTGGAACTGCTAAGAGATCACGAGCCATAGTTGCAAGTATTGGATAAGTAGGTGTTTTCAGTTTCCACCAAGATAATATGTCAAAACTCCTCGGATCATCACCTTTTGGAAACAATGGTTCATCCAAGTACTTCTCCAAATCAGATTTTTCATTTGACTGAGACATATCACTATGCAAGTTGTCAAATTCAAATTCCAGCTTTGATTTCAATCCAACATTGCTAACAGTCCCACTACTAGAAGTACCAACAAAACTATCCTGGCTAAATACATCAGGACCAACTTGCATAGCATAAGAAGAGTAGAGTTCCTTCAAAGAGGAAAGAACTTGGTTGTTGTAGATTGTAGAATATTCACCATAAATCTTACTAAATGCAAATTGTACAAATTTAAATTTATATCGAGGATCTATGATTGTACCAATGGTCATCGTTAAACTACAACTCTTCCAATATTTATCAAACTTCTCCTTCATATTTTGTGCCATGCCACGGACATAATCATGCGGACTACTTAGCCAATCAAGAATACTCACATGCACATCTAAAACACCCTTGAAATATAAATTCGCAGTAGGATACTTAACCCCTGAAAATAGAAGTGTGGTATTGTTAAATACCCTTAAACATTCACAAATCACAGCCCCCCTCTCCCATTCTTCGTTAGTAGGCAAAGTTTTATACTCAGAATGTAACTCCGCTAAGCGAATAAATGCAGATTTTACATCTATTGCACTCTCAAGCATATGAAAAGTTGAGTTCCACCTGGTTGGCACATCGCTTGAGACTCCCTTACCAACTAATTTTGTCTGGGATAATGCAGACTCAAACTTTTGCTTTCGGCCTTGGGAGGATTTGATAAAACTGACACTTTCTCGAATTTTTCCCACAAGAGAACCCACCACCTTCAAACCATCCTGCACAATGAGACTTTAACTAAAAGAGAGAATTAACAATATAAAAAAACAAGAAATAAAATAATTAAATTTTATTTACCTGCACAATCAGATTCAAAACATGAGCACTGCACCTCATGTGAAACATATCACCATTAAGTAATAAAGCACCTTTATCATTCAACCATTCTTTAAGATTCCGAATCATTACATCATTACTAGAAGCATTATCAACTGCTACTGCAAACAACTTGGAGTCAATGTTCCATGCTAGTGTTGTTGATTTAATGAACTCGCTGAGAATAATTCCGGTATGTGGAGATGGAACCATGCCAAATGCTATAATTTTCTTATGCAAGACCCAATCATTGTCTAAGAAATGACATGTCACACAACAATAACCTAAATTTTGATGCTCGGCCGTCCATAAATCAGTTGTGAGGCTTACTCTAGATGTATTTCTGTCAAGCATCGCTTGCAATTGCACTCTCATGGAATTATAAACTTTCTTAACATCTTCCCGAATGGTATTTCTTGAGTAAAACTTTATTCTAGGGTCGATGGTCTTCAAATATTCTTGAAAATAACGATGCTCGGCCATATTAAATGGATAGTCATGAAAAGCAACCATCTTTGCAAATGCAATCCGACTTTTGGCAGCATCGAACTTCCAAGTTCCCATTCTTGGAGGTTTGCCACCACTAGTTATGGAAGTTATGAGTTTTTGACCGGGCCGATTTTGAGGTCTCCTGCTACAAACTTTTCGATGATTGTGCAAATGTGTGGTTCCATTCCTGCTAGACCCATCAAATTGTTTTTTGCAATGCTTACATGTTGCTCTACATTTACCAACCCCTATATATTGCTCTTCGAAATCTTCCCATACTTCAGATCTCCTTTTCCTCCTTTTGTTCATGTCATCATCTACTTGTGTTTCATTTTCACTATCAATCTCCTTCTCTCTAACATTTGTTTCATTATTTGATTCAACATCAACCTCGACATCAGGACTCGCAGTGGGTAATCTTGAGTTAATTGAAACACTTGGACTTTGAGCCATCTTCGAATAGTATATACTGAATAGAAATGTTAGCAAAATGAAATGAGCATAAATAGGGAAAAAACTGAGCATTATATTATATGCTGAGTAGAAATGTTAGAAAAACTGAGCACTGCACCAGAAAGAATGAAGTAACAAAACCAAACATAAATAGGGAAAAAAACCATCAGAAAAATACTGCACAAAAAATTGGTAACTAATCGGATTTAAATTTCCAATACTGCTACAAGGAAAATAAATCCTCAGATCCCCCCTAGGAATCGAACCAAACATGGTCCTAGCCCCTAGGAATCGAATAGAGCATCCCACAAGACCAAGAATCTCTTCTACCAACATAAACTTTAAATGGTGACAAAAAATAAGAACTGCTCAACAAGGAAAGAAGGAAACTTGGGGAATCTAAGATATAGAACCCAAAATCCACCTTAAAGAACAAATTACATCAACAGGGAAAGAAGGAAACTCTCCCAAAGTTGATATATCAAACTAAGTGGTCATAGATCTACTGAGAATAACTAATCGGAGAAGAAAAGTATACCTAAAATGAAGATCCGAAAGGGAAAGCTTCAAAATCAAATCAGCACTGCACAAAAAAAAGATTTAATAGAAAAGTTAGCTTCATCCAAGGAGGAAAAATGAAGTTTGAAAGTAATCTATCATAAATATTATTAAAAAAAATAGTGAAGCACGAATTTCATAGGAAAATGCTTGAAATTAGTAAATCGAAGAAGAAATAATACCTAAAATGAAGATCCGGACGCTGCGAGAGAGAGAGGACGAGGCCGCGCCGCCGCGAGAGAGAGAGGACGAGGCCGAGAGAGAGAGTCTCAGAGAGAGGGCGAGAGAACTCAGAGAAGAGAGCTTTGGTAGCGGTGTGCTGGTGTGACTCTCTCTCTCCGTATACTTGCTTTTAGGGTTAGGTAGTAGTACTTAGGGCTAGCTTAAGGGTTGTGATCTTCTCCACTCATGAATCCAAGATCTCCACCGTTCATTAAAATTGAAACTTAAAGTTGAGGCCAGCAGCTGGGTGTTGGGCTTGCCAGCTTGGGCCTTTGAAGTTTTAAGCACATATATTTTCTATATTATTTATTATTATGTTATTTTTATTTTCGGGTCGGATGTTATCGGATCGGATATCATACTTTTCGTATCCGCATCCGATATCCGATAAATATCCGATAAGACATCCGTATCCGTATCCGAAACCGAAATTTCGGATATTATTGGTCCGAATGCGGATCGAATGCGAATTTTCGGTCTACCATTGACAGGCCTATCTAATATGTCCAGCATTGTTGAATGTTTGGAAGGAAACTACATATGAACTGTATGCTTGCTTCTAAAGTATTTTTGAACTTCTTTGTTTGTTCACCCTACTCCTTTGAGGTTACTACATATTTTGATGTTACCTGCATATTTTCAAGCATTGTTGAATGTTTGGAATTCCTATCTAATATGTCCAACATTGTTGAATGTTTGGAAGAAAACTACATATGAATTGTATGAACTGTATGCTTGCTTCTAAAGTAAACTTGAATGTTTGAAAGTTGTATGAATATATTCATGCTCAACATTTATAAAAGAGAGAAATGTTGTTCACAAAGTAACAAAAGCACACAAATTCGACTTCAATTCATTACATAGAGGGAAACTTTCACCCAACTACATCATTTCAACTTTACATTCACAATTCTTTTCCAAATTTTTGGCACAACTGGTCTAAAGTTGTGTTCACTACAATTTGAACATGAATTTCACATTTTTTCTCGTCTATAACAACAGCCTCATTCAACCATTGGAATGCATTGTTGCATCTCATGCATCTCATGCATTGCAAGAATCTCCTTCCCTTGCTGTGACTCCTTTTTGAAATGAAGACAGCTCTCTTCCCTCCACAGTGTCGATTTGGGCATGTATTTTCTTCCCAAGGGCATTGTTTCTTCCAATGCCCCAAGTCACCACAAGTAAAACTATCCCTCCATTTGAGTTGTCGAAGAAGAACTTCCAGAGCTTGAATCCAAAATAGCAGCATCCAACCATTGAAAATCCGAGCAGACAGGGCACTTCAAAATTTTTTTCCCAGGATTTGACTTAGTATTTGACTTCAATAAGTGCCTAATCCCCTTGCACTTCTTGATCTTGCAAGGTGAGCTCAAGAACGTACATTCATCAGCAAGGTGGTGGTTCTTGGAGCAAATTTGACATTTCTCCTACAAGAAAGACCAAAATGACTGAGAATTGAGAGGAGCAAACGGCAAACCACAAAACAAAATGTTCAAGGAAAAAATTTCGAAAGTAATTTCATTGTACCCGACATGCAGAGGTCACCATTACTCGTGAACCCTAATAGCAACACGAGAACAAATGGAGGAGAGATTTTGGGGGTTAGGTTAAAGCCTCCGACTCTTCTTATTAGATTGAGAGGGCGGTAGAAATTTATAAAAGAGGGGTACTTTAGGAATTAGGAAAGAAATTACACTTCAAAAGAGAGGCAGGGGTATTTACGTCCAAAAATTATCACGAATGAGGGTTTCTGTTAGTGAGGAACGGAAACTGTTAGAAGTGGGGGCTGTTCTTAATTAATGCAAAACTGTGGGGTGCACCCTTAATATGGGTAATCCAAGTGGGGGGTAAGTCAAAATTTCTCTCTCTCTCTCTCTCTCTCTCTATATATATATATATATATATATATATATATATATATATATATTTTTTAATATATATGTATGGTCCTACTTAAGAGGGTAAAACCATAGTAAACTTGTGAACATGCATGAAAACTTGTACAGTGTTGAGCTAATTTACTGGACGTGATGTGCCTTGATAGAGCTGAATGAAATATGGAGTTGAATGGAAGAAGAGGCTTCCTATAGCTGACCCCAAAAATCTTGGATTTTTCTCTATGGTTTAAGTTTATTCTGATTATTTTATTAGGTTTATATTATATATGTGAGCTGTAATGTCAACATCATCTCCTTGAGCAGTGACCTCGAGATAATAGACTAGCTGGATCCAACTTCAAATGACAGAAATGGCCAACTCATAATTGATATGGTAATATGGTATGCCGTTGGGCAATATTTGATAGGTTACAACGGAAGACTTGAACTAGAAGCAAACCGTAGAAAAAGTCACAATCCTTTACTTGTAAGGAAAAAAAGAGAGGATGTTGTGCATAAATAGGAGAACGATACTCAATTCATAATAATAGAGCTATATATTTAACTGGATAGGTCATGTATAGTAGTTTACATGTCACGACATATTCATAATAATAGAGCTATATATTTCAATTACATAGTTGGTGTATAGTTTACATGTCGAAGCATATCTTTCTTCTAGATTTGATTTACCTATGTTTGAAAAAATGAGCATTTATTGCTTGCAATTTTGTTTCCTAAGTTATAATTTATAGGGGGTGAGTGTATTAACGACATGGAATAATGGTCATGTTTTCCATTTGCATCGAGCTTGGAGGGTGGAGGTTAGAATCCTTGAATCACCCTTTCCATGAAATTGAATAGTATGTCTTGATCCTCTATGGACCTTGAGTTTTGTGGACCTCATGGCAGGGGGTGAGTTGAGCGGTATTGTAGAGGAAGAACCTACATGTTAAAATCGACTTTTATACTCTACAATAGAATATAAAAAGCCTACATATCATTTATAAACAAGCAAATACCTAGATGTCTTTATGGAGGACGCATGTCTATTTGATTTGTTGTACTATGTAATAGGATTTGTTTGACATATGTTCCTTAACTCTACCCTATTTTGAATGAAGTCCCCTACATTTTATTATTGGTTTAAAAATCTCTAGGTCACTAATAAATAGAGTTATCATCCCCTGTTAAGCTAACTCAAGAAATGTTATGGGAATATTCAATTAGATAAATGGCATAATTTTTTGACAGTCTGCCATCCCCCCTCGTATTTTGCCGTCTTTAGTGGTCTTCATTGCAGTCATCGGAACCATTGTCGTGAATGATGAGAGAGAAGACGAGATGACCAAGGGGGCATAAACAAGTTCAGATGGTGTTGTTGGTGGCGATGAAGACTTTGATGGACAGTACAGCCACCGGGATTGCTTTATAAAGAGGACAATGATCAATCGAGAGGCCTGGGATTCTGATATTTTGAATAGGGGACTTGGGGTTTTTATAATGGTCTAGCATACAGATAATACCTGCGCTAACCTAGTATGGCTATGAAACCCGTTAAACCAAGCTTTTAAAACAGAACAGACATTTTTCTATATCGGATATCTGCCGAAGTTGTGGCCCAAGCCGGTATCAGCCGATATATTCCAAATGACATAAATCATGAAAGATGCACTGTTGTGTCATTTTCCTCCCATAAACGACATGTTGGACACATGAAATGATAAAGAAAACTTAGCATGCTTGAAGCCATCAAATGCATCATCTAAAAGAAGTCCACACTTGTTCTAATAGGTGTTGGTAGTCTGTGGAGCTTTATATTACTTCGGTGAACAAGGAGGGAGAGTGCGTTGCAAGCTTCTTCTTTTTGTTTCTGTATATCTATGCTAAATATTTTCAGCTCAAACTAAAGCTTCCCTCAGGTTTTATGCTATTGTCAAGATTGACAAAACAAAAATGAAATATTTTCAAGATGCATGCACTCAAGTATAGGTTTTTATTGATATTGGTGTACTTACCCAACTGCAATAAATTCAAGGGAGAAAACTACATTTTTTTCATACTTAAATATCCTTATAGGAAATTACTTAAAAGCATAATATGAATTTGAACTGTTCAATAGTTTTCTTCTTTTGATCAATACATGAACCTGATTAATCTGCTCTTGGTAAATAAATGTTGTGAACTTATTTTATTGTACTTGCAGATCTTAAAACTTTCGGCATGCAAATACCTAACTGATTCCTCTCTGGATGCTCTTTATAAAGAGGGCGCACTTCCTGCCCTTCGGGAGTTGGACTTGTCATATTCGTCGGTTGGACAGTCTGCAATATCAGGGCTTCTTGCTGCTTGTACAAATCTTGTTAATGTGAACTTGAATGGTTGTGCAAATTTTCATGATCTCATTTGGGGTTCAAGTGACCAGTCATCAGAGAGAATTGTTGAGATATGCCCATCCAACTCGGTATCTTTGGGGAATGAAGAGGCTTTCAGGAATTCTGCGCATATGCTTGAGATTCTTAACTGTATCGGGTGTCCCAACATTAAGAAAGTGGCAATCCCTTCTTCTTCCCCTTGTTTTCATCTTTCTAAACTAAACCTTAACTTGTCCACAAATCTGAAGGAAGTGGATCTAGCATGTGTCAATCTCAGTAGTCTTAACCTCAGGTTAGTATCCGCACCAAGTTTTTCAGTATCTAATTTTTACTGGTTCTATGTATTTACCATTTTTAATTTGTTTTTGTGTAGCAACTGTAGCTCCTTGGAGATCCTGAAGCTTGATTGTCCTATATTAACTAATCTCCAGCTTCTGGTAATTCCTCCTTCTCAAACTTGTGATACTTTGATGAATATTAAATTATTTGATCTCCTGGCCATTGGGATAATCATGATCAATTAATTAATGGTCTTTTGTTTCAGTTTGTTGCCTGTGTGTCTTTCAATTATGTTTCCTGACTCTCCTCTGAAGTTTTTCCCTGTGAAAACTTTAGAAACTTGCATTGTCAGTTTTCTACATTTTACACTGCTGTAAAAGCTTCATGATAATGACGAGGCTCATAGAGCATTCCCTTCTTGAATTTTACTTCTTCTTTTTAGAAAGCATCTCATACACTTAGCACCTTTTTGAGAGATATTAGGATGATTAGATAAATAATGTTGAATCGCCTCCATGCACACGACTTCTCCTTGAATTCAGTAAATTGGAGTAGCCTACTATCTTAAATGTGTGCCAGAATAAATTTAAATTAAAGAATTCCAAGAATATTAACAGGAGTTTAACTCTAATGAGAATTATTGAGAACAGCTCTATTAATTTATAGATTAATTTAGCTTAGGGTCGTCATTGGGAAAATACTACTTTTTTAATGTTAAAGTGGTGTCATGTGCAAGGGATAACCTAGAAGGTTAAATATGTTATGATTGCATACTTAGATGGATTTTATATGAAATCTCTCTTTCCAATCCACTTGAAATTCTTTTGCATTTTGTATGGACTATAGTCCATGCATTTTAGTTTGGATGAATTGTAGATTAGAATCATTAGATATTGTTGCTTATTAGGAGTAATAGTTTCCTTGGCTAGGATAGGCTCGAATAGTAGAGATTGATAGCTTAATAAATTTTCGATAAATTCTGTTGGCATGCTTGTTGTCTGAATTGTTTCTCTGCAGTTGTGGTTAAAAGCATTGGGTCACCATAGTTTTTATATGATCTTATGTTTTTTTTGTTCCTGTCTCGGCTCTAGTTTATCTATTACACATAAATGTTAGTCTGGGCGTATAGTCTCTTGAAAGCTGCTTTAAATTTTGTAAAGAGTAAAATTTTAGTAAATTCTTATAGAAATACTTTTATTCCTGTAGATGTAACATGGTCTCTGAAATTAAACTTTAAGCTCATAGCATTTTGCCTACTGTTCTCTTGTTAGTATGTGAGTTGAGGGAAACTGTTACTTAAAATCATTCATAAATTAGGTTTTTCTTGTTTAACATAATAATTAAATAATTTTAAAGTAAAACAAGTTAAAAGTTGATGTAAGTTTACAGCTTAGACTAAGCGCAGCACCTTCACTTTCATTTTATCTGACAAACTAGTACTTGTTAAAAATCAAAATGAGCTGGTTGAAAGTTTGCGCTGTCTTACAATCCAGTATTGAACTGTATGTTACTTCTCTATCCACCTAATTTAGTTAAATAAATAAATAACCAACTAATTTAATTAGGGTTACGGTTATGGTTATATGGTTGGGGTTATATAGGGTTAGAGTTAAACAGCTAATTAAACTAAATGTCTAATTTAATTAAATAAATTAACAAACAACTAATTAGGGTTTAATTAAAAATATATTTAGTTGCTTAATTTTCTTACTAATTTAATTAAACAAATATATAAACAACTAATTTAATTAAGCAACTAGACATCATAATTAATTAAACAACTAATTTAATTAATCAAATAAATAAACTATTTAATTAAGCAAGTAATTTAATTTAGCAAATTATTGTTTTTTTGTTGTTTTTGCTGCTCCTCTTCCTTGTTGATGTTCTTCTTTCTCTTCTCTACCGATTCTCTTCTCTTTTCTTTTTTCTCTCCTCTACGACCATACAACACCCCCCCCTCCTCTCTTCCCCTATATAGGATGGAGGAGGAGAGAAGTCGACCGTTAGCCAACATTCGACTAGAATTTCGCCAGTCGGACTGCCAGAATTTTAGCACAGACAATCTGGCGGAGTCTTTCTCCCTAATTTTTAAAAATTCTTTCTTTACAGGTAATATAATTTAAAAATATTATTCTATAAAAAATCCTGTACTTAAAACCATTCATAATTTAGGTGTGCTTTTTTGTTTTGTTTAATATAATAATCAAATAATTTTAAAATAAAACAAGTTAAAAGTCGATGTAAGTTTACAGCTTAGACTAAACGCAGCACCTTCCTTTTCATTTTATCTGACAAACTAGTACTAGTCAAAAATCAAAATGAGCTGGTTGAAATTTTGCATCGTCTTACAATCCAGTATTGAACTGTATGTTACTTCTCTATCCACCTTTGTGGCAATTGTGGGCTGTATCTGGTTGAAGTTATTATGTTTATCTCTGTTGAAAATCTACACAAATGGAACCTCACAGTTTCTTTTGCTATGTTGCTTGAAGTGACATGAACGCCAAAGGCCAAATCCCAATTTTCATGATGATGATGAAAAGTATAGACAATGACCGTGACATGAACCTGTGTTAATGCATATATATATATATGGCAAATGACCTCTAGCCTAGTGGTTAAGAGAGATGCATGCGGCCCGAGTGGTCAGGAGATCGATTCCCGGTGGGAGCGTTCGCCACAATTACTTCTTTCAATATATATATATATATATATATATATATATATATGAAAATTCTAGCATACAAACAACTTTTTTTATGCATGCATACAAACAAGACAAATGCATCGTAAATTGTGCAAGTTGTCTCCTACACTTTGACTTGACCTGCTGTAGCAGGTGACAGTCATGTTAAACTGCTAACTTTTGTCTTAAATGTCCCCCTAGATTACACGACCTACAAGGAGGTAAGACCGTCTCCAATGGTGATTTCTAAAATTGAGTTCTTATCCTACTTGACATTGTACTTTAAGGAGATTTCTATCCTAGTTGGAAGAGTTTCTACATAGAAATTGTAGACATACAAAAATTCTCTCCAATGGTTCTCCATTTCTATCCTATGTGTCACATAGTAAAAGGACCAATTTAATGGTGTGGGGCCCAATAATAATTGTCATGAGAGATAGGAGAATTTCTATGAGAGTTTCTACATCTAGAAACCTTCTTAGAAAGTTTTCATCCTACATCATTGCCACCTAGGATAGAAATGGTGATAGAAATCACCATTGGGAGAAGTTTTTTCTAAAATGGATTTCTTCCATAGAAATAGGGAAGATAGAAACCCCCATTGGAGATGGTCTAACAAACAAATCAACAAAAAAAAACATAGCATTAAATGATGTTCCCCATAATGATTGCTCCTAGTCATGTTACAAGAAAGTCCTTTCAATAAGATCCATTTGATCATAAATCAATGGTTGAATGGTAGAAACCATTGCTTGTATGGTTACAATTTTTTTTCCTGCATGTATTATAGGACCCATATATAACGAATCTGTGCGACAAAGGGTTGGATCACCCATATATATATTTCTGTACAGTGTTCTTTTGCCTTATAAAAGTAAGAATGTTCCATGCTCTCTTTCTGATCACGAGTTTGGTTTATGAATAGGCTTGCACTATGCTACCAGAAGAAGCAATAGAAGCTGCTATATCTCGCTGTAGCATGTTGGAAATTCTCAATATCTCATGCACCAAGGTTGATTTCTATACATTTTCCAATTTATTGATCTTCTATACTTGGTATCTAGCTAACTACTCTCTTTGAAATTTGAAGTCACACAGAACTTGTTCCCACGGGACAGTTTTCCTTTTTCTTTTTTAATTGTTGAGATGGAACTCCCTTTTAAATTTGAGTGCCTATGTAGAATGTTAACATCCCTTTTTTAATTCCAAAGTAGAATGTTAACATCCCTTTTGAACATCCCTTTGTATGGATACAATTTATTAAACATCCCTTTTTTAATTCCAAAGTAGAATGTTAACATCACAAGGCACTCACATAGAGCCAAAGGAGCATGGAAACTTTGGAATTCACTACTTCACAACAAAATAATTGGAAACCAAAATGTGAGTTGGTGATTCTTTGGCGATTCTTTAAAATTGGAAACTTTGGAATTCAGTGGCAGGCAAAAATGCCCCTAACTTGTAACTTGAGACAAAGGCTCCTTTTTGCTATACGGGTCTCATGAACAACTTAAAGGTTTATCCTGCCTGTCAATGAGAGTGCCCCAGATCAGTTTAATTTTGGAATTTGCGACTCGTTTTATTTATTTATTTATTAATTTTTAAACTCTTGTGGTTTTATGCCTTTCATAATATTCTTTCTTGAGGAGCACAAAACTTATCTGATTGTTATTTTGACACACAGACTTTCTTTATGATTACATCTAAAAACCGTCGTCTTTTTTTCACAGATAAACACCGAGTACTTTGAGAGACTTCGAACAGTATGCCCCAGTCTGAAACGTATCCAGAGTAGCCCACCAGCATAATGTTCAGGTCGTGATCCATTGGTAATTTGCGATATTGTTGTACATCTGAAGCAGTTGCCTTCAACCACCAGTTCAGTTTTATGACACTATTGGTATCGGTGGGTACTGGTGCTCGTGATGTACACATGGATTCTCCACCATTGCTCTCGCCAACTCTGCCTTGCCAGTTAAAATGTTGGGCTATGAGATAACTTGTGGAATTGGAGACGGCAATGTTGTGTGTATTTTTATATAACATGTAGTCAAAACCTGTATTTGTGGACATTATTAGCACGTCATATCTTTTGTTGTAAGCCTCATGCAGAATCTGCATCAGACCATCTTGTTGGAACCTAAAGCTGAGTCGAACTATGGTATGGTAACATAAATTGATTTAAAGTAGTGAGTTCATGGGGATGTTGGTTTTCTGGAAGGTTTCTTTTGAGAATTATTGTATCTTGTCAATGGTGGCATAGCTTGTAAAGTTTCCATAAGATCAGTGTTCCGAATGTTGCTGGAGGAAAGGGTTTCAGTTATTGACTCTTGCTTTGCTTTCCTGTCTTGTTTCGGATGTTCCGACAAAAGGAACATTTGTTTGATAGCAAAGGGCGAGCTGGTTGCCTAAAAGTTGCATTCTTTGTATAATAAGTTCGAGATACCAATTTTTCTCATTGTTTGCATGTTTATGCATCTATTTCTTATTTGAGCTCTGGTGTACTGTGGGTGACTGGCCAAGGCAACTCCTGGCATTATTGCAGGACCCTAAAGGCAGAAACTGATTTGAAAGTTGGATTTAAATCTTAGTTGGAAACTTTGGTTCCAAACTGAAATCCAAATAAGGCTGAACTGATCTATATTCGACCTTTTATTTATGATCATTACGGGGTTAACTGATTCTTTCTGACATTACAGTGGTTTGGTATTTCATTTTAGTTTTGACGTTCGTTTCTGTAACAAGAGTTGTTATATTGGCCATTATCCACTTTTTAATCGGCGTCTATAAAAAGGCCACTGTGCATGTTCAGGACTGAAATTTTGATGAATATCTTATTAGGACTTTCAAAATTTTGGCACGTAAAATCAGAAGTGCCAAAATTGACTGTTCTATTGTTAAAAGAATTAGTGAATAGTTCAAGGGAGAGCTAGGTATGCAGAGAGTTGCTGCAAATGTCCATTTTCTGAAGTGCTCACCATCGTTTCTGAAATGTTCTTTTCTTGTTCTGAATGAAAAGACTGATACGTTTTATCATCCGTTCGAAATGAAATCATCTATTTGGCTCGGTAGCTTACATTTGGCAGCAAATAAAGTCCACGTGTAGTTGCAATCGAAATTGTCTCCCTCTAAAGAATAAACATAAGAGAGATGCTAAGTTGTCCGTGATTTTGGACTGCAATCCTGATTCACTGGCCAAGTGTCGCCCCCCCATTGGATGGGGGCTCTGGAATTTCGGAGGTAGGCCCCAAAGAGTGGGGGTGGGGTGGGGTGGGGGCAAATGAGGAGGAGAGGGGGTGGGGTTGACACGTCGGCATCGGCATGGACACAGCAGTTAATTATTGGATAGTTATCGTCATTATGCGGTTAAATCTTGTTTATTTTTTGTTTAATATTTAAGGACATGATGTCAAGTGGGGGGCTGGAAGTCTAGGAATCTCTAGTTTGTTTTTATCTACTGACCATTTGTGCCGGTGCTTGTCGACACACAATTGCCTTTCAAGGGCTTTAACTTGTTGGTTCATTGTACCTCAGAAGATAGAAAAACAAAAATATTCGTCGAGAATAACAAACTCATGATTATGGTACATGAACCTTGAAATTTATTTTGATCATAGACAAAAATGTCCTTGACACACTTTTATGCCACGTTTGGTTCGCAGATAAAAAAAAAGTTTTATTTTCTGTATTTTGATGTCAAATGATGAGCATTAAAGGAAAACGGTTCCCAAAAGAACGAAAAATGGTCCCTCCTTCCACGATTAAATATCTACCAATTTCTTGCATTTATTACACAAATTTAAATGACTAAACTATCATTGCTCAAAGATATCTGATCCTCCACCTCTGTAATATGCTCGTCCACCTCTATAGCAATAGGTTATAATGGTGCTTCGGTGTCTGTATCCTTTTGAGTGACAAACTCCTCCACCTCGACAGTCATCGTCGCATGATGTGCCACTCGCCTCCATATTATCTTACCCCACATCTTCAGCATGGAAACTGAATCGAATATCACATCTCGTCTAGTGAACACCCTTCTACTTTCTGGATCCAACAACTTTAAACTTTTAACTCCTGGTTGGAACCCCAAGAAAATGCATCAATTTGACTATGAAACTTGGTTTTGTATTTCTGATTTAGGAGTAAATAGGTAGGGCATCCACCATCAAAAATATTTGGAGCAAATTCCACCATAAAAAACTGTAAAGAAAACTTATCCGAGCCAAACTTTAAGTCCAAAACTCGAAATCCCCCAAATTTCCAATTTGATTCTGCTGGCTGCAGACTCTGATGTCATCGGATATCCGGAGTTGGATATCCACCAAATTTCTGGTATGACATCCATGGAAGTGCAATACTGCAGATCCAGATGTTCTTTCAAACACCTTTGGACTTTCATGTACTTCCAGAACTTGTAGTCTTCGATACCTTCCGAACTTTCCCGTTCTTCAGACAGAACCAGTCGCATCCTTAGTTGAACACGAGTCACACTACAACAAATATACTTCCAGAACTTGTAGTGTTGGATACCTTTCGAACTTCTCCGTTCGTTCTTCGGACAGAACTTGTCACATCCTTAGTTGAACATGAGTCACACAACAACAACTATGTGTTGGCTTCCATCTCGTATTCAAGTTCAAGTTAGGAACTAAAAATACATTTGAGTACTTGTAGCTTGTATGGAACCATTGGATGAACATGCTAGAGATAAGGTATTTCCTATTTTCTTTGCATCTTAAATTTCAAGTTTAAAACTTTATATTCTTACAAAGTTTAATACTTGCATAGAAACATTTCCTTGTGTACTTTTGAATATATTTGGCACTAGGCAGGAGTAAATGGGAATGTTGGGCATGGGAACAATCATTGTAACTAGTTCACACTAATTCCATTCGTATCAATTCCCTTTTCTATCACATATGGGTATCAAATTTGTGTATTCAAAAAAAAAATTATCAAAAAATGACAAGGATGAATGCCTCAGATTTATAAGAAAAACCATGTAAACATATTTAATGTGAGATCTTCGATGTTATTTTTCACAAATTTCTCTGCAAGGGGAGTGAGAAGCATACCTAGGGGCAATGATCTCTTGTGCTACAGAAAAAAGATATAGCTAATTGAATGAGTTAGGATAATTTTGTCGGCAAGACTTTTGCAAAGGGTACAAATAACTCAAAGAATTGCCTCTAGTTTTTTCAAGTCTGGGTCCAATTCTCCAGGCTTGCTGTCTTCTTCCTCGTAGCTTGAATTTCCATATGCATCTGCAATTGCTTTCCCTTTATCAAGCACCAGAGATGGCACAGTTTGCAAGAGACTGCAATGGCAAGAACTTCATTATATGTTAAGCAAAAAAACTCACATTTCAAATTTATCGAGTCCATTTTCAATTCAAACAGGACTTGGGTGTACTATCATCAACATCCTTCCCATCGTTAGAGCATCTCCAACCCTATTGTATTGTAATACGTTGTGATTCCTATGTGGCATTAGACACAAGACAATGTCTTTCCTAGGTGGCAAGACTATATTAACAAAAGACAGAGAAAGAAAATCTTCTCCAATGCAAAAGTATTGAGATGCTTACTTTTTTTCAACTTCCAAGACAGTACTGAGATAGCTTTTTTTCTAACTTTCCAAGACTTCTTCTATTCTTCCTTTTTTCTAAATATTTATTTATTCATAATTGATGACATGAAGTGAAGACATTGTCAAATGCATTGTCTACAACTAGACAACCAACTTCACAATGTCTTCTATAACTTTTGTCACATAAGCTTTATATTTACTCGGCAATTGCATTGGAGAAGGATTTTTGAATAAAACTTTGTCATTCTATGTGGCATCAACTTTTTTTCAAAGTCACAATAGGGTTGGAGATGCTCTTAGTCCTACATACAATTCCTCATCAGACTGACCAATAAGATGTCTCTCATTTTCAATCCTAAGAAGGCTATGCAAAAAGACTGACCAATAAGATGTCTCTCATTTTCCGAAACACCTTTAGGTTTTACGAAAACCATGTTCGTTTTAATTGCCTGAACTAGGGTGAAACCTGATCCTAAAAATTTGGCACTTTTCTGTGGAACTGCTCAACTTAGACAATGTTAGATACTGGAATCAGAGTCTAATTCCTCTCAAAATTATTTTGACAAACCAAGGATATGCAATTTCTCATTCGGGATACATCTTCCTAATTCCTTATCAATTTATGCCTTTGGGAAATTCAGAAATTGTAGGTCATAAGATTTGAGATACAAGAAAACAGAGTAACAAATTCTTGGTTGTCAACCTGGTGTTTGGCAGGAATAAGTTAGGACTTCAGTAACTATGCCCTAGTTCCTTCTTCTAGAAATTAGCTAATCCCATGTTCCTCAAAGCCTTCAATTCTGCAGGCAAACGGTGCCCAAATAACATTTTGATCGGAAGAAGATAGGAAAGTTGGATGATGATGAAATAACGAGGATGATACTAACAAAGATGATGTGCCAGAGTAAAAAATATATCAATACCTATCTAAGGCTCCTACAGCGATACTGATCTTGCTCTTCATGGATCCGACGGAGGCAGCTGGATCCCTCCTCGTCGCACGCAGCAGCAGCGAGTCTAGATCCTCCAAGGCTCTACAAAAGCAAACAAACTAAGCTGTTGTCAACAAATGCTATTTCATTAGCAACACAAATCAAATAACACTACCTGAGGCATTGATCAACAGCGTCAGAAGCTGCTTTTCCATTACCATCATCAGTAGCATATTGTGCCACCTATAATTCCGAACATAATGTTCAAATCCAGAGTATGAACTCAGGTCATAAAGACTGTGACATCAAATGAACACAGGTAAGATGAGCATATAGAATGGCTTTATTCCTCTGTCAACCTATAAGGTCCTCTTGGTTTCAGTACAACAACTATATGCCAAAAAATTGAAAGAAGAAAAAAAAATGAAAGAAGATATAATAATAAGCACGTTTTTCTGCCAATAAAATGAAGTTTACAAGTTGCATGACTATCCACAATAAGAAAGCTTTCCTCATGTCTTCTGGCCTTTGCCATTTCTCTCCTATCTGCTCTAGACTATTTCAGAAGTAATCCAAGTTTTCCATAGTTGAATTACACTCTGAGTTCCTTACGGAGCAATGACTTCAGTACTGTCTCCACAAAATTGTTTCACACAATCAGGAAACTTTCTTGTATAAATCTGCAGTATTTTGTGCAATATGTCTCTCTCAAAAAGTAGCACATTGTAGTGGCTGACTGGTGTATATCCATGGCACACACATGCCTTATTCTTTCATGAACATGATATTTAATGCCTTCCATCTTTCGTATACACATGTCTTAACCGCGAAAGACATGAGGGGATGTTTCGCAAAAAGAAAGAGTTCGGAAGGGTCGGGATTAGAGGTACCAGAGGCAGAAATCAAACTATGTTTGTACAGTGGTGATGGATGCTACGTGGGTAGGAAAACAAGGTGGAGGTGTAGACTGAAAGGTATCAAGTACAAAAGTCATAAAATTTAGTGGTAGCGGAGGAGGACAACCAGTCTAGTGTAGTAGTGCTTCTTTTAGGGGAGGCCAAGTTATGGTGAATTGTTCTTGAGAATACTGAGGCAAATTGAGGGGAAGGTGAGGTTTACAACATATGGTGTCATGAGATACCTTCTAAACATTCAGAACCAAGATGATAGAATGTCAATCAATGGAGATGAGGGCGGGGCCCTAGAAACAGAGAGGAGAACATGCTTGGAAGGTGAAGTAACTGAACTTGCAAATGGCATAAAGAACTGGTCCACTACTTTCATAACGAAACAACTTTATGACTCTCAATTTTGGAAGACAATGGGGGATAACAAATGACTTTATGGAAATGGAATATCCCATAGATCTCATTGTACATATAATTGTCGGTATCAGGAAGAGCTTGAGGACAAGCTTCATAAGGCAGAAACTCTCTGTGAAGGAAAAAAAAAATTAGACGATTCGTGCATAAAGAGCAGCTGCTCGGAGAAAGTTTATATAATTCTAATCCGAATTATGAAGTCCAAGTTTTAGTTAGTTGAACCTTAGGTCAACAGTTTTCTCCCTTTATTCCAAGTTTTCATTTGGTAGGAATTTTGTCAACTATAATCAAATAGAAAGTTATCCAATTTTATTCAGAATTTCCAACTCCAAGTTTTAATTAGTCGAAATATTATTCAACATGTAGCTCTTTAGTCAAGTTTTCGTTTGGTGGATCTTTTGGCAATTATAATAAACAAAGTTATCTACTTTACTTAGAACTCTCAACAAGTTTTAACTAGTTGAACTTTAACTCTAAACATCATGACTTAAAGGACAACAACAACAGAAAGTACTAGAAAGAAGGTTAAAACGAAAGGCAACAAACACTTACTGCTCGAATATTTACACGCAGAGATGCTGCAGGTCCAGAACGCAATAAGGATCTAGTCACATCATATTTTGGCTGATCAACATCTAAATATTTCTCTGTTTGAAGAAAATGACACTATCATTGAAATGGTCCAAATATAAATAAATAAATAAATTAGTAACTTCAAAGATTGTAAATAAGTAGAAACTAATAACACAACATAAATAATAAAGGGTAAATTGAAAAGAAATTAACTTTTTCCGATATGCAAGTTGATACCCTAAACTATTAAAATTAGCAAGTTAGTCCCTCATCATCATCATCATCCAAGTGATCTCCCAATAGAATGGGATCTCGGCTATGGAGCATAAAAAAAATTCCATACAAGATTTGACAAAGTTCTATGACCGATTGTCGACCTTATGTCTACCCTCTATGTTGATGCCACATTCCTAGAAAATGTAGCTATTAGCATGTGAAGATCATACTATAAAACCTAGGTGGCCAGTTAACAAGTAGGTAGACCAACATTTCGGATTGCAGTTTAAGCTCATTCAAGTAAGAAGCACCCTCTAAGCTCCCCTAAACTAGAGTCAAGATTTTATACTGAAATAAGGTATAAAAGTGATTCTGACCAAAATATGGTAAAAAGTGGCATAGATTTGTGTAATAGAGTATAGAAATGTGATTTTTAACCCAAAAAAGGTATAAAATGTCCGTAAAATGGTGAAAGCGAGTATAAATGAGTGACTATAACTGAAATATGGCATAGAATGAGCATACAACGATGAAACGAGTATTTGATGGTTAATTATAATACAAATATAGTATAAAACTTACATGGAATGGTGAAAACGAGTACAGATGGGTGACCCTAGCCGAAATATGGTGTAAAATAAGCGTAGAATGGTGAAAACGAGCATAGACGGGTGATTCTAATCAAACTATGGTGTAGAAAGGACGTATGTAGACGGAATTACAAAGAGAAACCATCATTACCATCACCAAGCCTTTAATATTGAAACTAGGGCTGTTAGTGCTCGTGTCAAGTAGACTGAATTGTAGTTTTAGGACATAAGCGAAGGTTAAGGGCTAAAGAGGACTTTCAGCTTCGATTTTTAAACAAGAAGGGATGGATGCATATCTGATAATCCAGGCGCCAAGACCGATTATGACCTTATATTGATCACGTTAACATGTTGGTATGACATAACGGCAGAAGTTCTACATCCACTGATCATTTTTCTTGAATGTTAAATACAGTACCTTATTTTCTAAAGGAGTAATGCTATATGTCACAAAAGACTTTGTTGTCAATAACAATAGGATACAATTAAGTACACTTTGTTGGCTTTGTCCCCAAGCTGTACATACTAGGATTATTCTGCACCATTATTGTTACTTGCGTATTCTAAGTTTAGTATCACATAATGCTCGTGTTACTATTATTATAACTTCAACAAAAAGGCAAAACAAATGAGGGGGTACATATTGAGAGACAAGAATAATTAGGAGTGAAATTTTTCAGTATTTAGGATTAATCATTCATCATTATGGAAAGATTGAGAAGGAAGTCATACATAAAATTAAAACAAGGTGGTTAAAATAGAGTCCTTCTGAAGTAATTTGTGATCGAAAGATATCTTTGAAGTTGAAAGAAAAATTATATAAGACGGCTATAAGACCATCCATGTTTTATGGGTCAGAGTATTGGACAACTAGGAAACATGTTCAGAAAAATAGTGTAGCAAAAATAAGAATGATAAAATGGATGAATGACTATACATTGAAAGATACGATAGAAAATGAACGTATTCGAGAGAAGTTAGAGGTGGTGTCAATTGGTGACAAGATGAGAGAAAATTGCCATTAGGTGGTTTGGACATGTACAACATTGACAAATAGATGCTCCAGTAAGGAGTAGCAATAAGATAGTAGTTGAAGGAGCATTTTGAACTAGGTATAGACCTAAACTAAGCCGTTTGAACTAGATATAGACCTAAACCAACATCGATTGAGGTTTGAAAGAAGGATAAGCTTTTTTGTTAGTGTTACAATCTTACAGAAGACATGACCTTTAACAAAGTTGAATGGAAGAAAAGGATTTAGACAGCCAACCCCAAATTTTTGGGATAAAGTTTTTGTTGTTATTGTAGTTTTCAACCCATGTCATTTATGTTTGGCAATAGATGCATAGTCATCTATGTATACTTTATTTAATATGCTAAAAAAATACTGATGAGCCCATAAAGTAGTTCTTATGTATACGCATAGCTTTGATATATACATAAACAAGCAGACAAAAAGCAGACCTAGTTGATAATCCTTGGAATTTTGTTTCCTAAATAAATCTGTAAATCTTATTGAGATTTTTTGACTTGCCCCCCACTTTGTTTACCCCAATTTAAGGTTCACCCCACAGTTTTGCAAAAATGTAAGAGTCTTCCTACTTTGGACGGAAACCGTCTAGGATTAGCGGTCAACTGCTTTGACCCAAAATTTTGGATGAAAATACCCTTCCCCTCATTGTCTTCTTCCTCTCCCCCTCCCCATTCCCGCCGCCACTGTCCCCCCCCCCCTCCCTCCCCGCCTCTGTCCGCTGCCCCCCTCCCATCCCCGCCGTTGCCCCCCCCTCCCCGGCCGCTGCCCCCCTCCCCATCGTCGATGTCCCCCCCTCCCCGTCGTCACTGCCCACCCCTCCCCCATCGTCCTCCTCCCGGCCCTAACCCTAACCCTAACCCGAGGAGGGGGGCAGCGATGATGAGGACGATGAAGGGGGGGGCAGTGACGACGGGGAGGGGGGTTGGCAGCGACGACGGGGAAGGGGGAGGGCGAGGGGGGCAGCGGCCGGGGAGGGGAGGGGGAGAGGAAAAGGACAATGAGGGGAAGGGTATTTTTGTCAAATTTTTTGGGTCAAAGCTGTTGACCGTCCGTTCTGAACGAAAACCGTCCAAAGTGGGAGGACTCTTACATTTTTGCAAAACTGTGGGGTGCACCTTAAATTGGGATAAACAAAATGGGGGGCAAGTAAAAAAAAATCTCAATCTTATTACCCAAATCCTTGAACTGTGCTTGGGATAACAAGACGGCAGGCACATATGCTTCAAGAGGTTCCAGCTTTTTCCTGATAACAAAACAAAATATGTCATTTTGTGCTTAATCTTGTAAATAACAAAGACAAGTCAACAAAAAAACCTATAATATAGAATTTTAAAACCATCTCCAAATCATGTTTTTAGAGTAGGAAGAGCTTCAAGAAAATGGAATAATAAAGATTGACCTAATAAATTGTAATATTAAAAAGATAAAGGAGTCCCAGAAACGGATAACATGACCTATGTTTATACATAGCAACTAAAAAGGAAAATCATGATTAATTTGAGCAATCTCAAATAAAAAAAATATAAGTACTTGAGCTTAATAACCATGCATTATAAATAACAACAGAGAAATACAACATAGTTGGCTAAACCACTATAACCATTACCAACTTTGCTAGATTAGCCTACACCTCTATCAGCCGCACTAGGAAAAATGCTTGAGAGGCATTAGGAGGAAAGTTGGGATGACATTCCTTTTTTTTCTTCTTTGGCTTAATATGTTATCGAGTTGGAAGTGCACAAAAAAGTAAGTCTAGGGGAGCTTGGAAGTGAGACAATCTATGCTAACTAAACCAGATTGTCTCGACTCCTTAGTCTAGGGGAGCTTGGAAGTGCACAAAAAAAGTAAGTCTAATCAATCTACGAACTGGTCCTTTTTGCTCATAGCTATATAGCTAGTAAGTGGCACCAACACAAAGGGCTGACCTGGGATTGACAACGAGTAATTAAACTTTGTCAATTCTTTTGTGGAACTTTTTCGTATTCCATACCCAAACTTATTTTGATGGAAGAAGGCTTCAACGATTATGATTTTGCAGACACTTCGGAAATATACCAGCTTCCAAGTAATCTAATATACATGTCAATATGAGCTTATATGGGAATGTCCTTCTTTTTCACTTTGGGTTTAATTTGCATGGAGATGAATGTAATTTCTCATAGCGAGTTGTATCAGATTACCTCTTCATCCATTTCTTTTTATGTTCTAGGGGAACTTGGAGCTTCTTCTATAAGAACGAATTGTATCGGCTTACCTCTTCGTCCATTTTTTTTATGTTCTAGCCTTCTAGGGGAACTTGCAGCTTCTAATATAGCGTTGGACAATTAAGAAACGACATGTCCAAAAAGTTGGTGTAGCCAAAATAAAAATGCTAAGATTAATGAGTGACAATATATTAAAAGTATAGGATAATAAACAAATGTATCCGTGAGAAGTTAGTGGTGATGTCAATTGAGGACAAAATGAGGAGAGAGAAAAATATCTTAGGTGCTTTTGACATGTGCAACACTTCAAATTTACCAAATTACCTAGTACTCTTTCTGCAAATTTTTGTTTGTGCATAGCAAAAGGGTAGGTCTACCTTGTTTGAGTGTCAAGCTAATAGCTAGCTTGTCTATGGGTTGACACTTGTTAAAATCCCTGCCACCACACCAAAACTATATAGTATTGGTGAGAGCTAAGGGTTTATATATTTACATTATTCAATACATCACCATAGGTTGAAACACATTTTTATGGGTTAGGAGCTAATTCATGCAAAGGTTTTTTTTTAAATCCGTCTAAAATGTACACCGGATCTATTAACCCTTGGCTGCTCTGATAACATATTAAAGATCCTGCCGCCGCACCAAAATTCTAGAATGTTGAAGTTCGTATATTTTTCTGACAACAACAACACAAAGGGTTGACATTAGATCCGACTATCGATCATAAAAACCTGATCAGTTCTTCTGCAAAGCTTTCTTATGCTCCATAGCGACCCCATTCTGATGGTAGAATAAAGTATCAAGCTCATGTTATGTCACAAAATGTCGTACTTCAATATAAGAATCATGACCACTGTGCCAAACAATAAGAGTCCATTTTTGTTCACCCACCAAAACTATGATGGATGTTCACCCTTCCACTTAAAGGTTGTCACGTGTCATTTTCATTCAACCTAAAACCAGTTTGGGAGTGGTTTTGTGAACATTCGACACTATTTTTGACCAGTAGTTTGACACGTGACAACCTTTGAGTGGAAGGGTGAACCCGAAATCTAAAAAAAAAAAGGGGGGGTCACCTTAAAATAGTAAATTGAGTTTGCTTAATTAATTTACTAGTTATAACAAACAAAAATAACTTGTATATACAATCACACTGAAATCTAAACTAAACCCAGAAAAAGAACAAAGAACAAAACTTGAACTCACCTCTTCACGTACTTATCGAAAGGATTGGCCGCGTCAGCACCTTCAAGAAGGAAGAAAGAAAAGTGAAGCATCAGCGGAAATAATTTCTTCGTAAATGAAAGTAATTTACAGAGCTTACGATTAGGGAGAGCGAAGGGGAAGTGGAGGAGGAGAATGGGAATCGCCAGCGACCGACGCCCACCGACGGAGAATCCGTCGGAATGGGAATTCCGGCGAGGAACCGGCGGCTGGTTCGGGATGGGACGCGAGGGAATTCGCGGGAAGAGGGACATGGAAGCCATAGCCAATGGTGGGGGTGAAGAGTTTAAGTTAGAATTTTATCCATATTTTGTTTCTGCGCTTGGGCCTAATTTGTTGATGGGCCCTTCTCTAAATTTCTCAACATTTGTTGTTGAAATGAAAAAAAATGAGTCCATTTTTGTTCACCCACCATTAATTTATTTCTTTTCTCACCTCCTAATAATAGAAATTTTAATTTTAGATTAACATGTAATAACTATTGAGAGGAATAATGAACATTACAATGGTGGGTGAAAAAAAAAAGGACTAAAAAAAGGGGGGGGGGGGGGGGGGGGGGGGGGGGAGTCTTTTTTGGTTGTTTGGCACAACACAGTAACCCGATAGTACGTGGGCATTTATTGTATATGCGAATCTTTGGCTCATTTATTCAGTCCCTTGGCCCAATATGTCGACCATCTAGAACGACAACATAATGACCTCTTAATTTATTTATTATTAATTTATTAAAGACAAAAAAAATAACCTTTGTTCAAGCACAACCTTAAAAGTCCAAAGTGACAAAACGAGTAATAAATGTCAAGTTACTTACATGTTTACCAATCTCATACGCCTACAGTGTAACACCCAGTTTTCTAAATGAGGATAATTTTGAAATTTTATAATTCTAATCTTTTAATAATGTTATTTAAGTCATGATATAATTTTTGGTAAATTTTTATTATTTTAAAATTAATTATATTGGTAATTTATGATTTTGGAGTTTTGCTAGTGAAATCCTAGAGATTACTTGACCTATAGCCTAACCATGTGATTAGGATATTTTATTTATCATTTTTGGCCTAGGAGTATTTTGGTCATTTTGGTTTCTTGGAATTAATTATTAATTATTTGATTGATGGTTGTTATTTTTGACTTTTGCTAGTTGAGACCCTTGTTAGAAATCACCCGAATAAAATTCGTATTATACGCAAATTTTTTCGTATCTTACATAAACGTATAATATTTACGTACTTTTGGAAAATTCGAATTTGTACGCGAATTTTAAGCCTGTGGCGTTTTAAAACGCGTACCGTACGAATTTTTAAAAAATTTGACCAAAAAATGTGACCAAGAAACCGAACAGTCTTGACTTTCTTGACTCTTGCTGCTATTAGATTTTAAGACCGGAACAATTCTAAAAAATTATTAAAGAAAAGAAGAAAAAGTCTCACAGTAACCAAAAAAGAAACCCAAGAGTCTTTGCACATGTTGCTTGCAACAATCAAAGAAATTTTTTTCAGTTTTACATCATCCAACCTCTTCTTAATCTCACACTGAACCCTTGTTTATGAAGGAGTGGAGGTGGTTGGGCCCTATATATATACCGAATTTTTAGTGCCGAATTGGTTCATATGAAACATACTAAACACGAATTAAATCTAATCCGAATATTTTTCGTTAGACTAAATTTTGACCAAAATTTTGACCGTATTTTACTTATATTGTGCCGATTTATACTCGTACTTTTGTCGTTCCGAATTTTTTCCGTTTATCGAATTGCTAACAAGGGTTGAGACCTTGAAGACTAACCTAGATGTTGACTTTGACTATGGTGACTTGATTTGCATGGTGGGGCCCTAGTCTAACTTAAGTCAACCCAAATTAAGTCATTTTGAATCAAGTTTCATATAGGAGAATAAATGATTAGGTTCAAGGACTTTTGACTTATGGATTGATTTCCTTTATCTTGAAACTTGGCCCAAGCCCATTAGTCATAACCCTAACCCTAATTCCTCCTTTATTGGCCGGCCACATAGGGATCCCTACCCTATATAAACTCTCTTCCTAGTTCTTGCCTTCTTTGTATCAACACAACTTTTGAAAAAATAGAGGTATTTGTCCATCTTCCCAAATTCATAACTCCTTCATTTTAATTCCTTTTTAACTCTAGTTTCTTGCATTAGAACATAATCCCACTCTATTTTCTGTACATGGAGAGAAATCTCAGATTTGGTACAATTTGGAGCTATTGGCTTGCAAGGAGAATCATCATATTTGGGGCTTTTTCCATGTCATTGATACTTTATAGGTAAACCCTTTAAACTATATTTTAATCCCAATTTCTTTGCATAATAGCCTAGATCTAGGTGTCCCCTAGCTGTGGTGTGTGATTGGTGAAATTTTGTATTGATTTCGTGTCCGTATCGGACACGTACCATAATCTAGTTCTAGGTGTTTGATAAAATGCCACAAAGGGAATTTATTTGCTGTTTTTGAAAAGTGTTTGAATGGAAATGTTGATTTATATGCATATTATGGTTTCCCCATGGACTGAGTCAAATTCGAGCCGTGTACGTGTCCAAACAGGACACGAACACGCTCACTGTGCACGTGCGGACAGTGTCCTGCTGCCCGACACTGAGTTCTCCCTACTCAGGAAACGTGGACACAAAAAATTTGGGGTGGATGTCGGGGCAATGACTGACATCAACCTCCCAAATTTTGGGATCCAATGATTCACCACACGAGAAGAAATTTGCCCCGCACTGGATTTGCACTGTACGCGCACAGTCGGAAATTTCTCACTGACACGCGTCCCGTGTCCGCACTGGACTCGACGTGGACACCTCATAGTGTGTCGACTGTGTAGCCCTACACGTGGGCTACACGTGTGTATGACCACGTGCGTGAGGTGTCGTGTGTCGTGTCCACGACACCTGTGACTCGCAGCACGACACTGCACAGCCGTGCGTGTGTCTGTGTGTGTTCTCGAGTCAGGACACGTCGTGTCCTACTTTCCAGGACACGATACAACCTGTGTAGCATGTGTACACCTACACGACACATTACCAACCCATTAAACTGCTTTTTAAATTGTGTTTGAATTTGAAATCAGGTTTCTCCAATTTTTCTGATACTGTTCAGTGCACTGATTTTTCCTGAGATTTAAATTGGGTTTTACTGATTTCTAGATGATTAGTTTGCAATGTTGGTTCACCTATATGTATCTAAGTTTAAGTTACATGTTAGGATGCATGTTAGCATTGATTATTGAGTTTTCGAAATGTTATTGAACTGTCTAACCTATAACTAAAAACTGAATTCAAAAAGCTGAGAATTCATGTGCACTTGACTGAAAACTGATTTCCTGATATCTACACACATTTATACAAAACTGAGAACACATTGACACATACTCAACTCAAAACTGAAATCGATTTCCTGTTACACTGAAAATTGATACACTGTTTTCCTGAAATTTATACACACACACCCCCTTACACTAAACTCATACACGCACACATGTACACAGGGCCTGAGAACACCCTACCTACAGTATACACACTCACACATTGATATCACACACACACAGGTATACACAGGAACCTGAACACCCTACATGTCCAGGAAACCTATATACACACACCCTTACACTAAACTAAGAACACCCTATATCTATGCTACACACACTCACACATTGATATCACTCACACACCCTACATGTCCAGCTACCTACACATTGAATCACACACACACACACGCATTACTGCTATCCCACACCTTCACAAATCTGAAACACCCTATGATTGTACTGCCCCACACACACACACAGGAAACCTATACACACACACACACACACACACACACACACACACACACACACACACACACATATATATATATATATATATATATATATATATATATATATATATATATCACCCTATCTCTCTCTCTCTCTAATTATGTATATATATAATATCTATAACTTTGCTAGATAAATATGTAATATATATATATATATATGTATATTGCCTATATGATTTTAGTATATATAAATATGGTAAACATATGCTAGTGTGTATGCCAATGTAGATTGGTACATAGGTATATAGCCTATATGGTTTCCTATATGTAAGCCTATGTGTATGTGGTAATGTATACACATGAGATTGTGTGTTGATAGCTTGTATAACATTGTGATGATATGTGAATGCTAGGTAGACATGGTTAAGCTTAGTGAGACTTGTCTGGTTAGGATTTGACCTAGTTTGACTAGTGTAGTTGACTAGAGTTGACCAAAGGTTGACTTTAGCCTAGATTGACCCAAACATCATGTAGAATGCATTGTAGTATTCTATTTTATTATTTTGGATATGTTGTGAATTGTGATGTTCTAAATAGGAGCCAGACACCTTTTCTCAGACAGTATTTCATTTCAGATACTCAGGATATCAGGCGAGTACATTCTCTGACCGTTTCATACTTGATAGGTTTTACATTTACGCTCTAGATTACTTTACTTGATGCTGTCACGATGTTAACACGGATTGGTACTATATGGATCCCTTCATGAGATATTATCTCACTCGGGAGCATCGTATACATCATGTCATGTGCGTTTCACTTTCATCATGTATTCCTGTGCTTTCACCATTCATGTGCACTCTCGTGATTCATGTACTCTCATGTTCACAGAGCCCCCATATTTTCATTCATGTGCACCCATTTATGGACCCCCATGTGATATCATGTGCAATAACATAACCTGTCTGGATCCTTGTATATTGATTGGGGTACGGAGGAGTATAAATGGTCATGTGAACAATTCCAAAGTAGTGTAGTTATGTGCAAACTTTCATGTTTATTATCAAGCCGTTCACATGTCTATCTTGTACTCTACATTACTAGTCACTGTTAGCTCTTTACTTATAGTAGATATTTCTTTAAAGTCATCTCTTTTACTTCATATATTTTCCAGCGTTTCATGTATCTTACTCTATAGCATGTTTACATATTCTGTCATATTATGAACTGCGTGACATGTATTGTGCTCGCTCCCGTCCTGACTGGACCTGTTGAAAATATTATAGATGACATTGAAGAGTTTTGTCCTACATACTATGGAGCAAGCCTAGATGACACATGTGAGCTGGACTCCCAGGAGGACCCAGCACTTGCAGAGGACATTACCCCAGTAGTTTAGGCTAGTTAGCTAGACCAGTATCTTACTTATTGTCTTGTCTTGTTTGGATACACTTGTATATATTTGGGAATTTTGTTATTTTGGATATTGTGGAGTTGTTATCTTAGACATTTAGTCTCTCTCTCTTATCGTACTTCCTACCTTAGCTGTGATTGAGTTGTACATTTCTATATTATTCCTCCATTCGGAGAGTATAATTGTACATGTACCTTATAATTGTTAGATGTATGTGACCTAGGACAACGTTCTACCGCCGACACTGCGGCGTAGGCTGGACGTAACCACTTCTCGTGCCCCTACACTGGGTGCGGGTCGTGACATACAAATAGTGCCTAATGGCACACGAATCATGGTATGCACCCTAGTTTTTAAATTAATTTCAAATTTTCAATTACATATATCAACCTCTATTTCTAACTTGATCATTTGAGGGTTTCCATTTAGAACCCTCTCACCTGAGTAGATTTATTTGTAGAAGATACACAGACGTCGCATCGGTTCTTCTAGTAGGTTGAAGTCATCATTTTCAATCCAAGATCTATATAAAGTCAAAATTCAGTCCAAAAAGAGTTTAATATTGAAATAAATTTTGATGCGAGGAAAGAGAGAATATGAAGGGGATAGAAAATGGAGTAGGTTTTTTTTTTGACGGAATGCAGAGTGTTTTATTAAACTGTAGAGAAAATGTTCTCAGCTAAATGAGGAGAATCCATTACAATGGCCTGTGTAATGTTCTCAGGCAGAGTAGAAAATTTTGTAGAAATATTATTCGCAAGAGCGAATGCTGCAAGCATGTGGGCAGCATTGTTACCCGATCTCTTGATGTCACGCCCCAGAACCAGAATACTGAAGAACGGGGACGTGCACAGCCAGCTACGTATAACAGAACGGCAACCATCCCGCTATACGGTCACGGCTGTCTAGCTATGTGAGGGTACGCTACAAACCATCAGTCTCTTAGGGTCAAATCAAGCTATTGTCTCAATCTCAACAAGTAATGATAGTAACAAGATATCAGACCACCAAATATACAATTGTAAGGCGTCCCAAACATTACATATCCAGATGATCATGAAGCTAGTCGTACAAAATATAAGGACTAGCAAGAGTTAAGTCATACATGATCAACCTCGAGTTGCCAATCATGATTACAGCCCATAGGCAGATAGAAAGTAAAGTGCATCGAGCTAACAAGTGCTCGTCGGCTAAACGCCTCAAAAGAATATCAGTTAACAATACAGTGGGAGAAACAAAAAGAGAAAACCCACTCGTTGCCCGGGTTCCGTCTAGTGTTCACCATCGGACTGGAAAGCAGGTAGATCCTTTGCTGCTGCTCCGGTATCTGGCCATACAAAACCAGCTGGATCAGACCCCAGAAAGAGCAAGTGCCACAAAGGAGGCCACGAAATAAGAACAAAGCCAGCAATCAGCACAATAATATAATTACATAATAAAAGACAGTAATTTAAGAAAAAGGCATGAGAGTTAGATAAAGACAAATCTTGTACAGAATCGATAAAAGACAGAACATATGGAAAGGCATGACAGGATGATATACGATGAGATGACCATGGGACTATTCAGATAGCCAGGTTACAACCCGTAAACCAAACAAGGACCGGGGTTGTAACCCTTTGTCTGAACGGAACTTGGTTTCTCCCACCATTTATCGGCAAGATAAAATACGCGAATTCAAGACTTGCAATTAAACATGATTAAGGTAAAGCACGAGTAATCATGTCATGTCATGACCTTGCACAGGATCAGGACAGGACAAGAGGGACTAGACTCCATCCAATCAATCACGGCCAAGCAAGTACTACGACTTACTACTTTAACTAACTAGGGTTATCACAGACCTGATTACTAACAAGATGCAATGAGAATTCCAAGTCCGGTTACCTGTTTGTTACTACCTGAATGCTCCCAGCAAGAAAAGGAAAGATAGCATGATATAGCAGACGTACTGTAGTAAGATACATGTGTCCTAAGGTACCACGCTCGACGGCGGGCTGGAAGTGCGCTCATCTCGACGGATAGCAACAAATCCCAGGTATATATATAAGGCCGGGACCAAAGGGACAACAGGTAACTGGGAAATTCTCCATGAACTAATTGATCAATCTAGTCATTAACCTAGCCAGATTCAGTATGAATCCCTGACCGTGGGAACCAGGGAGTCACGTCCTAGACATGATGCAAGACAAGACGAGTGGATTGCACAAGCAAGCAAGCAGGAACACCCACGGTGTCAAGACAGGTCAAGCTAAGTTATCAAGTCATGTCAAGTCAGGAGTGCGCCGCCACGGGCCACTATCAAGTTATCAAGATAATTCATGTCAGGGTACTTGTCAGGAGTGCGCCACGACGGGCCACTTATCAAGTCAGGTTGGTCATGTCAGGAGTGCACCATTACGGGTCACTGTCATGTTATGCTAGTTCTTTGCCGTACCGTGCCATGTACAATAGTCATTCCAACATATTAAGTAAAATCAAGTTCATGACAAAAGGCGTAAGGATATAAAATGGGCATAAAATATCTAATAAAATACCAATATTTATATAGGACTATAGAAGAGCCAAGATCAAGAAATAACAAATTCATCATAGACAAGTAGGTTGTGCAGGGTATGTACTGCGCAGGGTGCCAAGTGCGCAGGGTGAGCTGCACAGGGTACCAACTGCGCAGGGTGCCAAGTGCGCAGGGTGAGCTGTGCAGGGGTTGCCTTGCGCAAGGGTTACCTTGCGCAAGGGACTGCGCATGGGGTCAAAGGGCACAGGGTTAAAGGGGCACATGGGATGTACTGCACAATGGGTCATTGCGCATGGACCAAGGGTACAGGGGCTGCCTTGCGCACTGATTGGATTGCGCAATGGAGGATTGCGCAAGGGTAGACTGCGCAGAGTATGGACTGCGCAGGAGCAGATTGCGCATGAGCAGACTGCACAGAGTATGGACTGCGCATGGGGCAGATTGCGCATGAGCAGACTGCGCAAGAATCTATGCGCAGTCGGGTTGAGCGCAGTTCGCCAAGGGGCAAGCTGCGCGGTCGGCGCTGCGCTAAAGAGCGCTGGCCGAGGGGGATGCGCAATCCAGCACTGCGCTAAAGAGCGCAGGCTGCAGGCTGCTACTCCAGGCCGAGAAGAACACCAAGAACACCAAAAATTCAAATTTTCATATCTTTGCCAAATCAAAGCCAAATCTAGATTTTCAAAGGTCTAACTTGAGTAAAATTGAATTCTCTTCCACATAGAAGCATCAAAACCCACAAAAATCCAACCAAAATAGATCAAAACTATATAAATCCAAAAATAGTTAAAACCTAGATCTAGAACAATGGAAACTCCAAATCACAAAATGTCAAGTTCTAATGTTGATCTCCATGGCCTAATCTAGCTAATGGACAAATAAAAAGTGGTTCTCATGAGGTGGCAAGGTGCACTTGCCTAATGGGTTGGAGAGTTGTGTGGAGGAAGAAGAAGAAGAATTAATGGAGGAAAATAATGAGGAGAGAGAGTGTTAGGTGGGGATTTTAATGGGGGAGGATAAGTTGTGTTGAGGGTGGAGGTTAGCTAAGATGGTCCAATGCATAATAAACCAAACCAATTCCTTCTCCTATCCAAATAAAACCAAGCTCCATTAATCAGAATTAATTCAGGAATGATAAATGACAATTAAACTACAATGCTAAGTCTAAAATATACCACAACTTAACTGGTCAAGAAAAATGAAAAATACTGGTCAAAAATACGATCACGTATAAAATACGTATCACGAATTTCGGGGCACTACATCCTACCCACCTTTAAATAATTCTGTCCTCGAAATTTAATCAAGAGACTAGAGATGTCGGGACAGCTATACTATCGCAAGCAATCTATGCTACCAATCAATCATACAATCATACATGCAAGCAAGGAATCGAAGTGCAAGGCATAAGGAAGACATTACACCTCACGAGCCAAACCGATTGGGATAACGTGATCGGATATCATCCTCACACTCCCACGTTTGACTCTCCAAGGAGCGATGAACTCAAGCAACATGGACTTAACTGATAGTCTTGCGCTTGAGGTCTCTCTCTTTGGTCAAACAGGGACACGGGCCTCTCCTCATACGAAAAAGGTTGGTACCAATAACCGTTTTCGAATGATCTAGGACATGGCTCGGGTCCGGGATATACCGTTGTAGTTAGGACACATGGAACATGACATGTGCCCTCATAACGACGGTAGAAAAGCAAGATGAGAGGACACATATACCTTTCGGCCAATTCTGGATCTGGGCCTGGGCCAGGGCGAACTGCTGAGGCCTCTGCTGCTGGAAGGCCTGGGCCTGAGTCGGCAATGGACCCGGGAACGGGAGCTGCTGTGGTTGGTGAACTGGAGCTGGTTCTGGTGCTGGTGCTGGTCCCATAACCGAGGGACTAGTTACTATCGACGATGATCTGTTTCTGAACGGGCAAGATCCTATCATGTGGTCCGGTGCTCCACAAGCCAAGCACAACCCCTGTGCTCTACGGCATTCAGAAACAACGTGCCCTGGCTTCCCGCAATGAGTGCAGCCCATTGCGGAAGACTGCTTCTGCTTCCGTTGCTGGGAATAGATCGGGGCAGAATGCTGTAAGGAGGTGACCGAATCTGTCCTCGTAGCTCCAATGGTCAAGGCCTTAGCTGCTGGGGCCGGTGCTGACGATTGGTTCATCTGGTCGTGAGACCGCTTCCGATCTCCGGTCCGGTCCGTTATCCTTCGGGAAGTGTACTCATGCCTCCTCGCTGCTCGCAAGATGGCATCAAAAGTTGTGTGCTCGAACTGCTCGACTGCCAATATGATTTCCAAATGGAGCCCCTGCTGGAATCGCTGTGCTCTGTCTAGCTCGGTTGCCACCAAGGTGGGAGCAAACCGACTCAACCTTGAAAACTCGGCCGCATATCCGTCGACCGTCCTGCTCATCTGCCTGAGATTACTAAACCTGGTCTGCAGGTCATATCTAGCCACTGCGTCGAAGTACTTGGTCTGGAACATATCACTGAATACCGCCCATATGACAGGCGTACCCAAACTCGCTGCTTGTATAGCCCACCAGCTGCGGGCTAGATCCAGTAACTGCAGGCGCACCACCGCCACCTTCTCTGCTTCAGGGGTCCTGGCTGCCTCTAAGATCACTTCAATGTCCTGCAGCCAGGCATCTGTAGCAATAGCATCCTCGTTGCCGTCGAAGAAGGGAGGGTTCAGGCGCTTGAAATTGTTGACCGCATGCTGTTCCCTCGAGGACCACTTCTGTTCAGAGCTTCTTGTACTGCTTGCTGCAAGGCATCACCTCGACGATCCTGAGACGCAATCAACTCACGGATGAGCCCTATCAAGGCCCCATCCTCTGATCCTGCTGGCTGAACTGGCTGGACTGGGGGCACTGGTTCTCCAGGAGGTATGGCTCGGAAGGCGGCTGCTGAGGACTGATCTTGATCTTCTTGCTGTTGCTGGGCTGCTGGCTGAGCTCCTTCTGGCTGATCAACAGGAATGATGCCACTGAAGCAAATGACATCAGGGATATTAAGGAAGGACCAGGATGGAACAATGATGCAAGCATGTTATCAAGTCAGGAATCCAAGGAGATAAGAATTACGAGTGGAGATCAAAGGTGAGTACAGATTGAGATATCTATCCGGTAAACCCTCATATTTCTTGATTGACAAGACCTGCATGGGCCACCACTTAAACTGTCACGCCCCAGAACCAGAATACTGAAGAACGGGGACGTGCACAGCCAGCTACGTATAACGGAACGGCAACCATCCCGCTATACGGTCACGGCTGTCTAGCTATGTGAGGGTACGCTACAAACCATCAGTCTCTTAGGGTCAAATCAAGCTATTGTCTCAATCTCAACAAGTAATGATAGTAACAAGATATCAGACCACCAAATATACAATTGTAAGGCGTCCCAAACATTACATATCCAGATGATCATGAAGCTAGTCGTACAAAATATAAGGACTAGCAAGAGTTAAGTCATACATGATCAACCTCGAGTTGCCAATCATGATTACAGCCCGTAGGCAGATAGAAAGTAAAGTGCATCGAGCTAACAAGTGCTCGTCGGCTAAACGCCTCAAAAGAATATCAGTTAACAATACAGTGGGAGAAACAAAAAGAGAAAACCCACTCGTTGCCCGGGTTCCGTCTAGTGTTCACCATCGGGCTGGAAAGCAGGTAGATCCTTTGCTGCTGCTCCGGTATCTGGCCATACAAAACTAGCTGGGTCAGACCCCAGAAAGAGCAAGTGCCACAAAGGAGGCCACGAAATAAGAACAAAGCCAGCAATCAGCACAATAATATAATTACATAATAAGAGACAGTAATTTAAGAAAAAGGCATGATAGTTAGACATAAAAGACAAATCTTGTACAGAATCGATAAAAGACAGAACATATGGAAAGGCATGACAGGATGATATACGATGAGATGACCATGGGACTGCAGCTGATAATAATTGTGTATAAGTTGCTATATCATCTGGCTATGTTTTGTAAAGCCAGATCTCAAGAACATTTTGACTAAGCGTTTGGGACGCCTTATTGCTTTATCTTAAATGTTCTCTGTTATTGCTTCTTGTTTGAATGATTGAGACAATAGATGTGAAGTGACCATAGCGAGACTTTCATGTAGTATGCACCCCCTTGTCTTTTAGTCAGTATTGATCGTATTATACGGTATTCAACTACCCGTAATACGTAGCTGGCTGAGTCATTCTCCCGCTCTCCAGTATTCTGGTTCTAGGGCGTGACAAGGTTTTAGTGGTGGCCCATGCAGGTCTGATTTCAGACTTGTGGGGTATTTTAATTTATAGGATGTCTCAATCACACATGTTCCCCTTTGATCTCATGATTCGTTACTCTCGACTCTAGCTTGACATTCCGGTATATCTTTCCTGTCCGATCGTTTGATTGTTCTTTTGTCCCTTTTCTTAGGGGCACCTCGTCCGCATCTGTCAGGACTGGGCAACAACAACAAGGGCAATACGGACAACCTGACCATGTTGGTCAGCAACAAGGGCCGGTACTAACTCAAGAGACCATCCAAGAAGAAGTAATAGTGGAAGCAGCAGCTGGGTCGCAGTATCCGGATGTTCCACTACCACCAACAATTCCACCTACCCCTGCGAAAATGGACACACCGGCTCTTCTGGAGATCATGAGAGGGATGATGGCTACTCAGAAACACCAGATGTTAGCCCAACAGCGCATGCACGCTCAGTTACAAGAGCAGAATGTACTACTTAACCAAGGATTGCAGACAGCTTTGGAAAGAGGGGCAAGGACAGATTCAGGAGCGTCAGCCAGGTTTTGCAAGTACAACTCCCGCCGTTTCGAAGGCACGGAGGATGCCATCTCAGCAGATGCATGGCTTAAGGATATTGAGACTATTTTGACAGCCGCTAAGGTGCCGGCAGAAGAACGTGTGGATCAGGTGAAGTTGTTACTTCAGGATCTCGCACGTGATTGGTGGGAATCAGAGGAAGTGGGCATCAGACGTCCTGTTGCTTGGGACAATTTTACTGCAAGGTTCAAGACGAAGTACTATGGGGTTGTGGCGCAGTTTGAGCTACAACAGAAGTTTGTCAACCTCAAGCAGGCCGGCAAGACGGTAGATGCCTATGCAGCGGAGTTCTGCAGATTGAGCAGGTTTGCCCCAGAGATGGTAGAAACAGAAAGCCAGAGGGCTATGAGGTTCCAGCAAGGGTTTCACCTTGAGCTTTTGCAATTGATAGAGGGGCACAATTATCAGACTTTTGACGAAGTATTGACGGCAACCCGAAGGCATGAGATCACCATTCAGAGGATCACGGCGAGGACTGGAGGTCAGAAGAGATCTCACAGTCAGATTGAAGGAGGAGGGGGAGCAGTGCCCCGAACAACAGCACCATCCCTTGGCATTCGCATTCACGATGTGGCAATACGAGGGCCAGCACCACCACCCAGGCAGCAGCAACAGCAACAGAGGAAGAACCAGCAACCCCCAGCGGGCTGCACTTATTGCGGGAAGATAGGGCACACTAGAGATGTGTGTCGGACATTGAACGGACTGTGTTTGATATGTGTAAACCCAGATCATCGGGTTACCACATGTCCCATGAATTCGAGGTCAGGAGGACCAGTACAACAGTTTCCTGCTCTGCCAGCACCAGGGGCAGGACAGTATCGAGGGCCAGCGGTAGCAGTGAGGCCATTGGCACAGCGCCCGTTCATGACACAGGCTCAAATGTTTCGGCAGCAGGGACCGCCGATGCAGCAACACCAGCATAGACCACCCCAGCATCACCAAGGCAGGGGCCAGCGACAGCACCAGGCTAGGCCGCAGCATGGGAACCAGCAAGGAGGTCGAGGGCAGGCATTCACTCTGTCCTTAGAGGAGGCATTAGCATCGGGAGATGTTGTCGCAGGTAACATTCTCGCCGCCTCTTATCCCGCAGTAGCATTGTTTGATTCGGAAGCATCATACTCATTTATATCTGTACAATTTGTAACACGGCTAGGAATGGAGTTCGAGGCATTGCCAGGGAGGTTAAATATACTCACTGGTAATGGGCTCCTAGGAGTTAGTAGAGTTATTCTAGCATGTAGCATTGTAGTTTGCGGGCATTCCTTACCCGCCCGGTTGATAGAATTTCCTGTTAGAAATTTCGACGTTATCTTAGGCATGGACTGGCTGAAAGACAGTCATGCGACGATAGATTGTCGTAGAGGGAGTGTATCTTTTGATATCCCAGGCATGAAGCGATTCACCTTAGTCAGATCAGAGGCAACTCAACAAGAGCAGGGAGTAATAACGACAATGGAAGAAGTTCAAGTTCCGAAGGTAGTTGAAGAGTTTCTGGACGTATTTCCCGAAGAACTTCCAGGTCTACTACCGGTTAGAGATATTGAGTTCAGTATAGAATTGGCACCTGGAACTAAACTGTCATGCCCCAGAACCAGAATACTGGAGAGCGGAGGACAGACACAGCCAGCTACGTACATTGAAGTGAATCTCACATCGCAATACGGTCACGGCTGTCTAGATGGATGAGGGTTTATTACAAGCCATCAGTCTCTTAAGGTCAATAACAAGCCTAGTGTCTCAATCTCAAGCAAAAAGTAGATATAACAAGATGGTAGATCATCAGACATACAAAGTAAGGCGTCCCATACATTACATATTCAGATGATCATGAAGCTAGTCATACAAAATACGAAGACTAGCAAGAGTTTAAGTCATACATGATCAACCCTAGGATTTGTCAATTATGCTACAGCCCGTAGGCAGACAGTAAGTAAAGTTGCAAACGAGCTAACACTTGCTCGGCGGCTAAACGCCTCAAAAGAATATTTTTACAAGGGAGTGGGAGAGCAAAATAAAAATCCACTCGTTGCCGGAATTCCTTCTAGTGTTCACCATCTAGCAGAAAGGTCGGGAGATCCTCGGTAGCTGCTCCGAAATCTGGCCATACAAAACCAGCTGGGTACCCCAGAAAGAGCAAGTGCCACAAAGGAGGCTTCACTTAAGAACTAAAACCCGCATGTCAGCACATAAATCATAGGTAAAATAACATAAGGCATGAGTTAAAGAAAACATGATGATAAACGATAAGATAACTAGAGGACTATTTCGGTACCCAAGTTACAACCCGTAAACCAACAAGGACCGGGGTTGTAACCCTTCACCTGAACAGAACTTAGCCTCGAACCAATTATCGATAACATAGAGCATAAACAAGCATGTCCGGAGTTATCCATGCACTGGATCTAGGCAAGACTAAACAAGGTAGGACTCCATCCATCATTCACGGCCAAGCAAAGAGTACGGCTTGATACTTAACTAACTAGGGTTATCACAAGCTTAGTTACTAGCAAGATGCAATGAGGTACGCCTACGGCCACAAGCCCTGCAGACTATCCAGGTTATCCAGACGCAAGGTTCAAGCTGAGAGTTATCATGCCTTATTAGGTGACTTGGATGCAACACATGACGGTGTGCATAGTAATCGTTTCATGTAGTGTCCCACATAGCAGTGAGCTGGAAATGTGCCCTACTCGTCGATAGGCTACAAGTCCATCAAGGAAGGCGCCCAGATAACGGGATTGCTTGTAGCCGGAATACCTCTCTATATGCTCTACTTGATCAATCTAGTCATTAACCTAGTCAGATTCGGTATGAATCTCTGACCGTGGTAACCAGGGATACATGTCCTAGACATGATGCGAGACAAGACTGGTTGCTTATACAAGCATATTCAATACAATCACCCACGGTGTCAAGAATTTACTTAGCATGTCAGGTTAGCTGTCGCAACAGCGTATTACGGTTATCATGTCGGGTTGCTTATCAAGATTACTTATCAAGGCAAGGGTGCGTCACAACGGACCACCATCAAGAATTATCATGTTAAATTACTTGTCAAGAGTGCACCACGGCGGGTCACTAATCATGCAAGGCAAGTAGGGTCAGGTCCAGTTGCACCTAAATATCAGGCTGCGCTCAAGTCAGGCTACGCTCAAGTCAACATACGCTCAGGTCAGCATACGCTCAGTCAGCATACGCTCAGGTCAGCATACGCTCAGGTCAGCATACGCTCAGTCAGCATACGCTCAGGTCAGCATATGCTCAGGTCAGCATACGCTCAGGCAGCATACGCTCAGTCAGCATACGCTCAGGCAGCATACGCTCAGGCAGCATACGCTCAGACAGCATACGCTCAGGTCAGCATACGCTCAGTCAGCATACGCTCAGGTCAGCATACGCTCAGGTCAGCATATGTAAGACATACGCTTCCAAAAGGCAGCGTATGAGGTCCATACGACTCCTTGTCACCCAAGTCAGCGTATGCAAGATATACGCTTCCAAAAGGCAGCGTATGAGTCAGACTGCACTGCGCTAATGAGCGCACGCAGCCCAGTAGCGCAAGCTAAAAAGCTCGTGCACTGCTCACTGTCTTCTCCAAAACAGCAAGAACTCTATTGTTTGAACCTAAAACTTCAAAAGTTCATAACTTGGTCAAAACAAGTCCAAATCCAACTTTTTAAAGGTCAAAATTAGGTAGAATAAAATTCTCTACAACATGGAACCATCAAAACTTGAAAACAAAGAAGTTTGATAGATCAAAACCACCAAAATCCGAAAATAATTAATTTCTAGATATACAAAAATTAAAGCCTCAAAATGGAAAATGACAAGTTCTAATGTGTCTTAGAAACATGAGAAGAAGCTAATGGAACAATAAAAATGGGCTCTCTTGTGGAAGCAAGTTACACTTGCCTAAGGGGTGTTCTTGGTTGGTGGTGGGTTTAATGGAGAAGGAAAAAGAGTTAATGAGAAAGTGGAGGAGAGAGAAAAGTTAGGTGGGTTATAAAGGAGGATGGTGGTGGGTTTAACATGATGAACCAAAGAATAAACCAAGCCAACCCAAAATAAACTAAGTTAAACCATTACATGCTATGATGAACCTAATCAAGATTAAACTGAAATTAGCTAGCCAGGCAGGAAAATAAAAATACATGTCAGGATTCTGTATACGTATACTGGAAATACGTAGAACGAAAAACGGGGGTGACAAATCTACCCACCTTAAAAGAATTCCGTCCTCGGAATTTAATCAAGAGGCTAGAGATGTCGAGCAAGCTATATCAATTACAGACAATATAAGACTAGTAGTCAATCAACCAATCATTCATGTAAGCAAGGAACTTAAGCATAAGGCATAAGAAAGACATTATACCTTACGAGTCAAACAGGTCGGGATATCGCGATCGGATATCATCCTCACGCTCCCACGTTGACTCACCCAAAGAGTGATGACCCCAAGCAACACGGACTAATTTGATAGTCTTGTTCTTGAGTATCTTTTCCCTCCGGTCCAATATGGATACGGGTCTCTCCTCATACGAAAGGTTGGTACCAACAACCAATTCCGAATGATCAAGGACATGACTCGGATCC
Organism: Iris pallida; assembly: GCA_029216955.1. Taxonomy (NCBI): domain Eukaryota; kingdom Viridiplantae; phylum Streptophyta; class Magnoliopsida; order Asparagales; family Iridaceae; genus Iris; species Iris pallida. The sequence continues at coordinate 16,808,005 of JANAVB010027397.1, read as the reverse complement.
GGGATATACCGTCGTAATTGGGATACATGGAAGACATCATGCACCTCACGTAACGACGGTGGAAGAGCGAGATGATAGGATACATCACCTACTCGCTCAAGGATATCAAACGACCCTATATACCTAGGACTGAGCTTTCCCCGCACGCCGAATCGAATGACGCCACGGGTAGGCGAGATCCTAAGAAATACGTGGTCGTCGACAGAAAATTCAAGGGGACGCCGATGAGAATCGGCCCAATGATGCTGGCGATCTTGGGTAACTCGAAGATGATCTCTGACTTGTCTGACCACCTCAATAGTCTGTATCACCATCTCTGGTCCAAGCATTTGCCTCTCACCGATATCGTCCCAAGCTAAAGGAGATCTGCACTTCCTGCCGTACAAGGCCTCGAAAGGTACCATATGGATACTAGCCTGAAAACTGTTATTGTAGGAGAACTCCACGAGATGCAAGTGATCTTCCCACGAACCACCGAAGTCGAGTGTACATGACCGCAGCATGTCTTCAAGAGTCTGGATCGTGCGTTCTGACTGACCATCTGTCTACGAATGGTAGGCTGAACTGAACTTGAGACGAGTCCCCAAACTCTCTTGAAGACTCTGCCAAAAGTGCGAGGTGAATCTTGAATCTCTGTCGGACACAATACTGACTGGCACTCCATGCAATCTGACTATCTTCCTGAGGTACATCTTTGCAAGCTGATCCGTCGACTGGTCGATTCTGAAAGAAAAAAAATGAGCTACCTTCGTGAGACGATCAACTATAACCCAGATGGCATCTCTCCCAGCTGGGGATCTAGGTAATCCAGTTACAAAATCCATGGTAATGTGCTCCCATTTCTATTCTGGGATCGGTAAAGGTTGAAGAAGTCTAGCTGGTCTCTGATGTTCAGCCTTAACTTGTTGGTAAACTAAACAACGAGAGACAAACCGGGCTATCTCCCTCTTCATGCCATTCCACCAAAAATGCTGCCAAATATCACGATACATCTTCGTACCGCCGGGGTGAATGGAATACTGAGAACTGTGGGCTTCTGCCATGATCTCCTGTCTGATATCACCACTGGGTACACAAAGACGCCTCCCATGTCGGAGTGTACCATCTTCATGAATGCATAACTCTGGTCTCTGTCCTACCACACATTCTGTCCTAAGCCGCTGAAGCTTAGAGTCTGTGGACTGAGCTAACTTGATCCTCTCAACTATACTCGACTGAACTTGCATACTGGCCATCAATGCCACACTGGAAGGAAGAACAATTTCAATATCCATCTTCTGAAGATCTGCTAACAACTCTGGCTGCGCCGTTAGAAAATAAACTTCGGCTCTCCTGCTCAATGCATCTGCTACCACGTTGGCCTTCCCAGGATGATACTGTAAGCTGATGTCATAATCCACAAGTAGCTCTAGCCATCTCCTCTGACGCATATTAAGATCCTTCTGGGTAAACACATACTTCAGACTCTTGTGGTCGGTAAAAATCTCCACCCGATCTCCATACAAATAATGTCTCCAAAGTTTCAATGCAAAAACTACGGCTGCTAACTCCAGGTCATGGGTTGGGTAATTCTTCTTATGGTCACGAAGTTGACGTGATGCATAAGCGATTACCTTACCATGCTGCATCAAGACACATCCTAATCCCTTGCCGGATGCGTCGTAATAAACTGAAAATCCTCCCATCCCGTCGGGAAGAGTGAGAATGGGGGCCGTCATCAATATCCGCTTCAACTTCTCAAATGAACTCTGACACTCTGCTGTCCAAGCAAACTGTACATCCTTATGGGTCAACTGCGTCAGTGGTGCTGAAATCCGAGCAAAGTCTGACACAAAGCGTCGGTAATAGCCGGCCAATCCGAGGAAACTCCGAACTTCTGCGACGGTGCTAGGTACTGGCCATGTCTCTATAGCCACTATCTTCTGGGGATCAACTTCCACCCCACCTCTGGTGATGATATGACCCAAGTACGTGATACGATCCAACCAAAACTCGCACTTACTGAACTTCGCGTACAACTGGTGCTCCCTGAGAATCTGAAGAACTACACGAAGATGCTGCTCATGCTCTGCCTCGTTCTCGCTATAGACTAAGATGTCGTCTATGAACACTATCACGAACTGGTCCAAATAGGGCATGAAGATACGATTCATGAGGTCCATGAATACGGTCGGCGCATTGGTCGCTCCAAATGGCATAACAAGGAATGCTGTCTTCGGGATGTCCTGCTCTCTGACTATAATCTGATGGTACCCTGACCGCAAGTCAATCTTCGAGAATACTGCCGCTCCCCTGAGCTGATCAAATAAATCATCTATCCTTGGTAAAGGATATATGTTCTTAATTGTTACAGAGTTCAAGGTACGATAATCAACACATAATCTTGACGTACCATCCTTCTTCTTCACAAGAAGCATCGGAGCTCCCTAAGGTGATCCGCTAGCACGAATGAATCCCTTGGTTCTAAGTTCTTCAATCATCTTGTACAGGACCTCCAACTCTGATGGTGCCATCCTATAGACTCTCTCTGACATTGGTGCCGTCCCTGGAATCAAGTCGATAGTGAACTCTATCTCTCTCTCTGGGGGCATACCTGGAAGTTCTTCGGGAAATACGTCAGGAAACTCTTCTACAATTCTGGGAAACTGAACTGCTGCTGCTACGGCCATCCACAATGCTGGGGAAGAAGGTTCTACTCTGCCTCGAAAAAATGAAAACTCTGGCTCATCGGGAATACTAAAAATAATCTTGCCGACATGGCAATCTATTCTAGCATACTGGTCCCGCAACCAATCCATTCCTAGGACTACATCATAATCGGCCATCGGAAACTCTATCAACCTAGCGGGAAACTCTCTACCGCTAACTACGATTCGACACGAGGAAAACACCATATCTACACCCACAAGTCCGTTACCAGTAAGTATATTGAGCCTTACTGATAATGACTCGGGCTCTAGTCCTATCCGTATCGCGAATCGTGCAGATATAAATGAATGCGATGCACCTGAATCAAATAATACGGATGCAGGAAAAGAGTTGACGAGAATGGTACCTGCCACCACCTCACCTGATGCCAACTCCTCCTCTACGGTCAAAGCCATCGCTTGACCGTGCCCTCTGGGTGCTGGTCCCCTCTGCTGGAAACCTCTCTGGCGGTTCTGAACCTGAGCTTAGACCTGGGCATACTGTTGCGGTCGCTGCTACTGGAATGCCTGAGCCTGAGGCGGCAATGGCCTCGGAGGCTGATACTGCTGCTGCTGCACTGGTGCTGGTCCCCTCACTGAGGGACTAGTCTGGGCCGATGAGGATGAACCGGCTCTCTGTGGGCAGGACCCTATCACGTGATCCGGTGCCCCACAAGCCAAGCACAATCCTTGTGCTCGGCGACATTCTGACACTACATGCCTTGGCTTCCCACAATGAGTGCAGCCCATTGTGGAAGACTGCCTCCGCTTCTGCTCCTGAGGATACGTCGGAGTCGAATGCTGAACCGACGTTACTGATGCTGCCCTCCTCGGAGCTCCAATGGTCAAGGCCCTAGCTGCGGGGGCTGGGGCTGAAGACTGGATCATCTGACCATGGGACCGCTTCCGTCCTCCAGTTCTGTCTACAATTCTCTGTGAGGTATACTCATGCCTCTCAGCTGCCCGCAAAACAGCATCAAAGGTCTGATGCTCAAACTGCTCCACTGCTAGAATGATCTTTAGGTGGAGTCCCTACTGGAACCGCTGCGCTCGATCAAACTCGGTTGCCACCAAAGTGGGAGCAAACCGACTCAGTCTTAAAAACTCGACCGCATATCCATCGACCGTCCTGCTCATCTGCCTGAGATTGGTGAACTTCGTCTGTAAGTCGTGCCGAGCCATAGCATCGAAGTACTTGATCTGAAACTTATCACTGAATACCGCCCACGGGACAGGCGTTGCCAATCCAACCGCTATCATCGCCCACCAGGTGCGGGCTAGGTCCAATAACTGTAGACGTACCACAGCTACCTTCTCTCCTTCTGGAGTCTTGGCTGCATCTAAGATAAATCTCAATGTCCTGGAGCCAAGTATCAGCTGCAATAGCGTCTTCACTCCCATCAAAGAAGGGAGGGTTGAGGCGCTTGAAACTGCTAGCCGCACTGTTCCTTTGATAACCAACACGGCCCATGGCATCTTGTACTGCCTGGTGCAGGGCATCGCCCCGACGATCTTGAGACGCAAGCAATGTCCTGATGAGACCCACCAAGGTGCCATCGTCAGGCTCTGCAGGCTGGACTGGCTGAACTGGGGGCTCGGGGTCCCCGGAATGCATGACTCGGGAGGCCGCTCCAGAGTGCTGGGCTTGGTCTTCAGGTTGCTGTTGGTCCACTGGAGGTGCTCCGCCTTGCTGATCGGTAGGACCAGGAACAATGCCGCTGAAGGAAACGACATAGGGAACAATAAGAAAGGACCATGATAGATCGAGGATATAAACATGTGATCAGGTCAAGGATTCTGAAGGATTAGAAGGCACGAATAGAGATCAAGGGCGAGTGCTGATTGAGACATCTATCCGGTAAAACCCTCATACATCTTGATCTACAAGACCTGCATGGGCCACCACTTAAACCGTGTCACGCCCCAGAACCAGAATACTGGAGAGCGGGGGACAGACACAGCCAGCTACGTACATTGAAGTGAATCTCATATCGCAATACTATCACGGCTGTCTAGATGCATGAGGGTTTATTACAAGCCATCAGTCTCTTAAGGTCAATAACAAGCCTAGTGTCTCAATCTCAAGCAACAAGTAGATATAACAAGATGGTAGATCATCAGACATACAAAGTAAGGCGTCCCATACATTATATATTCAGATGATCATGAAGCTAGTCATACAAAATACGAAGACTAGCAAGAGTTTAAGTCATACATGATCAACCCTAGGATTTGTCAATCATGCTACAGCCCGTAGGCAGACAGTAAGTAAAGTTGCAAACGAGCTAACACTTGCTCGGCGGCTAAACGCCTCAAAAGAATATTTTTATAAGGGAGTGGGAGAGCAAAATAAAAACCCACTCGTTGCCGGGATTCCTTCTAGTGTTCACCATCTGGCAGGAAGGTCGGGAGATCCTCGGTAGCTGCTCCGAAATCTTGCCATACAAAACCAGCTGGATCAGACCCCAGAAAGAGCAAGTGCCACAAAGGAGGCTTCACTTAAGAACTAAAACCCGCATGTCAGCACATAAATCATAGGTAAAATAACATAAGGCATGAGTTAAAGAAAACAGGATGATAAACGATAAGATAACTAGAGGACTATTCCGGTACCCAAGTTACAACCCGTAAACCAAACAAGGACCGGGGTTGTAACCCTTCACCTGAACAGAACTTAGCCTCGAACCAATTATCGATAACGTAGAGCATAAACAAGCATGTCCGGAGTTATCCATGCACTGGATCTAGGCAAGACTAAACAAGGTAGGACTGCATCCATCATTCACGGCCAAGCAAAGAGTACGACTTGATACTTAACTAACTAGGGTTATCACAAGCTTAGTTACTAGCAAGATGCAATAAGGTACGCCTACGGCCACAAGCCCTGTAGACTATCCAGGTTATCCAGACGCAAGGTTCAAGCTGAGAGTTATCATGCCTTGTTAGGTGACTTGGATGCAACACATGACGGTGTGCATAGTAATCGTTTCATGTAGTGCCCCACATAGCAGTGAGCTGGAAATGTGTCCTACTCGTCGGTAGGCTACAAGTCCATCAAGGAAGGCGCCCAGATAACAGGATTTCTTGTAGCCGGAATACCTCTCTATATGCTCTACTTGATCAATCTAGTCATTAACCTAGTCAGATTCGGTATGAATCCCTGACCGTGGTAACCAGGGATACATGTCCTAGACATAATGCGAGACAAGACTGGTTGTTTATACAAGCATATTCAATACAATCACCCACGGTGTCAAGAATTCACTTAGCATGTCAGGTTAGCTGTCGCAACAGCGTATCACGATTATTATGTCGGGTTGCTTATCAAGATTACTTATCAAGGCAAGGGTGCGTCACAACGGACCACCATCAAGAATTATCATGTTAAATTACTCGTCAAGAGTGCACCACGGCGGGTTACTAATCATGCAAGGCAAGTAGGGTCAGGTCCAGTTGTGCCTAAACATCAGGCTGCGCTCAAGTCAGGCTACGCTCAATTCAACATACGCTCAGGTCAGCATACGCTCAGGTCAGCATACGCTCAGGTCAGCATACGCTCAGGTCAGCATACGCTCAGTCAGCATACGCTCAGGTCAGCATACGCTTAGGTCAGCATACGCTCAGTCAGCATACGCTCAGGCAGCATACGCTTAGTCAGCATATGCTCAGGCAGCATACGCTCAGGCAGCATACGCTCAGTCAGCATACGCTCAGGTCAGCATACGCTCAGGTCAGCATACGCTCAGTCAGCATACGCTCAGGTCAGCATATGCTCAGGTCAGCATATGCAAGACATACGCTTCCAAAAGGCAGCGTATGAGGTCCATACGACTCCTTGTCACCCAAGTCAGCGTATGCAAGACATACGCTTCCAAAAGGTAGCGTATGAGTCAGACTGCACTGCGCTAAAAAGCACGTGCAGTCCAGTGGCGCAAGCTAAAAAGCTCGCGCACTGCTCACTGTCTTCTCCAAAACAGCAAAAACTCCATGGTTTGAACCTAAAACTTCAAAAGTCCATAACTTGGTCAAAATAAGTCCAAATCCAACTTTTTAAAGGTCAAAATTGGGTAGAATAAAATTTTCTACAACATGAAACCATCAAAACTTGAAAACAAAGAAGTTTGATATATTAAAACCACCAAAATCCGAAAATAATTAATTTCTAGATCTACAAAAATTTAGCCTCAAAATGGAAAATGACAATTTCTAATGTATCTTAGAAACATGAGGAGAAGCTAATGGAACAATAAAAATGGGCTCTCTTGTGGAAGCAAGTTGCACTTGCCTATGGGGTGTTCTTGGTTGGTGGTGGGTTTAATGGAGAAGGAAGAAGAGTTAATGAGAAAGTGGAGGAGAGAGAAAAGTTAGGTGGATTATAAAGGAGGATGGTGGTGGGTTTGACATGATGAACCAAAGAATAAACCAAGCCAACCCAAAATAAACCAAGTTAAACCATTACATGCTATGATGAACCTAATCAAGATTAAACTGAAATTAGCTAGCCAGGCAGGAAAATAAAAATACATGTCAGGATTCCGTATACGTATACTGGAAATACGTAGAACGAAAAATGGGGATGACATAAACCGATATCAGATCGAGTTTACAGAATGGCGGATTCAGAGCAGGCCAAGATATATCAGCACATAGAGGAACTGAAGGAGAAGAAGTTCATCCAAGCTAGCATATCACCATGGGCAGCACCAGTGGTACTTGTAGGAAAGAAGGATGGGTCATCCAGATTGTGCATCGATTACAGGAAGCTTAACGTGGCAACAGTGAAGAACAAGTACCCACTACCCAGGATCGACGACTTATTTGATCAGTTGAGCAAAGCTAGATTTTTCTCCAAGATAGATCTTCGTTCAGGGTATCATCAAGTGAGGGTTCGAAAGGAGGACATTCCCAAGACAGCATTCAGGTCGAAGTATGGGCATTATGAATTCTTAGTAATACCGTTTGGTTTGACCAATGCTCCAGTAATCTTTATGGATTTGATGAATCGCATCTTTATGTCGTACCTGGATCAATTTATCGTTGTGTTTCTCGACGATATTCTTGTATATTCAACTAGTGAAGAGGAGCATGAAGATCACCTCCGGAAGGTGTTACAGGTTCTGAGAGAGAACCAGTTGTATGCCAAGCTCAGCAAGTGTGAGTTTTGGTCGGATCACATTTTATTTTTGGGTCATATCATATCAGGAGCTGGAGTAGCAGTGGATCCTAAGAAGGTAGAAGCAGTAGAAAGTTGGCCAGTACCCAAGACCGTAGCAGATGTGCGGAGTTTCTTGGGATTGGCAGGATATTACAGAAGGTTTGTATCAGATTTTGCAAGGCTTTCAGCACCCATGACCCGCTTGACACGGAAGGACGTGCCATTCGTCTGGTCGGCAGAATGTCAGGCATCATTTGAGAACTTGAAGCAGAAGTTGATATCAGCGCCTATTCTTACATTGCCAGTTGGACCCGGAGGTTTTACCGTTTATTGTGATGTGTCAGGTAAAAGACTTGGATGTGTCCTCATGCAGCACGGGAAGGTGATAGCGTACGCATCTAGGCAGCTTCGAGACCACGAGAAGAATTATCCAACTCATGACTTGGAGTTGGCAGCAGTAGTATTTGCTTTGAAGCTATGGAGGCATTACTTATATGGTGACCGAGTAGACATGTACACAGACCATAAAAGTCTGAAGTACATCTTTACCCAGAAGGAACTGAACATGAGGCAGAGAAGATGGTTGGAGTTGATTAAGGACTACGATGTGGAGCTTCAGTATCATCCAGGCAAGGCTAATGTGGTAGCAGATGCTCTCAGCCGGAGAGACGGCGCATTTATGTTGACAACCCAGAAGCACATTTTAGAAGACCTTCAGGAGATGGGCATCGAGGTTATACTTCCTTGTGATGTAGGAGTTCTGACGAGTCTACAAGTTCAATCCGACTTGGTAGACAGGATCAAGGCAGCTCAGGCACAAGACCCAAGGATTCAGAAACTTAGAGCAGAATGTGAATCAGGACTCAGAAAGGAGATGCAAATTCATGAAGATGGTACCCTTAGGTTTGGATCACGTCTATGTGTGCCTAGTGGAGATATCAGACAGGAGGTTATGGCAGAAGCTCACAGTTCTCAGTATTCTATACACCCTGGAGGGACCAAGATGTACCAAGATATCAAGCAACACTTCTGGTGGAACGGGATGAAGAGGAAGATAGCTAGATTCGTTTCTCGTTGCTTGGTATGTCAGCAAGTGAAGGCAGAGCAGCAGAGGCCAGCTGGGTTATTGTAACCACTTCCTATTCCAGAATGGAAGTGGGAACATATTACAATAGACTTTGTGACCGGTTTACCGAGATCACCAAGTGGTAAAAATGCTATTTGGGTGATAGTAGATCGGCTTACAAAGGTGGCGCACTTTCTTCCTTTCAGAGTAGGACAATCTACAGAAGGGTTGGCAGAATTGTATATGCAACAGATAGTCAGGCAGCATGGAGTCCCTGTCAGTATTATGTCAGACAGAGATACCCGTTTTATATCATATTTTTGGAAGAGCTTACATCATAGCCTGGGTACCAAGTTAAGATTTAGCACGGCTTACCATCCCCAGACAGACGGGCAATCAGAAAAAACAATTCAGACTTTGGAAGACATGTTGCGAGCTTGCACTCTGGATTTTGGAGGATCTTGGGAAAGCCACCTGCACTTAGTTGAGTTCTCATACAACAACAGTTATCAAGCCAGTATCCAGATGGCGCCATTTGAAGCACTGTATGGTAAGAAGTGTAGGTCGCCACTGGCATGGGACGATATCGGGGAGAGGAAGATGCTAGGCCCAGAAATGATTGTTCAGACAGTTGAATTGGTTAAGGGAATTAGAGAGCGACTTCGAGTTATGCAGGATCGGTATCGTCATTGGGCGGACCAGCATCGTAGGCCGCTAGAGTTTTCTGTTGGGGATCACGTGTTCTTGCAGATCTCACCTACTCGTGGGGTCATTAGATTTGGCGTTCGCGAGAAGTTGAGTCCGCGGTACGTAGGACCATTTGTTATTCTTGATCGGATAGGCAATGTTGCTTATCGTTTATCCCTTCCACCTTCGTTACGAGAGGTGTGTGACGTATTTCATGTATCTCAGTTGCGAAGGTATATATCGGACCCAAGCCACATCCTTGATCATTCTGAGCTGGTTGTTGGTACCAACCTGTCTTACGAGGAACAGCCTGTGTCTATTTTGGACCGAAGAGAGAAGATACTCAAGAACCGAACAATTAACCTTATCCGGGTTGCTTGGGGTCATCACTCTTTAGGAGAGTCAACGTGGAAACGTGAGGATGATATCCGATCACGGTATCTGCACCTGTTTGACTCACAAGGTATATTTTCTTCTGTATACCTTGATTGTCTTAGCTCCTCATGCTTGTCACCTTATAAGTAGAATTGCTTAATGTTGTAGATTGTTAGATGTAGATACATTACTTGTTAATATCATTGTAGAATGATTGCTTACTCAATTTACTTGTATTTAGATTAGTTTAGCTTTGACGTTCTATCATGCTTGGATCTGAAATTCCGAGGACGAAATTTTTCTAAGGAGGGTAGAGATGTCACTTTCCGTTCCCAGAATACGTATTCTAAATACATGTACTGCTGGAACGTATTTATTCAATATTTATCATGTATTATTCTGTATTTAAATCCCTTTAATTTTATGTTAATTTATTTTCTGCAATTATTTTTCTGCATTTTACTTTCTGCATTTTATTCTCTGCTTTTACTTTGCTTTTGGGTTCGGCCTAGATTGGTTTATTTTCGGTTTTTGTTGGTTCATCATGAACCCAACCCCCCACCTACCACCACCCCATTTAAAGCTCCAAACTCTTTCTCTCTCTTCATTACTTCTTCTCATTTCTCTTCTTCTTCCTCATAACTCTCCCACCAACCTAGAAGAGATAGGTAAGTGCCAACTTGCTTCTTGATGGATCCCCATTTTTATTGTTCCATTATCTTCTTTATTTGATTCTAAGTCTCTTTAGTACTTGGCATTTTCGATTTCCATGGCTTCTTTATTGTAGATCTAAGTTTGTTATATTTTTTGGATTTCTTAGGTTTTGATCTAGTAAACTTTGTTATCTTCAAGTTTTGATGGTTCTATGTTGTAGAGAATTTCGTTCTACCCAATTTTGACCTATGGAAGTCCATATTTGGGCTTGGGATGAAGGATTTATGGAGCTTGGAAGCAATGGCTTCCATGGTTCTCTTCCATGGTTCTGTTCTCAGAAATTTGGAGAAGAAGAACAGTCCCAGCGCATGAGATTTATTTTCCACAGCCGTATTCCTCAGGCGCATGAGATTATTTATTTCCCAATCCTTTCCCACAGCGCATGAGATTTATTTCCCACAGCCGCATTCCTCAGGCGCATGAGATTATTTATTTCCCAATCATTTCCCACAGCGCATGAGATTTATTTCTCACAGCCGCATTCCTCAGGCGCATGAGATTATTTATTTCCCAATCATTTCCCACAGTGCATGACATTATTTATTTCCCAATCATTTCCCACAAAGATTATTTATTTTTCAATCCTTTCCCACAGCGCATGAGATTTATTTCCCACAGCCGCATTCCTCAGGCGCATGAGATTATTTATTTCCTAATCCTTTTCCACAGCGCATGAGATTTATTTCCCACAGTCGCATTCCTCAGGCGCATGAGATTATTTATTTCCCAATTATTTCTCACAGCGCATGAGATTATTTATTTCCCAATCATTTTCCACAGCGCATGAGATTATTTATTTTCCAATCCTTTCCCACAGCGCATGAGATTATTTATTTTCCAATCCTTTCCCACAGCGCATGAGATTATTTATTTCCCAATTATTTTCCACAGCGCATAAGATTAGTTATTTCCCAATCATTTCCCACAGCGCATGCGATTATTTATTTCCCAATTATTTCCTACAGCCGCATGAATCTTCATTCCTCAGGCGCATGAGCTTATTTTTATTTCCCGAATTTGGTATTAATTAACATTGATTGTTATCTTAATTAATTATTGATCATGCGTTCCTAGATGGAACTAAGAGACTGGCTAGTCGTCTTATTGAATTAAATAAAATAAGACACGTTCATATTAAGTATTAACTACTATAATCGATTGGCCGATCCCGAATATTGACATACAGGCACACATGCAGGTTTCAATTTATTTATTTATTTATTTTACTATAAAAGAAGCATGTGTACTTTATGATCAAGGCATGATTGTTCCGTGGTTAGTTTGGATTGTTACATTACGCTATGTAAGACCTACAACCTAACCGCACGGGCATCGTTGTAGAGTTGTGCATATCGTACCCCGTACGAAAGTACTCATTCCGAATGACCATGATCCACGGTATGGGATTTCACTCAACGTAGAGACTATTAAGTTAAATAAAAATAATAATTGCATGGAGAGAATGGATTCCCGAGTTCTTACATGGCAGCCCTCTTGGGACTAGTAGTGCCCGACAGGCCGGCTGGTCCCCACAGATACTGCAAACCTGCCACACGGGCATGGAGCGGTATCTGGTTATACTATTTATTGTATATTGTATATTGTATATTGATGACGGGCATCCCGCTGGGACTCGTCTAATTCATGATTGGCGCAATTGATTGATTGGATCGACTAGCCTTGCTTGTCCATAGTAAGAACTGAGAAATCCTTATTGCATAATTCCAGGATAACTTGGGACTCACAGTAGTAAGCCGTAGGAGTTGGATGATCGTTTAAGTTGAGTTATTTGTGTACTGTACCTACTCTGTTACCTAACTGAGATGATCAGAGCATCAGGACATGACGGGCCAACTTCTGTCCTTGTTTGGTTGGAAGGTTGGTTCGAAGTGTCGTGATGTTACGTGAATCCCAGTAGCAAGCAGAGTTCTATTATTATATTCTCTTATTTACTGGTTTTAACTCCTCATATCGTGCTTCCTTGCGGTACTTGCTATTAGAGGTCTAACCTCTCTGGTTTTGCATGACCAGATTTAGAGCCGGTTCCCGAGGACTCAACTTACCTCTACCTCCAAGATGGTCAATACTAGAGGAATGATCGCAGGAGGACTCGAGTGGGTTCCTTACTTCCCCGCTCGTTTTTGTTAATTACTTTACATTTTGCCGCTTGGCACCGACATGTTAGTCGGATAGTCTTGCACTTACTTTTACATAATTGTAATTAAGTCAGACTGCAGCTGATAACAATTGTGTATATGTTGCTTTATCATCTGGCTATGTTTTATAAAGCCAGATCTTAAGAACATTTTGACTAAGCGTTTGGGACGCCTTATTGCTTTATCTTAAATGTTCTCTGTTATTGCTTCTTGTTTGAATGATTGAGACAATAGATGTGAAGTGACCATAGCGAGACTTTTATGTAGTATGCACCCCCTTGTCTTTTAGACAGCATTGATCGTATTATACGGTATTCATCTACCCGTAATACGTAGCTGGCTGAGTCATTCCCCCGCTCTCCAGTATTCTGGTTCTGGGGCGTGACACGAGATGGAGAGGGAGCTAAATGACGAAAGATGCAATCTTCTCTCGCTTTCCATATGGTCCACAGGAGTGTGGCGGCTAATTTGAGAGTTTCTTTTGCTTGAGTATCACAGAGCCAAGAGTCAAGTAGCGCCAAAATGCTAAGGTGATTGTCCGCCCGAAGACCAATGGGGCTAATGAACCAGCATTCACGAACGATGTCACAGTGAAGGAAGAGATGATCGGGTTCTTCATTGTGTAGAAGGCAGAAAGGACAAAGGGGTTTCCCTTTGCGAGTTCTCTCGAAGATGGTATGCATCAGAGGAAGAGCATTGTTCATCAAACGCCAAACGAACATCTGGATTCTATGCTATATATGTTTCAAATTCCATAGGTTGCGCCACTTAGAAACATTGGGTATGGCTGTTGATGGTGATGGTTGTAGTCTTCGAAGCGATTCATACAGTGATTTGGTGGAGAAGGTTCCATTCTTTGATGGAGTCCAAAGAAGTACATCAGTTCCGTCACCATCCAGTAATGGAATATTTGCAATTGCTTGGGACTCTAGCGGAGAGAACAGTGCTTCTATGATGGGGATGTTCCATGCTCTCTCTTGTGTGTGTATGAGTTCTCGAACGAGTCGGGGTCCGTTTGAGGAGGGGGGGAGATGACTCTATGACCGGTGAGTTGGGGAATCCAAGGATCGTTGTAGATATCGATCCATCCACCCCTGATTTTCCAACAGATATTATTGGCCATCACATGGCGAATCCCCATCATACCTGACCAGGTTGGGGAGGCACGATTGGTTAAGGGAACCTTCCATATCGACTTATTTTGAAGGTACATACCTCGAAGTAGTCTCACCCAGAGAAGATGTGGTTGCTCGATGTTAATAAATCCAGAATGGGATTGCTTCACAAAACCGAAGTGTGATGGGGGATTGGGTTTTCGAAATCCAGAATGGGTTAATAAATCGCTCATCGGCAAATTGTTTTGGCGTTTCATCGAGAAAATGGAGTAGGTACGAAGACAATGTTGTCGAAAAATTATAAACATCAAGATTTGGGAGCAATATATAAATAAATTTCTATATCTAAGTGACGTGCAAAAAAAGAGAGAAATATTTTAGCAAATGTTCCATTTAAAATATAAAAACTAGCATATATCTTCACTATTTAAAAAAAAAAAACTAAGAGACACTCATTTTGTACGAAACAGTAAAAAGTTGGATTAAAATAGTGAAAATATATCTTAGTATTTTAATTAGTATTTTTTTAAATTTAAAAGAAGTATAATTATATACTAGTTTCTATATTTTAAAAGACTAATTAGAGTTTAGATCATAGATTTTTATATCAGCCTAAAGTTAAGCCTATAGTTTATGTCCTAAATTTTTATTATTTATTTTATTTTTTCCATTATATCATCCATAGTCTATATATAAATATTTTATTGTCAAGCATGAGAGGGAGGGTATAATGGAAAAATAAATAAATGAAACAAATAAGAAGAAAAAAATAGCGTCTAAACTTTTTAAGTGGACAAATCAGAATTTAAACTATAAAAATTGTTATAAAATTTATAATCTAAAGTCTAATTAGCCCTATTTTAAATGATAACATTTGCAAAAATATCCAAATAACAAACCATGTGACAACGAGTGAGGCCCACTCTAGTCCTAGTAGAACAAGCGGTGTACTGACATTATTGCTGGTTCGGTATTATATCAAAATCTCACACAATACATATGCGGCTACATAACTCGACCACACAAAGCCAACTGTCCGCCCCTGTCCCACGTATCTATAATTCTTTCCGGTCTTTACCATTATACCCCCACCATCTGCACACAATTACAATAAAACCGTCACAAACCAAAACCCCAACCGAGGGCTTTTCCGTCCGAAACCGCCACAGGAGACCCATTTAAAAACACGGCCGTCGTTTCTTTGGCGCTCAACAGAAACTCCACCCCCCCTCCATGGTCGAAAAATTCTCCGGCGTTTAGGGTTTCGACGTCCGGAGATGTCGATCGTGGCGGCGCATCCGCCGTCCGATCTCAGGCGGATCTCCGTCGGACTCCGCGTCGCCGGTCTCCGCCGCCGGCGATTCTCCGGCTTCGTCTCGATGTGAGCTCTCTCGATTTCCAAACCCCTCGCAATTTTCAAGAAGATCGCATAGTTAAGTCAGTTTTATAGCAGTCTTGAGAAAGTAGCACCGTCAAGAAATTGGATAGCTCCATCGATTTGTGAGGTTATAAGAAAATTAGCATCCTCACATTTTCTTTTCCCAAGAGAATTGCATAATTTATCGATTTTGCAAGTTATTAGAAAGTAACACCCTCATTTTTTTCAATAAAATTGCACAGCTTAATGATTTGTGAGGTTATAAGGAAATAACACCCTCATTTTCGGGAAATTTGCATGCTTTTATCACCGCCAATTTTGGAGAAATGAGAAATTTCTGAGGTTTCTTGGTATTTAGGAGTTGTAATAGAATAACGCCGCCAATTTTCAAGAAGATTGCATAATGTTATCAATTGCATAGTTTTTTTTTTCCAAGTAATTGCATAGTTTATCGAATTTACACCCTTCAATTTTCAGGAAAATTGCATAGTTTATCGATTTGGGAGGTTTTTAGCAAAATAACACCCTCAATTTTCAAGAAAATTGCTCTGGTTGATGATTTCTGAGGTTATAGGAAAGTAACACCCTGAATTTTTGAGAACTTTGGATGGTTTTATCAATTGGAGGTTTCTTGATGAGTAGGAGGGGTGATGGTTCTTCTAAGAAGGGTTCTGAGAAGGAGAAGAGAGGGTTCTCAGCTGATCACCGGCTAGAACCGAAACCAAAGCTCCAACCGCTACAGGGATCCTCCTCTGGGTCGTCCGATCTCCACTTTGACCGCTTGCAGCTGTACGATGAGGATTGCGACTGTGAGCACAGGAGGGTTTTCGGGCAGTTCATTGCTAGGGAAGCGTTGGTAGATGAAGAATTTTGGGTGAAACTCAGAGCTATTCTTGATCTTGGTTCCTATAATATTTTAGTTTCTTTTTGCATGAAAATGTAGTTTTATTGCTTTGTAGATGGCGGCGTGGCTGAGGGCGGAGAGTGAATGGGAGGACAGATCGGGCATTCGGTATGGTTATTGCTTAATTATTTTATTGAGTGTTTAACATATGTGTTTATCTTGTGGACATCTGAATAGTCATATGATGATACTTAATTTCATTTCTTGATGCAGACATGCGGATACACTTAAGAGGAAGTTTGCAGAGCAGGTGATTCTAATTTGCTCTAACTTATTTGATATTTAATTACATTTTTTGATGCACTATTTGTTACATGTAATTGTCAATATTTATACTCGTCATATTTTCTGGTTTTGGCGTAGAGCTTAGGTACTTGGGCCATTTCTGTACTAGCGCACCCAATATCAGAAGTGCTATGTGCATAACGTAGAATGGGTCCTAATTAATATACTATGTCGTCTGAATGATTGAAAATGACAATGTTGTATCTATTGAAGCCATATAACATGTATACTCAC
This sequence comes from Iris pallida, assembly GCA_029216955.1. Taxonomy (NCBI): domain Eukaryota; kingdom Viridiplantae; phylum Streptophyta; class Magnoliopsida; order Asparagales; family Iridaceae; genus Iris; species Iris pallida. Next base: position 16,791,249 of record JANAVB010027397.1, on the reverse strand, counting down.
AATATAACCATGTTATTATTAAAATCTTTACTCATTTACAATATTTAACATTTGTGCTTTTTTGGTAAAAGTTTTGAGGATGAACGGTGGGAATAAAATCCCCCTGCGTTTTGGTAATAACCATCTTCACTTTTTGGTAATTGAACTAGTAAGAAATAAAGAAAATTGAAGTATAAAAGAAGTATCCAATAAGGCAATAATTCCGAGTATAACAGATAGGATTTGGATATTCCTAAAACTTTAAGCTTTGGGTAGGGTATGGATACTCCTAACTCCAAGCAATGATGTTACTTTATGAAAGAATTTAACCTCCATAAAGACTTAGGCCAATGAATCTCTACTTCTCTGCTATCATATTTTTTGTAGTGTAGTCGTGTATCACATTCTAAGGCTGTCTAGTGTCTATAGGCAAGGAATTAGAAAGAGATTATACATTCTGATTATTAGCAGTTATTGGAGTTCCTTACCTTTCATGTTTTTGCAAAATAATTCTCAAACACCTGGTGTTTTAAGTTCTCTTAAATATAAAGGTTTTGATCCTACAAGAAGTGATGTGGCATCAATTGGGCATTGTTGTTTTCAATTCAAACATATATTTAAGTTAATAGCAATTTGTAATAGTGAGGTACTTGATTCTGCTTCAGTTTTTCTTGTTTTTCTTTTGCGAGTAAAAATTCAGATTGGGCTTCACACATTGCTACTGTGAACCTATACATTGTTTCCTTTCTATTGAGAAAATAAAAACAACCATTATGTAAGAAAATAGAATGGATGAAATATAAGTCCAGATGATAATATTTGTAATTTTGCAACTTATCACAAGAATCATATGGAGATCTACAACATAGTTGCCCAACATTTTTTGAACGACAAATGCCCTAAAGTCCATAAAATTCTAGTCTTTTACTTTCCTTTTCTGCCCTAAGTTCTGATGAGCATGCCACTGTAGAACTTTGGTTTTGATACATGACCACTTACAGATAAATATATTGAGGTATGTTGACTTCTATTGGTGGCTTGCTCTTAATTTTTAATTTGGTGCAGGAATTTCATGCATTAAAGAGACGAAGCACTGGACAACAGCTTATGGGCAAATCTACCTGCATCATTGTGGTATATATGACACATAAATAGCTTTTAAAATATTCTCTTGTTGTATGTAATAAAAGATGTTGAACTCTCACCTCATTTTAATGCTCAAGTAATTCAATTTATTTATTTTTTGTTGCGTAACAGTTAATTGCATCAAGTGGCGTCCTAATCACAGTGACATTGTCACCTGGAACTTCTTCTTGGCTACCCACTAAGTTTTCCTTGTCGGCCTTTTGATTGGTATCAGTTACAATGTGATCTACTTTCTAGAACATACTCAAATTCAATCTTTTCAAATGGTTTCTTTTTAAACAATCGAGTGTCCTCATTGTTTGGTCCAGGATATGTTAATATACACAATAACAATAAGATAGACACTAAGTTCCGGACACGTAACCAGTTATAGTTGCATATCAATTTCCTTAGTTTATGGTTGTTTCTTGAATATAATACATGTGGATTACTTATTGGTTTTACTTTGTGTATAGTTGAATATACCGATAGCTATTATTATACAACTCTATTATTGTATGGTGAGGGAAATTTCCTAGTAAATTATTGTGCTGAACATATATATCTAGGAACAATTTCTATATCGATTTTGACACAGCATGTTAACCAAGAAAAATATAACAGAAAAAACTAGTTCTATTAGCCTGTTCCTAGTTTTTTTTTTTTTCTGTACTTAATTATTGATAAATCAGGTTCGAACAGATAGTGGTGCTCTCCTTATGGCAAAAGTGAGCATTATTTATTATAGTTACTCTTTATTTTTGATATTAACCTATTTTCTATGAGTGAAACAGACACCATCTGCTAACATAGTACTGTGGATTATAGTGGCTGACTGCCCTAAACTGTGTCAAAATTTCTTTAGGGCCACATATTGAAGTCGTACATTGCCTATTCTAACTTTCAATTGTCCTCTCATGTTAATAATCAGGTTAAGAAGGACGAAAAGAATGATAAACGTACTATTTTGAGCAGTATAGTTGGGACTTTGGACATAAGCATAAGGCATCTTCTCTGTGGGGAGACATTTCCGGGGGTATATTTGACTTTAGCTCTACACTTATTTCCCTTTTAATTCTTTGCATCTGGTGCTTTTTTTTCTCATATTAGACTTAAATTGTTTCTCTCGAAAAATGATTAATTTGTAATTGTTATGTGAACTGCTAACAGGAGCGCCTGAAAGCCTGTGCCTTCTGCAGCATGTTTGGTAAAAGGGATCAACATAAATATGGATATGTCTCCAATTTATGTGTAGCCAAATATGCACGGCGCCAAGGGATTGCAAGCAATATGCTCCTCTTGGCTTTAGAAGCTGCCAAATCCTCTGGTGAAACAATGAACCTTCAATTATTTTTCACTTGGTTGTATTAAGGGAATAATCAGGGTTGTCTGTGCATGGATCCTGCAGTTATTCACAACTGATGCTTCAGTATGCATACTTACTTTGAGGAAACTATATTTTATGACATTTTTAGTCAAGAACCATATTCCTTTTTGGGCATAAGTTCAATGGATATACATATTATTACTCTTATAGGTTTATTCTTTGCTTGTCTATATGTTTCGATGAGGGTATAGACTTGTAGGTTGATCATGTCGAATGTAAAAAAAAAATCAACCTTCTTTTCGTTTGCACCAAGTATTAAATGTTAATTTAGGAAACCTATTGTTTATATTGCTCCAATAAGGGTTTGTCTTAAAATCTAATTGCATAAATATGTGATGATGTAATTGTTATTAGATTAGACATATATGAGTTATTTTGGTTAACACGTACCATGCACTTTATTCCTTATTGTTCAGAATCTAGCCACTTCATTGCTTCGATCTTGTGCTCTCCTTGGTCCCTCTATTTTACCTGCTGAAACTGCAATTAGGACACTCATCTAGCATAAGTCTATCCAATAAACCATTACCCGAATTGGATTCAGCTGATGCATTTTAATCGCTGGGAGAGGTATGAATTTAACTGTGTCATGTCACAATTGGATTTGGATCTACTATGTAACTTCTGTTTACGCTGCTGTATGTAGTTAGTTGTATCTGCTATCTCAGGATCATTTATCATGTTGATTGTTGTCTAGTTATTAAGTGATAGCCCTGTAGCGCCTGATTGTTTGTGATCTTTAACTTGTGTACTTCAGGTGTCAATGAGGTATATGTGCAAGTGCACAAGGATAACCTATCTGCCCAAAAGCTGTATGAAAAGATAGGTTTTGAGGTATAGCTCGTCTTTAAGTCTTTATACACTTTGTGATCCAGTATAACTTCTCTCTCTTTAGCAGATTGCTGAAGCAGCTGTATCTCAGTATCTTGAAGAGCAGAGATATCTACTTTGCTACAAAATATAGTCGTCCTATTCCCAGGGATCCTCCCAAATCCTCATGCCGACTCTTCAAACTTGTATATACGGAAATGTTGGTTCACACACAAGAGTTTTTCTGACCTCGATACTACATTGTGAAGTACAGGTAGGACGTGAAGTTAGTCATGTAGAGTGATTTTACCTCTACAGAATTGTGAGTAAAAGTAGGCTGGGGGACTAGCCTCCAGTTGTGACCATGATGATCCCAACAGTTCATTCATTTGTTGATTGATTGATAAGTAAATATGAAAATTTCCATTTTCTTTTTCAGTTAACAATGTCTTGAAAGAAATAAAACTCCATTCATGCTGTTTTGATTATAGGTGCAACCATTCAGAAACATGAAGATGTGACAGGCATTAACTTGAATTCCATCTGACCACTGGCAAAAACTAGAAAGTTGAATAGATGAGTCTTCTGATTGTTTTTTATGCTATAAAATGGGCATCACTTGGATTTCAGAACTAGTTCCATTGTCGTGCTTATGAAAGACCTCACTTATACAGCGAAGTTCAACTTCGGTATTGGCTAATTGTTGCGTGGATGGGGAGATTTTAATCGAATAGCCGTATAGTCATGCATTCAATGCGAAATATGCATTAGGTAACAATATTTCTTTGTAAAAATATACTACCTGTTGTCCATAATCTAGTGGATATATATAAAGAAACTCTGCAAACGAACCCTTTTTCTAACAGAGAGGGATCATCTAAGTTCAGGGCAGTTTAAGATCAAAACTACCAACAGTTTTTTCAACCAATAGAGCCCATTTCCTTGATGTTCACACTTGGAAAAACCAAACATTAGTTTTTGAAACAAAAGAAAAAGTTTCTCTCATGCCAAATTAGAGCAACGTTTCAAGTTGGCAATGTTAAAGCATGCACAAGAGTCGAGTATGATTTATACTGCCACTGTTATCACTACAAGGGAATTAATTCAGAGAGATGCATCCAAGAGTATAGATAATTAAGACTTCTTCAAATGACTTTAAAACACAGTGACTAAAAGGAAAATTAAATAAAGGATACATCTTCTTCTTTTCAAATAAGAGGGTAGTACATGTAAAAGAAGTACAAAATATGCAAACATACAGATCAGAGGAAAGAAACAGTTAGACACAAAAATTACATGCCGCCCCAAACTCTTCAAACCATTAATTCAAAATGAGGGAGCAATAGAAGTGCTATTCGCCATCTTCTTGATTCTTAGATTAATTTCTTGGAGGTTAACCTTCTCATCCACTTCTCCTGAGTTGCTGTGAAATTCTGGAGCATGGGATGACATGAAACACTTTGCTGTGATGTCGTGGTAACTGGCAATTCAGCTGGAAGAGCAGCAGCTGTGCTGGTAATGGCATTAAGGACCAGGAAGGCTAGTATGGGCGAGAGATCAAGTGTTCCACCGAGAGGGGGAATAATCCCACGGAATATATTCAGATAGGGATCACATATGGTGCTGCAAAATAAATCATGTAGCATTTAGGAAGCATAATTCAGAAACAGAGAATTACAAGGGGGGAAACAAAATTCCATCCTTCAAAAATAAATTCAGTTAGATCCAGAGCCAACGCCATTAATAACTTAATATCAGCATTTAAATTCCTCTTAGATGATACTGAAGCCGCATAATAACTTGATCGGACGAGTCCATCATGCACAGTACGAGGTCTCCATATATGAGTTTTATGAGTAGGGATTTTCAGGTCAACTCAGGTTCATCAAGAAGAAACTTGGGAGATGTGGATGAATACAATTAATGCATACATTCTAGTATTCTAAAGTGAACAAGGTGTTAGACATTACCAATAACGTATACATTAGTATAGTACTTCATATTTGACCAGGATCTCATACTGTTGTTCCACAACTGTCATCATCCAAGCATTTTACCGTCAAACCAGGAACAACTATACTGTGCATTAAAACTGAAGGCTGTGTTTAGAAATGGCTTAAGCTGTAATCTAGCAACTTTATTAGTGCGTGCATCTTCAAGTTATGCTCAAAGGAAGCATTCTATATATTATTAGAATAGCATCATAACTGTACTTTGGTATCTATAATTACTTTTGGCAAGTGTACTTGCATCAATTACAAATATACAAGTAATTCTGAAATAATCCAGGCTAAATGCCATCTCAAATGAATATCCAACATTTTAATATGTTCCCGATGTGTCCCTTTATCTGACATCCGACATTTCAAAACTCAATCCAACATCCGACATCTATAACCTTGGAGAAGGGTTATTGAGACTTGAACAACAAAGACTATGGACCAAAACAGACTCAACCGTGTGACTTCCCTCCTAACCTTCCTCTTTCAGAAAGAAGGGAAAAGATAAGTGAATGCACATGAAGATCTCTGGAACTCAAAAGATAGGGGTTAAATGTATGTGAACTTAAAAGCATACGAAAATATTAACCAACATGTTTTAGAAGTGTCGTACATCCAAGAATGTGACTCAAAGACCTATCCTTACCATACATCACTCACTATGGACACAATTCCATGATAGAAATGTGCATACTTGTACTACACATTGCACAAAGAACAGATATATGTGCAGTTGCATGAAATGATGAAACTGGTATGGAGAAATAAATAAAAGCCAAGGCATCATAACCATTGCAAATGATAGAAAAGAGTGAAGCTTTAAACCTATTGTCTTAACTGCAATGAAACAATGAAACATCTTATTGAGAGGTTCAGTAGTTTGACTCGTTAAATCTACCGAAGTAACCCAAACCATGATATGAAGACGTTTGAGAGTCTGAGACAACCGATATTGCCCATAAATTTGGAGGGAGGTGGTGGAGCCTCTGATTCTATTCCTGAAGGTACATGACAATAGATTACAGATCCACTTAATCAAGTAAGGGGAATTAAAGAGCAGATCCCCCTCTCCCCCAACCTGATTAACTCGGGTAACCCAAAAATGCCAACACATTTATATTGTGTGTGTGGTGGTGAGGATTAGACCTTTTAATTGTGGTCTGAGATTAGCAATCTCCTCAATCCTTTTCACCTTATCTTTTCTGCAATGTGAACTGCTAACACATTTATATTAACCAAGCTTTATCCCGTTGACAGAAGCTTCCAAATGGATCAAAACTATTTTGGGTTGTAATACTAAATATAAGCCTATACGATATGATGTTTCATTTCCGACAGGAACTGCTAAGCATGTGAAAACGAACCCATTTTCTGACATTGTTTTGACTTGTTAAAAACTGGATGGTCAACAGTTATGTTGCACAGGTACTGACGGACCATATCCGTATCCTCACGTATTGGGTAGGATCTTCCTATTAGATATGATATGCAATTGTCTGGGCTCCAAACGGACCTAAAACCTTTTGGCATGTTCATAATCGTGCTAAATAAAATTGAGATATGAGCAAGTAATATTTGTTTTGCAGTGAATTATTTCTAGAACTTTTTGGAACCTAGTTACTATCCAAAATATGCTCAAGTATAGATGTTATTAAGATCTTATGTATAGATATGTTCCAATGATATATATCAAGTATCCATGCCGTATACGTATCCCTTTATTTTTCTAAAAATGTCATATTCCAAATCCGTACTGTGTCTGTGTGCATGCCCATATCCGCATTCGTGTCCATACAACATAGGTCAATAGTAGAGCCTAAAATATAGCAAAAGGAAACAACAAAGAAAATGATTGATCGTAAGAAAGTTCAGGAACTAATAATTGAAAAATGTACCACGTGGAGCCTAATTAACATATAGGAAAAGGAATGATTGATTGAAAGAAAAGATCAGGAACTAATAATTGAAAAAAAAGAAGGAAGTATTACTAGTCAATTTGGGATATTTCATGGTTAATGAACGCTAATGAATATCTCGTGACATAATGGTGCACTTTATTTCTTTGCGAAAAAGTAGATATATTATCTCGTTGGAGTTCTTTATCTACTATTAGCCTATTGATGAAGTTTTCCAAAACCATTGCTAAACTACTTATTTGCTGGTTTTGACTTTTGGGAGGTGAGTTTTATTCTTTTTCGGTTCATAATCAAAGGAAGCACATCTCTCCTGTTCGCATGACTAATATATACTATCTCATGACACATTGGATTTATGCACTTTAAATTGGTTATTTCACATTTGAATTATGTGCATAATTTGCTCCCAAAAGTCAAATGAGAACGCTAGAATGCATCAAGCAGCTTTTCCCTCTCTGACAAAATTTCTAATATTACACAATACGTGAATTTGAGTTAAACCAATATGTTAGATAATTTTACAATTTCTCCTCAAGTACCAAGGTGAGTCATATCTTGCTCACGACTAACAAGCTGAGGCATATCTTGCTCCTGTCTCACATATGGCAGGATTGTGTTTAGGTGGACCCACCTTACCATACATGAAATATTTCTTCTAGTTGGTTTTGCATTGTGGAAAGCCCTTAGATCTTTGGCAATTATCTCTGTTACATGCAAATAAGTAGATTATACAAACATAGTCATAGCTGTGCTTCAATGCTAACAGTTAATGGTCGACAGATGCCAAACCCAATAATGCTTATGTTACCACTCCACACAAAACACATGATCGCTCGGTCTTAAACTTTCTCTGGATATTCTTAGGGAATTTAGATATACAAGAGCTTGTATTTCTCCACAGGGTGCCTTCCTCTAAGCTCCGCTAAAGTTTTAGGCCTTTTGACCTGAGACAAACCTTGACATTGTCGTACCAGGAAGCTGTGTAGTTCCACATGAGGTCTAAGAATTAATAATGACACTAACCGCGGCGAGCAAAATACTATAATACCAGTTAAGTTCTCTCTAATTACCAACAAAACAAACTCTTCAAATAATTACTATATCGAACAAAGAAGGGAAAACTTTATCAGTTTATGTTTGTAGGGTGCACCTATAAGAACATATAACCAATCTTCGGGGACAAGGGGTGGACGACTTCTCAATCTGCTTACTGTAGCCAAAGATACGCATCGTGTAGCTTTTCCATGTTGCTTTGTTATCCCTTACACCACCGACCTTGAACTTCCTTCCTTGACGACTCTAGCCCCTCGACTTTTATTCTTGAAAACACAGTCGTTCATATCTGACTTTCACGTGCACCAATAACTTGATCCACTCTCTTGTATATCGGGCTTTGCCCTATACTTTGTGTCAATTAGGCACCCCAGTTTGCATGCGCCACGAGATCCATATCATATCTTAAGGCCCAGGATTGGAAATTGCCATGTGTACAATCAAGAAGACCTAAAGAAAAGGTCTCGGATATTTTGTCGGGTTTTTATGCCTTGCCTCCTGTTAAAATAGCTCAACTTGGTGGTGTATAAAAAAAGGGAGTTATTTAAAGAGTTTAATACCACATCAGATAGATAGTGAGAAGATGAGGCATAAATATATGATATTTGCGTTGAACATAATTGGGGGGGGGGGGGGGGGGGGGGGGGGGGGGGGATATAGGCTCCAAATCTGATGTCTCATGGAGGATTCTGTGTTTCTAACAATTTTGAGTACCTCCATGAACCAACTCCCTTTATACTTGGTTTCAGGGATTTTGGTTGTATCCCAGAAATCAATATACTATGAACCCAGACCAGATGTCAACATGCTATCCGGCATTTGTGGCTTCAGTTTGAACGAAATGACTTTTTCTTTGAAGCTGAGGAACCTAAGTCTAGGTTGACGTGACTCCATTAATTCCATTGGACTATCAGAAAGCCAAGGCCGTTTCTAACATTCTACGGGCCTTGTACAAATACTAAAAATAAGTCCTTTTTAAAAAAACCTCTTAAAAAATGCCCTTTTCTGTCATTCTAAGGGTCATGTTACTGCAGTTTCTAAAAAAATAGGGAGGCCTAAATCTAAAAATGGAGATTTCACATTAGTAACATATACTGAGGTTTAAACTTTTGGGGGATTTCCCGGTTTCGGGGCCACGTTCGATCGCACAGCTTGCACATGCTCCGTGCGGTAAGGCACGACACCACACCGTTCTTTAGTTTCTCAATACCCGGCCTCTTATTTAGTCAACTTAGGAAACACGGACACTACAAGAGTGTCGGCCCACGTACACGTATCGGACACGACCCAGGAAAAACTCCAAAAATACAACGGGACACACTAAAGTGGGTGCCGTGTCCGTATCGTTTCGTGCCCGTGTCCGTGCAACGGTAAGCCAGTCAACGTAAAGAAACCTAGCGCGCACCTGAGAGGAGTGACGATGGCGGGAGGGGAGTTGGGGAACCAGGTGAGCACCAGCCTGACGACCAACAGAGTGTTGTATATGCCGAGGAAGCTGCTGACGCCGTTGGCCACCACCAGCCCCGCCACGGAGTCCCCCGGGAGCACCGCCGCGAAGTTGTGGGCCGACAGGGGGCTGCCCACTCCGACGGATCTCATCTTCGCCTGCAACAACAACAACAATAATAATAATACCAACTTGATTCTTTCAGTCAAGAGGAAAAGGAAAAGAAGTGAGAGGGGAAATGGACTTCCCTGGAAGTGGAGAAAGAAATGGGAGGGGAAGTGGACTTGCCTGGAAGTGGGAGAGGGTTTCTCGGAGCTGGGAGTGGAGGGAGAGGACGGGGCTGAGGAAGTCGGCCATGGAGTCCGTCTTGGGACTGGGGGTGGTGGGTCCCGGACGGGGGAGGAAGAGGGGAAGGTTCTGCTGAGTTGGGTCTATGGAGGGTTTAATTTAGGAGGGAAGGAGGTAGGATTGGACAATGTTGAGCCACCACTTGCGCCATCTCCAAGGTTTCCATCTCCCCTATTTCTTTGATAATTTTAAAAAAAAAAAAATCCCAACATAATTTCTATTTCAATTTTTATTACTTGATGAGATAATGTAAGGTTATAACAAAAAAGAAATTTTCATATAACTTTCTCCATCTTAATATTAGACAGGGTCGTGTACATAAAAATTTAGAACATTATAGATTTTTTTTTTCCTTTCAATCTCTATGCTAAAAAAATATGTCTACTAGGAAGGGCTGTTGTCCGATTAAGTCCGTTAACAGATCCAGTAATATCTTAGGGGGTACGACTCCGTTAACAGATCGAGGGATATCTTAGGGGGTCGATGATGCCAACACTCCCAAGTTGTTGGCTAATTGAATCGCTGATTATGGACATACAAATAGCTTATGATTCAAGACATGTTACCATTGTCCATAAAAATAGATTAATTTTTATATAAAATTATAAAAATGAATAACAATAAAATAAAAGGGATAATTTAGCAAATATCCACATTCCAAATGTTGAAATTAGCATATACCCCCATTATTTTAAAAATGGATAAGTAGTATTAGATTTGTACTAAAAAAAAACTAGACTGTCATGTGTAGAATCTAATTAGTCATAGATAAAATTACAGAAATACGTTACTACAAAAATGTTAAATGGTCTAGTGTTTGACAAAGACGCTAAACAGTCTGATGTTTCCATTAATTTAAAAAAATAGTGGAAACACAAGACGATCAGGTGAGTTGGATCTTTCTACATTATTTTTAAAAACTTGATATTCTCCACCCAATTTTATCTAATTTAGATAGTAATTAGAAAATTGTTTTCAAAATTTTAAGGAACTTACATTAGGAAGAAAAAAAGAACTTTTCTCCTAATTCTAAATTGTAATACTTTAGCAAATGTATCCATCAAAACAAGAAAACTAGCATGTACCTCCATTATTAAAAAAAAACTAAGAGATATCATCGTTATGTATGAAATAATTATAATCTCGGTTAAGAATAGTGGAGGGTATATCTTAATTTTCTAACTTTCCATAGAAAGAATGAACTTTTTATTAGTTTTTTTTTTTAAAATAGTGGAGGTATATACTGGTTTCTATATTTTGAGTGAGATATTTGCTAAAAAATTTCTTCTAAATTGATTCTGTTTTTGTTCACCCACCAAAACTAGATTGAATGTTCACCCTTCCACTTAAAAATTGTTACATTGCATTATTTGCAACCTATAAGTGGTTATGTAAACATCGATACTAGTTTTGATCGCTAATTTTACTCGGCATAACTTTTAAGTAAAAGAATAAGGCAAATGTTAAAGGCCACCCCCTTTTTACTAAGGGCCACCAACTTAAAATTTTAAAAAAAATTACAAGTTTGCCATTTTGAAAACACTAAGGGCCACCATATTCCTGTCAAACTAGGACTGCAGGGCAGGCCTGCAGTCCTCAATTGACAAATTTTTTTTTTTTTACCTACAGTGACTGCAGGGCTTGCCTGCAGTCCAAAGTGAAGATAGGACTGCAGGCAAGGCCTGCAGTCCGCCTTCCAATCGAGAGTGAGGAAGGAGCGCCTCGGCCTCGATGAGCGACTCCTTCGTCCGGGCGTTCCCCTTGACGACGACGTCGTGGACGCGGATCGAGACCGGACCGGTCGAGAGGCGGCGGAAGAGGGTCTGGAGCTTGGATCGGGTGGAGAAGGAGGTGTCCGCCGGCTCCTCCTCCTCTTCTTCTTCTTCTTCTTCTTCTTCTTCTTCTTCGTAGTCTTCGTCTTCATTGAGGCCGAGGCGGCGGAAGAGGGTCTGGAGCTTGGATCGAGTGGAGAATGAGGGTCTGGAGCTTGGATTGGGTGGAGAAGGAGGGAAATGGAGTGGAGGCGGGATCCGACGGCGGAGGGGAGGGGGGGAGGGGAGATCGGAGGGCTGCGGGGAGTTGGGGGAGAGGCGGAGGAGAGGGTGCTGCGCGGGGGCTTTGGGTCGGCGGCGGCGGGGAGAGGGAGGCTATCAGCTTCCTCCTCTTGGTGGCCCTTAGTAAATCACTTAACATTAGGTTGCCCTTAGTAAAAATTGGAAATGGTCATGGTTGCCCTTAGTAGGATGGTTGCCCTTAGTAATTTGGGGGTGGCCTTTAACATTTGCCAAGAATAAATATTCATCATATTTTTGGTGGGTGAATACAAATAGACTCCTCCTAAATTCCCTTATGTCCTACGTGTCAGACGTTATCTGCCACCCCAGCATATATCTTCCCCTGTTCAAATTATCTCCTGCACAAATCCACACTTCTCTCATCTCCCACCCAAACTGCTACCTCTCCTCCTCCAACCGATGGCGACCACCTCTCTCCTCCGAATCTCCCTCTCCCTCTCCCCAAACCCTAATTCCATCCTTCCCCGACCCATCCATCCCATCCCTCTCCCCCTACCCCGCCGCCGCCGCCGCCACCACCTCCGCCCGCTCGCCGCCGTCGAGATACGCCCTCCCTCCGTCCCCCCAACCCTCCCCCAACAAACCCCTCCCTCAGTCCTCCTCGAGGTCACCGGCATGATGTGCGGCGCGTGCGCCGCGCGCGTCAGGTCGGCGCTCTCCGCCGACGCCCGCGTCGAGTCCGCCGCCGTCAACGCGGTCACGGACACGGCAGCCGTCAGGCTCCGTGCTGGGCAGGAGGAGGGGGCCGAGCTGGTGGCGGAGGAGCTCGCCGGGAGGCTGACGGAGATAGGGTTCCCGTCGAGGCGGCGGGGCGCGGGGGGCGGGGTGGGGGAGAGAGTGAGGAAGTGGGGGGAGATGAAGGAGAGGAAGGAGGAGCTCCTGGGGAGGACCCAGAGCCGCGTTGCGTTCGCGTGGACGCTGGTTGCGCTGTGCTGCGGCTCGCACGCCTCGCACCTTCTTCATTCCGTGGGGATTCATGTCGCTCATGGTAAAAGTCATGATATCGAGCCGGAATTATGCTATTTAAGCGGACACTCCGATAATTGGTTTGGAACACGACACAGTCCAAATACATTAGGAAATGCCAAATCAATGTGGTTTATGATAATTCCGTGTGGATATGGATTGCTTAATTCCATATGCAAACCGTGACAATGCTCACATTTGGATCCTCAAGTATTTTCCTAGGTTTCAAGTTGTGCAACTAATATTTGCTAGCTCGAGTCAAAGCACTTTGATTGGTGTAAAGATAGTCAATGCAAACTAGAGGTATTTATTCAGTTTGGTAGTTAACAACTATATTGCACGGACGGGACACAAGACACGTGATATGACGCGACATGTTTTTTTTGTCTTAGAAAAACTGGGATGAGAAAGTTTTCTCTCTCTCTCTCTCAATATATATATATATATATATATATATATATATATATATATATATACTCTTAACTATCTGCATACAAACTGGTGCTGGGCCGGTTGCTCACTCGGGACAGATTGCTTCGGTTCGGGGTTTCTGTCCCTGATCCTAAGTGTGTTTTGTGTGAGACAGAACCTGAATCTATTGGGCACCTGTTCTTCCAGTGCCATATGGCGTGGAGCATATGGGCAGAGCAGAGCCGGAGACACTTGGGAGGGGTTGGCAGGGAGCGGGACTTCAGAGAAATCCTTAAGTGGATTGGTGATCGCAGGGGCATGGAGCAGAGCTGGGCTAGGCGTGCTAGATTGAGACTTGCTGCGTCAGTTTGGCATGTCTGGAGGGAGAGGAACCGGCGCATTTATGAGGGACTATCCACACCTGTGGTGGGCATACTCCATAATATTGAGTCGGATGTACTAGTTATGTCCCCCTGAGTTGGGATTGTATCTTATGTTGTAACATTATTGCGATGATGGAATAAAATTTACCCTTTTTCCAAAAAAATATATATATACTCTTAGTTCAAGTGGCAAGGAGAGGGAAGCATAGGTTATCTGGATGGGTGGGTTTGATTCCACGGAGGAGCGCTAATTTCTAAGAGTTGAGCAGAGTAGGTCTGCGTGGATTCTTGAGGGGAGCTAACACACTAATGTAGCAATAGAATTACTACTTCACTATAAATGCTAGGTAAGTGAAAATCTTTGGGAAATACATATTTGATTTATATGAAATCAAAAGGCCACAACAAAAATGCTGTAAGCTTTTACTTTATATTTTACTTTTATCCTTATTTAAGCAAAAACACTACAAAATATGAAAGACACGTATCCATATTCGGCATAGTTCGCAGTATCGGCTAATACCGATCCGATACGGCCGATACCGATACAGTTTGGCAAGTCCCGATCCGATACGGACCGATACCGACATTGGGGGTCTATTTTTCGGTCAATTCGGCAAAGAAAATTGAACAAAAAAGACCAATCAACAAGGGTGTAAAAGCATAGAAAGATTATAAAAGCATGTAAAAGAAGAAAACTTATCTATTGTATGTAAATCAATCGGTAAGGGTGGCTACTATTTCATTCAATTTCAAAACTACAAAGAAGCAACACTGAAAATATTAAAATTATGCCTAAATGTATAAAATATATTTTCTGAAATGTTAATAATTATTTGTTTTCCAATACCAAAAAATCCGATACTCCGATCCGAAACCTCCGATCCCGCCGATCCGGATACTCGTAGGAATTGTCCGATACCGCTTCCGATACCGATACTTTGAACCTTTTCGGAGAGTGTTCGTGCTTGACTTCAAGTCAAAATATGAGGACACGTAACGACACATGCCCTTATTCGGGAGTGTCTGTGCTCAATTTCAATTAAGAATATAAGGACACGTGTCCGGAGAGTGTACGACACGTGTTCGAGAGTGTCGGTGTCCAATATGTGTCCGATGCGGAACTCGATGAGATTGTTTTTGACAAATACCTAAAGAGTAATCTTGCGGTTTCCATGTAACTTACCATGAGAAAATGACAAATGGTTTCTCTCTAAATTGTGAGTTTATATAGCCCAAATAAATAGCTACCAAAGTAGGACAAAGATTATATGATTGCGAACCAAATAACGTCACTGTCATGCATGCTATATATATCTGGAACCAACTAATCACTACAAAACTATCTAGTAGTATTATGACAAGGTTCAAGCTCTCCTAAATGTGCATTGAAAAAGATAACCTGCTCTTGTTATCGTAATGACTGAATGTAAAAAGAAAAGAAATCGTGGCATGAAGCTGATCTTTGTCAGCTTCCAAATGGATACGCAGACACCTTAAACGAACGTGCATAGCGGAGGATTTGCTCTGAAAAGGCTGTCGATCTCTCTTCCCAGACAATATTTCTAGTTCAAAAAAATCCGAATAAGAAAACTAATTAGTATTGGAATAAAGTAGTTGTTCAATATAGCTTGATCAATTGTTTAGGTGTATGATAAGTAAGGACCGTCTTAAGTTGTTACTTACATATTTTTCTGTCATTCAGTTATTGATTTTGCTATGCTGGAATTGCAGGTTATTTTTGGGAAACATTGCACAACTCTTATGTGAGATGTGGAATTGCTGTGGTTTCTTTATTAGGACCTGGAAGGGGTAAGTGTAATCCTCTTACTGGTTTTATGATTCTTTAACGTTTTCCTGCATTAACAGCAAATAGTGTGATATTTCAGATAATCGTGTTCATTCAATTCAATTAACGTTGTAGTGGTACAATACATATATTTCCATCACTCCAATTGTTTGCCAACACTTGCTCTTGAATCTCGAACAGTGGATTAACTGAGACCCTTGCCTAAGTCATAAATAGAATTGAACTATCTTGTTTTATCATGTATGATATCTTGAATATTGGTACCCAGATGATAAGATTATTACTTTCAGAACCTTGATTTATATTTAATTATGTATCACAACTTCACATTTGTAATATGTAAGGGTGAAAAGAAAGCCATTACTGTCGGAGCTGCAGAATTTCAGATCTTAATAGTTTAGCCATTTGGGATTAAATAAAGTGGAGGAGGAACAGGAGAAAGAGGAGGAAAATGATTTTTACTAATTCATATGAGAATGAGTTTGAAAAAGTGACAAGAACCAGCCTATATAGTTGGAAAATGAAAATGCCTCGTTGCCTCCTGGACTGCACTAATCGAGGATCTGGTTGTTGCATTAGTTGTTTCAGCAATGACTGTTCTTCTGAAACCTCTAGATTTAATCCCACATCGGATATGGGACAGAGTTTGATTGGTTTATATCTGAGTGTTTTGGTCTCATGTACACCCGGTTAACCATTTTGACAAGTGGGCGAAGTGATGATGCACATGACGTCCGGCTTCTGTCCTGGCAAGGCCATGGGTCAGGAAGTGACACTTCTGTTTTGCACGGACTTAGAGATCCTATTGTTACAGCAACAACAAATGCAGCAAACCAGTTTGCTGCCTACATTTTCTACAGTCTCCTCAAATGAAACATCTATATATCACATGTGGAGCTTGTCCAACATCTGAATCTGTGCTATATATCACTTTTAATAAATGTGTCATTAGGTTATTGATCGGGGGAATATTTGTCACGTCCTGGTTTCGTAGAACCGAAAATTTTCCACTAGGCGTGATGTAGTACAAGTCTAAATTGCACTTATACAAGACGATAATTAATCACAAAACAAGGTTATCACAACGGAAATAAGCAAACAAATTGAATCACAACAGAACATATGAAAAGAATTGCTTTTTATTTATACTTTGCAGTGGAATACAAAGGCTCTAAATGGCCAACTAAAATTTGCCAATTTCACTTACAACTCACTGATACAAAAGGTTTACAATATTCCATACATTATCTTATATAACAGAAGACAACATCTTTTTATAAGAAAAGCTTTAACTTGCCAACATTTACTCTGACGTCTCAGAACTGTCCAAGCTACTCCCCGCACTTGTGGAGGAGGGGTCAACACATTAGAAAATGAAGTGGTGAATGACATCAACCCTACTCACCTAAAATCAACACAGTAATCGTGTAAAGCATATACAATTTAATTATGTGGTCTTTCTACTTGGACTAGGATTTGTTAATCGTTCATAATCAAGAACATAAAATATAACATGAAACATATCACTTATACACTATTATCTTACCTATAGCCGACTTTTCCATTCCTGCAACACAAAGGTTTATATATATATATATATATATATAGGAAAAAGGTAATTTGCCCGCAGGCGGGCGGACGGGCCAGCCCGCCTGCGTGGCCGAACCCCATTGCCCCCCCTATATGCACGGGTCCTACGCCGGTTGACTTGTCAATGGGACGGCGCCACGTGGCGGACGGACTGGCCCGCAGGCGGGCAAGGTAGCAGCTCTTATATATATATATATATATATATATATATATATATATATATATATACATATGCGTTATAAATCCGTCCTTGTATCAGATTTGTTAGACATGCAAATAATTTTCGTTGGTATACGGCCTAACTGCATGACGGTCACTGGTGACACACTATCTTTGACTATTCATTGCAAATTACGGTGGTCCTTCCAGTATTGGTAGTGAACCTCAATGAAGGTATCGTATTTCGTGTGCTTGTCTTCAACAATAGTTATTCCTTTTCCTCCTAGGCCAAATCGGTTCCTTGTCCATGGGTACCATTCGAGAAAACCAAACCTTGTACACAAGTTGTCCATGATCATGCATGCACATGCAACTTAGCTATTAAAACATAACATACATGATAACAAAAACTTGAAGTAAATATGCAATACATTCACATTTTATTCTCACATTTCCTTAAGCCATTGCTCGTAACTCCATTATTTCTCAAGTCATCGCTCGTAATTCCGTGCTTCTCAATCCAAAAATTTACAAATGACGACTCAACGATCCCAAACCTTTTTCCACAGTTCCATTTGATACATCAGTACAATATTTATATCATCTTTTATAGCAGGTTACCGACAATATGCTTACTACCTTTTATCTTTTGGAACTATTGTAAGATATCATTGATTGAAGTACAGAACGCAGAACGAAAGAATTATTTTGTTAAAGCGTGAAGATAAAGGAGGGAAAGATCAAAGCCACTCATCATGAAAACTTGATTTTTCTGTCATGATCACACAAATACCAAATTATTCTTCAAAGAGACAATTTGATGTGATGCACGATTTTCTTAATTGGTATAATCATACAAGTAAGCCTTGCTTAATAAACCATCAAATTTGATTGAATTAAGCAAGTCTGCATCATCTCTCAAATCCAAACAGCCTATTCGAGCCAACAAACCAACATAATGCCTCTGTTCGGAACGAGACATTACAATATTTATCAAGCACGATCCTCGCAATCAGGCCTTTTCATGTGATCATGTTTAACTTGCGATATTAGTTGTTGCTTTGTCATTGTAGGGACATAGGAATATGAGATTTTTCAATCCAGATTCCGAAGAAAAGAAATATTTAGCTAGAGACTTCAGCAACAACATTGACTAAGTTTCAACATTTGAGCGTGTTAGAGATTGAGCTTCGATCACATCCCCTATTGTACATCTACCCCCAAACTCATTGATCCAACTCAACTCTCAGTTGGTGGGAGGTTGCAGGGGGGCAACGCCCCTTGCAACCGTAAGGGTATATTTAGTAGGGGTACTTCGGTAATACCGAAGCCGGTGGTCGCCATACTCTCTTGTTATAAATAAGACTTCAGTCTCTTGTAATTGTAACTCTCTCAGAAATAATGAAATAACTTGTGTGCGGACCGGACCTTGACGTAGGAGACCGGACCTGGACGTAGGAGACGATCTCTTAACACGTTAATGAGAGAGCGAGCCCACAACATTTGCTTTCACTCCTTCAAGGAACAAGGTTACTTGTAGCAGGCTGTCAGTCATCAACTTATCCGTCTATATGGAGAACAACTCGATTAGGAGACTAGAATTGGAAGTAAACAATTACCTTGTTGGATGTGTCTTCACATACCTGTCTTCTTCCTGAAAGCGAGGAAGTCTTGTACTATGTTTGATTTGCTTACAACATAATAGACGTGATATCAAGACGAGCCAGTCAAAAGCTAATCCATGAGCCATTAATAACAAGTCTCATTCTAAGAGGTTCCCCATTTTTAATGTTTGTTCATCCTAAAGAATTTTATCATCTCCAACAATTAAATAATGGTTTGGATCAAATGCTGGTCAATGCCCAAAATCTCTAATCTCCTTTCAGGAGGTCAAGTACATACTTCCATTCACATATAAAAATTATCTTTTGATCAAGCAACCTCAATAAGAAGAAGTAGAGTCAAGTCCCTAAATCATAGATCTCATACTCTGAAGCCAGAAACTATTTAATCTTGGAAAGACCAATTTTTTATAACCACTATGTATACATAATTTTTAGAATTATGCCAATGACCCCTAGCCTAGTGGTAGTGGTGAGGCATGCGGCCCGAGTGGTCAGGAGTTCGAATCCCAGTGGGAGCGATTCCGGAAACTAATTACCATTTCCCAAAAAAAAAAATTAGAATTATATCTCCACTTTCTTTTGTTAAATAAGTTGATCTGCATCAGTTCTTTGATAACCATGTTTCCTCTTAGCATCAGAAAATGTTAGCAAACCAAGATCTTGGCCATTGTTTCAGTCTATGTACTGTTTTCGGACGCCACCCATTCTGTGTAGTGGACTCATGTATACCTCTTGAAGATCACTGTTTTAAGCAAGCACTCTTGACATCTACTTGATAAAGTTCTTACAGAAAGTGTATAGCCAGAGAAAGAATACAGCTTTCCATTTGAACAAAAGCGTTTTCATATAAATCAATTTCTCAAGTCTGTGTAAATTCTTTTGCTATTAGTCTTTGATCATACCTCTCGTCACTTCTGTCTGCTCTGTGTTTGATCATAGACACCCTTGAGTCCAGCTGGATTTTCCCTTTAGATAGTTGTTACCATGTTCCCCTTTTCCTCAATTCATGTTGTATTTGGTCTGTTCATACTACAATGGCTACTTCAACTACTATCCCGTTACTCTCAATCTCGACGACCATCGGTCTCCACTACACATACACGTCAATGAATTGGCGATATCCTTTGCATGTTCGGATGTTCCAGCTTCTTCATACAAGTCGCAATATTTTTGGATCAAATGACAGTTTTTTCCTGATGAATGTAAGAAGTTTAGATTTCAAATAAATAAAAAAGAGGACTTTGGTGGTACAGGCTCTGGTACTTGTGCTTTTATCACAATGTATATAACTATATATACTTCTATCCTATATGCTTGCGCGACATGTATTGTCTGTTTTCATGTACATATCACTTCATTTCATGAACTTTATAATCAGTACCTGTCCATTTTATGATATCTTATATACATTGTAGATTTACTATTGGATGGCCTCAGAGCATTTGCTAAAAGATCTCCAAATATGAACTCTCTTGTGGGATTTGGATCCATTGCTGCATTTCTTATTAGTGCAGTGAGTTCATTTTTTTTTGACAGATGAGCTTGATTTTAGTAAATCTCTGTAAGATGGATGTTTTCCTACTCTTTTTAGTTGTGAGTTCATAATCGTGCTCAATCTGGCAGTTCATGCTCTACTGCAGGTGTCTCTTTTGAACCCTGAGCTCGAATGGGAAGCATCTTTTTTTGATGAACCGGTGAGTTGCTTTATTATCATCTTCTATTGTAATATCTAACCAAATGATTGGTTTTTGAAGTCATCTATTATCACATTCTTATTATGGTTTAGTAGCACAATCATGTCTGGATCTATGTTACACGGACACAGATAGGAAATGACACGGTAAGGACACGTCGACAAGGGCACGCCACCTATTTAGGTGTGTTCTATAATTTGAAGTGTCCGATACACATCTGACATGATACGCTCCAGATTTTTGGAGTGTCCATAATTCCTAGGTCTAGATCCAATATTTAAAGGTCACTGCTCACCTTCCTGAAAGGGAGAACTTGCAAAGCTGAAAGTTGAGTTCCGACGCTAGGTTGCCTCATGATCATAAAGAAAGTTCAAGCTATAAAACTCCAAATACCTGTGATACTTCAATTCAATTTTTTATTTTGCTGACAAGACGAGACTTGCTATAATATAAGTGGACAATCATTCTTTAGCATAGTAGTCTATTGACTAAGGCTATAGCTTACCTCTACACTTAAATAAGGGTTCTAGTGTCAGACATGAACACACTTTTACATAAAGGGAAGTTGTATGTATACAAAATACATGTATAGGTCATGGCACACCATAGAATAACAGAATAGAAATAAAAGAATGACCTTATATGTAGACATCATAGGGATGTCTTCAAACTGCCCAGAAGATGCAAGGCAAGAGTCTTTTGGGGGCCAACTGGAGGATGGTAGTAGAATGACTGACTTGATTTGCTTTACCTGCTTGTAAGTATTATAATCACTAGTATTCAGAATTTACGTTGATTATTGAAGTATTAGGGTAGGCTTGTAACATTTGAAGATAAAGGCTTTGTATTGAAATCAATTATAAACCTTAGATTGTTTGGTGCTAGATCCAACGGCTTACTGTTGCAGGATTATGTGGAGTTTGCAAATTATATTAGTATGTGATGGAGAAGTTCTGCTGGGAGGAACTAACTAGATGGTGATTCATTGATTTGAGTGTTAATCTTGATGTGCATTGCTCGCTTCTAAAAATTTAATTTAGTTTAGATGGATACCTCTCCACTGTAACACTAGTGATTCGAGTGAAGCCTGTTTCATGCAAATATGAAGGAAACTGGAATATAGGAAAAGGAGACTCGTGATGGATGGATGCATCATTTTTCTATTTATACACAGCTGTGCTATTAAACTTGCAATGCTATTTTGTTGATGTTTGTAGAGGGGTTGATTTCATGCATTTGGCCTAAGGCTATTTACAGAGGGGATTGCATAGTAGGCTATCCATCCTTTCCAATGTGGGACTAAAAAGTGGCATAAAAGACAAAGAACTACAAGAAGCTAAAATATATACAAGTGGAAGATCGAGGCACTTGTGCTATATACTTAACACCCCTCAAAGTCATGATGGAGCAACCAACGAGGAGTTGCTCATCAAACAGAGTGCCATTGAGGAGTGTAGGCCTTAATGCTTTTTTTTTTTTTGCAATTTGAAATTGGGAAGTGACGAAGTGAAGGGAGATCATTCTAGTGAGATAGTGCTGTGGCATGAAGTGACGATCAATCTTAACAAGAAAGCAATGTCCAAACCTTGGGTTGAATGACACAAGACCAAATAAGTGATCCAAGGGACCAATGGTACATGGATCTGGTTGACTAAGGAATATCTGTAAAGGAAGAGAATTGTGGCCGTCTATTGTTGAGGGATCCATGAGTAAGGTTCACTGTCATTGGTTAAGAAAGTCTTATCATTTGTTGATGGTTTGATGGAGTCAAGACCTGATGATATGTTAGAGGTATAGATCCAACTTGCTAACGTACAAGTTATCAAGGAATAAAAAAAGGTAGTCTCCCTTTGAGGTACAGGAATTCATCTACAAGGTTAACAACAGAAGATATGATGAGCCCCCTTTGAGGTACAGGAATTCATCTACAAGGTTAACAACAGAAGATATGATGAGCCAACATCTTAACTACCCAATACGAGAGCTTGATTATCATGAGTAAGGTTCAACAATAAGTCGGCTTAAGGGCAATGAATAACAAAGTTACTGGCATCTGAATAAGGTTTGTTGATGACACTGACAAGGTCTCAGAAAACAGTACTGGGATTCCGTTAGGTGTGATTGTTCATCTCCTCTTGGGTTTTTAATTTCTGCTCTGATTGACTAAGGCTGGGGACCATAGAGTAGAGGGAATAGTTAGAAGTAAAATCACCTCAAGCTGAAATGTAAAATAAGTAACCTGTATATGCTGTCACACTCATATGGCAATAGGTTAAGCAACAGTTTGATAGGCGTATAGTCATAGGAAAATAACATAGCTTACTCACAAGCCAAACAATGCAATGAGATAGGTAGGTTTTAGTTACATATCTAAATATTTATTGGACACACCAAGTATTGAATAAGTTTGTGAAGAGAGCAATAAAAAGATGTCAATTTTGCATATATTATTCTCATCTTTCAATGAGAAGAAAGTCCACATGAGTACTTGGTTGTAGTGGTCAGTTTCTGGTGCTAATGAAGATTGGCATTTCTATGCGTGTTTGGATTCCTCAACTAGAGCCTTTTATATGTTTCACTGATATTTTTTGTTGAGGCATTAGTTTAGATGTATGCACTCTTGTTTGTAATCATTTAGAAATTGTGTTAATATTGTTTTGTGTCAGTCACCAAGCTCAAATTCTTCTTATGTTCAGGATTCTTGTAGCTGCATATCTCATTTAATGAATTAATCTTTTTTAGTATACACACAAAGTTCTAACTTCTAATCACTATTCATTGGCATTCAAAGCTTTAATCATTCTTTACCTGGAAGAAGAGGTTTGAACTCATTATAACTTCTCATCCTGGAAAATCATTTTTTAGTATGCAGGTCATGCTTCTTGGTTTTGTACTTTTGGGGCGTTCTCTTGAAGAAAGTGCTAGGCTCAGGGCATCAAGTGATATGAATGAACTCTTAGTAAGTTTTCTTTAGCAAGACATTCAGTTCATTCCCTTACCTACATATCTATTTTTTTGTGTTTAAATTGGTTTCCTAAGAACTCGTAACAGTGTCACAACAGTTGCACCTATTATTAGTACTGGTGATAAAACTTTCGACATATTTGTGCTTAGAAAAAAGATATTAAGTGAATTCCATGAGTAGTATATTATACTCTCTCCTGTAAACAGTTTCTGTGTAGGAGTCTTGATTCCTGCTTATGAAGTGAAAATGGTAGACGAGGAGAATGGACTTCAAGGTTGCTTTATAGGTTTGTTTATATTCTGGTTCTTAACCATCCTACAAAAGTTCATCCTCGTCATTAGCATCCAAGTCTTCTGCAAAATGTGCTTGCATATGCCGCACGAGAATGCTCCACCAGAATTGACTTTACACAGTTTTCACAACTGGTTGTTAATCTGACATCAACCCTCTGTGTTGTGCCAACTTACTAGCCACAGTAGCTACGAGCAAGAGACGGCCTTGTCATAAAACCTAGAAGGCTGGTTGTGGATAATATGTGTAGAGTAGAATAATGGGATGATCATTATTGATGAGAGAATTACATATATATAGGAGAGGCTAACCCCTCTCACTATTGTTCTGTCCGATGTGGGACTAAAGCTCAATGCTACTAATACTTAACACCTTTCCTCAAGCTGGAGCATAGATGTCAATTATGTCTAGCTTGTTACACATAAATTGAATTCGAGGACCCAAAAGAGACTTCGTAAAGATATCAGCTATCTGATCACCAGTCCTTACCTGCTGAACTTTATCATCCCTTTTTATACTCATCACAGACAAAGTGAATGTCGATTTCAATGTGCTTCGTTCTTTCATGAAATACATGATTGATAGCAATATGGATAGCAGACTGGCTATCACACCACATATCTGCTACTTTATATCCCGCTTCTTTCAACTCTTGTAAAAGATGCTTCAGATATAACACCTCTGTTGTGCTATGAGCAATGGTTCGATATTCTGCTTTTGAACTTGACCGTGCTACCACACTCTGCTTCTTGCTCTTCCACGATACCAAGTTTTCACCAATAAACACCGAATAGCTAGATGTAGACCGTCTATCTGTCAGGCTTGCACCTCAGTCATCATCGGTAAAGCACTCAACACGTATATGTCCATGAATCTCTATCCGAATTTCTTTTCCTGAATTTTGGACTAGATAGTGCAGAATTCTGAGAACTGTCTGCTAGTGTGGAACTCATGGAGAAACCATAAATCTACTTGCGATACTTACGGCGAAGGAAATATCCGGACGAATCATGACCACCAAGTAGTTGAGTTTTTCAACCATACTGATCCGAATTGGTCATCTGGATCCCCTTGTCTGGGAGTAACTATGCCCCTAGATTCATGAGTGAGATTGCTCCTTTGGCTTGCATTATTCCTGCATTATTTAATATGTCTAGCACATACTTCCTCTGAGACATTATAATGTCCTGCTTGTCCCATGTGACTTCAATGTTCAAGAAGTAGTTCAACGGTCTCATATCATTGGTCTGAAATTGTTCTCTCAGAAACGTTTTTAGTCCTGCAATACCCTGACTATCGTCTCCTATGATCACAATGTCATCAACATAGATACCAAGTAGTATCTTTCCACCTGATGTCCGTCTGTAGAATACCGAATGATCCTTCCTTGATTGACACATGCCAAACTGAGTAACAATATGTGTAAATCGATCAAACCACGCAAAAGATGATTGTTTGAGACCGTAAGGGCCCTTCCGCAGATGACACACTTTACCCTCCCTTGCAACGAACCTGGGAGGTTGCACCACGTACACTTCTTCAATATCTCTGTAGAGAAATACATTCTTGATATCCAGCTGAAGCAATGGCAGTCATAACGAACAACTAAGGCCAAGAGTACGTGCGCAGATGTCGTCTTAGCAACTGGAGTGCACTCCAAGTAATTCTCACCATAGGTCTGAGAATATCATTTAGCCACTAGACGAGCCTTTAGGCGATCAAGAGTGCCATCTGATTCATCTTGATCATGAATACCTATTTGTAACCTACTGCCTGCTTACCAGTAGGCAAATCTACCAAGTCGCAAGTATGATTCTCTTGGAACGCTTTCATCTCCTCTTCCATAGCAGCACGACAATCGAAATGTTTGAGATCCTCCTCGACAGTATTAGAAATCTGAATCCTATTAATAGTAATGATAAAGGACCGAGTGTGGCTCGTGGGCCATTTGTAGTTTGTAACATACAAGGGATGATCACGACAGTCATGACGAGGTCGAGCTGGTGGAACAGGCGGAGGCGAATCTGTGGAGCTAGAGGAGGATGATGGCTCTGTGACTGTGGGCACTATCTGCAATAACCGTTAGGACGACGTTGGTACTGACTGACCCAGTGTTTGCGGACCGTCAAACTGAGTTACTGGCTCGGTAGGGAAGGGCACCCTTATGGGGGATTGTTGTGTTTGAACAAGAAACAACTAAAAATTCTCTTCTGGATGAATATGGGGAACTGGATCCATAGTTTGTGGAAGTGGAGGAAACTTGGTTTCAACGAAGATAACATTCCGAGAGAAAAAATATCTCTTCAAGGTAGAGAAAATATCGATACTTTTTCTGATCTTTAGGATACCCAAGAAAAATACATTGAATTGCCTTATGATCTAATATAGAAAGAGTCGGTCAAGTATCCCGAACATAGCACAAGCAACCAAAAATTTTGAGAGGTAGAGGAATCGACTCTCGTTCGGAATATAACCGAGAAAAAGGAGTAGTACCATTGAAAACCGACGATGGCATGCAATTAATAAGATAGGAAGCTGTAAGTATCGCATTCGACCAAATTTTTTTGAGAGTACGTGCTTGAAGCATAAGAGCACACATTGTTTCCAAGAGATGATGATTCTTGCGCTTGACCACACCATTCTGTTGTGGTGTATAAGGACAAGAAGTTTGGTGGATGATGCCATTGTGGGACAGATGGGTATTGAACTCACGAGATAGATACTCACGACTATTGTCACTTCGAAAGCATGTAATCGGAACACCAAATTATGTTTTTACTTCTGCATAAAAATTGTACCATATTTCAAATAATTCGGAACGATTTTTTATCAAATAAACAAAAGTAACACGTGAGTAGTCATCAACAAATGTAACGAAGTACTTGAAATCCATCATTGATTCAACAAGACAAGGTCCCCATACGCCAGAATGTACCAACTCGAAAGGAGCAGATACAATTTTATTATGACTCACCGGATAGAGAATCCGGTGATGCTTAGCCAAACGACACGACTCACAATGAAAAGAAGTAGGAACATCTAAAGATGGGTATATTTTCTGGAGATGGATGGCCTAACTGACAATGTAACTCGAAAGGATCGAGTTTCACGCCAGCACGAACAACAGAAGAAGGTACGTCAAACATGTACAAGTTAGTCTTTCTAGTCTTTAGATCCCGAAAAATACAACCATCATGAAAAAATATTACCGAACAATGCATGTCGGGAGTAATCTGACTAATCGAAAGTAAACTGAACGAATTTTCAGGTGTATGTAATACAAAATTGAGTGACAATCCAGAATTGAATGCAGTCATCTGAACAGATCGAACGCCATCATCAGGGGCATCTGATGTAGCATTGGCGGTAGAAGCTTTAGGACACTGTCGCTGGAAATGGCCTTGCAGACCACAGTTGAAGCAAGTGCGCGGTCTATCCCCATTACGACCGCCATTGCCTCGTCCACCATAATGGCTAGCGCTACGGCCACCACGTCGTCTACCACGAACACCACGAAATCCAGCACGAACAGCACCAAGAGCAGACTGATCAACATGAGTATCATCCGGAGTGGTTTCAACGACTTTCGCTGCCCGTAGGACACGAAAGTGAGCTTCTATCAGAGATAAAACATCAAATATAGCAATGATATGAGAGCAAGCAGAATCCACATCAGGACGGAGAGAGACAAGGTGTGCCATGACATGAAACTGTTCACGTTGAGCTCTCGCTTCATTGATATCCGTCGTTAGAGGTAATACATAGTCAATTTCATCCGCCATAGCTTTAAAGGCCTGAAAGTGGTTCTTATGAGATTTGTCTTCCTGATTTGCTCGATAGACGCCAACGATCGAGTCGTAGATACGAGTCAAATCACATTTTCCATCAAACACCGCAGCCTGAACCTCTCATAACTCTTTCACCGAATTCGTATTCTGAACCATGTCTTCCACTGATGGTTCTATTAAATTCATCAACTATGTAAACAGTCGACTGTCATCTCTCCTACTGCTCAAATATGGGATCAGTCTCTACTGGAGGATTGTCGGTAAGATGTTTGGACAACCGCATTCCCCGAAGTATCTTCTCGACCTTTTTTCGTCATGTCGAGTAGCCCTCTGGTCCGTCCCAACCATCGATCGACAAGTTGAATCGATAAAATCGTCATGTCAGTGTCCGTTGGTCCCGCCATTGCGTTTCCAATACTAGTGTTTGTAGCACTGCTATTCACCTCAGTGCTAATAATCCTTCAGTGTACCTGATTCGACTGTCGATTTGATCTACCAACTTGATAATCACATTAACTTTGCCAACATGGCCAGAACCGACACATGCATGGGAAGCGGAGATTGAATGTGGATCATACAAACCAGGACAGAGAGACAATCCGGGTTACTCTATGTTAGATCCTGATGTGAAGATGAAGTAAGGACAAAAGCAAAGATTCACGAAAAACAAACAACTTGTTTGCTCTTTGTAAAATCCTGAAGTCGATATTGGGAGTCAGATGTTCCAGCAAACTAACCATTGTTTACCCCATGGGGATCCAATATTTTTTTTGGTGAAGTGGAAAGATAGCTAGGGTTTGGGGTAGGTGGGGGCTGGGTTAGGGTTAGGGTTTATGGGAATTTAGGTTTTGGAGTAAGGGACGGCTAGGGTTTAGGGTACGTGGCGGAGGGGGGGTGGTGAGAGGGGGGGGGGGGCGGGCGGCGACAGTAGGCAAGAGAGGTAGGTGGACCTCTAGGGGGGGGGGGGCAGCAGGGGAAAGGTGGTGTGGGGGGGGGGGTTGGGTTAACAACAGAGAGGGAGTAGCAGGGGATAGCAGGTGGAAGAGCTAAGAGGGGGGGGGGGGGGCAGTACCGGTTGGGGAGGGGGGATCTAGGGTTAGAGAGAGGAGTGGATGGGTTATGGCTCTGATACCATGTAGAGTAGAATAATGGGATGATCATTATTGATGAGAGAGTTGCATATAAATAGGAGAGTCTCACCCCTCTCACTATTTGTTCTATCCAATGTGAGACTAAAGCTCAATACTACTAATACTTAGCAACATGCGCAGTTTTAAGCACATGCAACCAAGACATTCTCCAAGTTTCCTTAGAATAGGAAAAAAGTTTGACAGAGAGGTAAGATGTTATGATTTGCTGCTGTGAATTGAATTCATCTCTATGACAAAGGAGCAAAAAGGGATGGTGTTTCCATGACTTACCTTTTCTCAAGTTCATATCTGGTGTTCTATGTCATCTCCTAGTAACTAACCCAATACTAGACCCTTAAGTATCTTATATAAACGATATCATATAAGTATATTGTAGTACAAATTACTACATCAATACTTTTCTGTTGAGGCATACTTTCTATTCATAACTAATGTGGAGCATCTTCTTGCAGTCGTTGGTATCTTCGCAGTCACGATTAATAATTAGTTCTTCTGAAGAGGCTGCTTCATCCGATACTGTTCTAAGTGCCAATTCAATTAGCGTTGATGTTCCCATTGATGATATTCGAGTTGGAGACTCAATCTTGGTTTTGCCTGGAGAAACTATTCCTGTTGATGTAAGTCACTTGAATTTATAATATCACCTGTTGATTTGTGTATGCAATTTTCAAATTTTTTATTGTCATGCTTTATACCAATGACTATCATTCATAGTGCTAACCTCTTATCTTTCTTTGCTCATACTATTTAAATCATATATGAGTTTGAAGCAGAAATAATACAAGGCTACTAAGGGTTGATTGCAAGCTGAGTGATGTCAGCATTGTGTGACAACATGATTGGCATGGGCGATGTTGGAAAGGGAGCTAGAAGATAATGGATTTTGGAATGAATAAGAAGAAAAAGCATCAGAAATATTCGAGACATAGTGAAACCAAAATTATTTGCTTGCTTTTGATGCTTAAGGAGTACACCAATTAACTGATTTTATGAGGCACACTTGCTCAATAAGTTAGAAATGTGCTTCTATTTGAACACTAAATAGTTGGTGTAGATACCTACTTGAGAACATAAGTTGTCGAAACAGGTGGCATACTATTTACAAAATCTGTAAGTCTGAGACTTGATGCTTGAGGACCTCCTGATGCAGGCCAAGAACTAAAGGGAACCCTAGATGGAAATATGCCAATGATCACAATCAAGCAAGCGTATGCAAGAACCCAAGTCAATATGCTAAATCTATGAAACTGATGTGAAGTGTAATGTGTCTATGTGTAGATGCAATCCAGCACAACGAATAATGCACGAATCAAACTATGAATTAATGTTTATTTTCAAACCTAGCAGTAAACAGCCCTAAAAGATAACATGACGTGTAATCAATAACAGAGCACGATTAGGGTTTATACTTGAGGTTGAGAAAGTAATTCCAGACAATTGAAACTCGCCCTAACCGAATACCGGAAGATGGTTCCTCCGCTTTGAAGGCTTTGCATCCAAGATCCATGGTCCAATCACGATCCAATGGGATAAACTTACTTCGTGTGGATGTGGTGATTCAATTTAAATTTGGTTTAGGGCATTATTTGATTTGTAGCTTAAGGAAAGGACATGTGGGGTTTAGGGTTTGCAAAAAAGAGAAGGGGTTGATGGGTGTTGCTGTTGTGTCACTAGTTGTCATCTGCAGCACACGAAGTCAGGAGAGAGGATATTCTGGTAGCAGGAGCAGGGGTGGCCCTGGTCGGTTCTCTGCCAAGAGGGAGGGTGTGGGGTCAGGTGACAGCACTAAGAAATGCATTCCCTGATTCATTTTCCTACAGGAAGCCTCCTAGCAGCTTTAAGTGGTACATGATGCATCTAGGTCAGTGTTATCAGATTCTTTGCCTCATGTTTCACGAACCATTCACATTCCCAATTGCAGAGGATTCACATTCAAGTTTTTGAAATCAGAATACCGCCCCAAATAAAAGAAAACTCCACAAACCCAGAAGCCAAGGAAACCCAAAGGGAACCTACTGATGGAGCATCTTCTTATCTCCCTCCTCCTCCTCCCATGGGAATCTAAATGGTCCCTTTTTAAGAGCTGTTAGATTGGGGCAGCTGTTAATAATCCTTTCCATTAGCTCTGGTGTTAATGAGACCCATTCACATCCATCATCTACTAAACCTATGCCAAATGTGCCACATACCACTTAAACTGATGTATCCTTTCACTTATTGCGTACAGAAACACACAATGATGTTGGGTAACATGACCTTAGGATCTTTGCTCCCTCCTTTATGGAATAAAGTGCGTAGAACTAAGTACTTACTCTCTTTTCAACACCCTGGCAGTTGCTTACTGATGGTGCCATGCTACAACTTAGAATAGGAGATGCTACATCCATTCAAATATGGCAATACACTTGGCAATTAACCAATTGTGAACAAGGTGTTATCAGAACCATTTTTCCTCTTCCTTGGAAATTCCCCAATAGCTAGCTGAGGTGATATATTGTCAATGGTTGCTGCCAACTGAGATAAAGTTTGTCAAATGTCCATCTTTTTTCTTTAATGAGTACATCATGTAGTAATAGTAATGCTAATGCATGCTGAGTATTGCTTGTTAGCTATGCACTTAAAGCGGGGACTAGTCGGCAAGTGCTGTAGCATCGTCTGTTTTTCAAAAAATTGGGTAAGAAAATTAGCCCTTAAAAAGAACCGACTAGTCATGAAATTTGCCGTTCTTTACCATTCCTGGATATTATTATGTAGGACTAGTATAAAGATTATACGTATAATGAAAATTGTCAAATCAATGCTAATGAAATATTTTCAAATCAATGTCAGGGATTAGGGACTCTGGAACCTTGTGTTTTACATAGTATCGATAATATAATATTAGATCCATCCATACTTTAAAATATGTAAGTACCACTTGACAACTGAGAATTCTTTTAGCAAGTGTTTTTTTTTTTTTTTTATGAAACATGTTGTACTTTTATAGTGAAAATTTAATGAAGCAATGCACATAGTTTTTTCACTACTTTGTTGGAAATATAATCCAAATTCTACTTAATTTATGAATAGATTTGAGATTTATTAAGAGTTGTATTTGGTAGGTCATAGTCTTAGTAAAGTAGGAGTCCTATTTGAATCCAAGTAGCTATGTTTCATATATTGATGGGTGTTAATCGGCTTTTAGCAAAGTATAAAAAGTGTAACAAAGTCGGTGTTACATATTTGGACAATGTCGGTTGTGCTCCCTATAAAAGAAGCTGCTGAGATGTACACATTTGATCATGAAGAGAATAAAGTGTAGAGAGAGTAAAGTTGTAGAGGAAGATAATAAATTATACAGGGAGAGAAAGTGGTCATTCAATTTATTATGTAGAATTAGTACTAATATTAAAAATTACAGTATCCACTTTTTACCGCTTTTTGACGACTAGTCCCGACTAGTCAAAAAGTTGTATTGGTAATTGCATAGCTTGTTAGATGCCTAATTACATTTCTGTATGAAAAAAAAAACATGGTTCCATACCATTATCATAAGCGAAAGTTAAGTGCAACTAAATCTCTTATTTAATCAAAATTAAACGTATTTTTGCCAATAAAGTTGATTACCGTTTTTGCAAGGAAGGAAGCTTTTTTCTGGTTTCATAAGTATTCTTCACTTTGATTACTTTAAGAGAAGTCAATTTGTTACATCTGCTGGATATGCAACACTTGACTTGAATTGTAAAAAATGATTGATACTACTGATATATATGTCTTGGATGGTCTCTAATAACACTTACATTTGTTGCGGGGCTCGTTTGACCTTTTCTTGCACAGGTTGGGGTACATCTAGTACATTTCCAATTTCCCCCTCCTTTTATCCTTGACAACTGTATATTTGTCAACCTACTACTTATATTCCTACTTATGATGCTACCTATTATTGTTAAATGTATATCTATTTTCGTTCATATATAAGTAGAACTGTTTCTTATCTGTATAGTGTTGTTGTTTGCCTAACAGGGAAAGGTTATTGCGGGAAGAAGTGTTGTTGATGAATCCATGCTTACGGGAGAATCACTTCCTGTTTTTAAGGAACGAGGTTCGTCTGTTTCTGCAGGAACGACAAATTGGGTAAAGGAGAAATCATCCCCACCCTCCTCCCTTCTCTCCACACGATTGAACTTTGTTTCCTTTCGCCTATATGATCTCATTCCAATTACTCAGAAATATAGTCTTTTACTTTCTGTACCACCTGGTATAACTAACATCTTTTCCTATGAAAGAAAAAGAATTTCTTAAATCTAAGAAAGAATACGAGTTCCCTGCCTCACATATAGGCCTCGTTTGGTTCGCGGAAAGGAATGGAAAGGAAATCAATTCCTTGGCAGTTCCTTTCCTTTGGGAAATTATAATTCCCATTGATTTCCTTTCCGATGTTTGGAAATGCCAAGGAATTTGAAAAGGAAAGTTAATACTTCAAGGTGGGGAAGTGATTCCTTGCTTTGATGGATGGAATCATTTCCCCCCCTAATGTTTCTTCCATTTGGAATCACTTTCCTTTCCTCAATTCATTTGGCACCCAATCATAGGAAAGTAATCACTTTCCTTTCCTTACCCCATGATTCCGCGAACCAAACGAGGCCATAGGGTCAACACTCATTTGATAGTGTAGTGCTTTGTATACTGATGAAGTTTGTGAACATGAGAATGAAGATTTATTTCTTTTCTTTCTCTTTTCTTTTTACGAGTAATAAGGTAGGTAAAAATATTGGCGCATAACATTTCATAGGAATGTCTAATACTTCAAATACTGTCCAGAAACAAGTTAAAAGAATGATTGGTATCATCATCACCATCAAAACCTTTTTCCGTTAGAATGGGGTTGGCCATAGGGCATGATAAAGCTCCACAAAATATTTCCTCTGACTGGTTGTGAATCTGATCTCTCCGTGACGGTACCAGATTCTCTGTGATGGTGCCTGATTCCTAGCCAAGGTAGCTGAGCTGAGAGAGAGCCTTTCCATCCAATCCAGAAGGCCATTGGTAGGAAGGTTGATTTACCTCCTCCAGGTAGTGCAACCAAGGAGTACCCTATAGTTCCACTAGGCCAAAAGAGTCTTTAGACCAATTCAGCAATTAAAATGTATCTCGTAAGTCGTAACAAAATGAAACAAACAAACCGAGGCTAACCACCTAAGCTCGAAGTATTCATTACCGCTGTCTGCCACATCGTTGTTGGGCAAAACCTACATGTTGTCTGTTCCAGTGTCATTGCAGAGCCAATTATCTTCTAGGAAGGAACAGGGGCACATCT
Source organism: Iris pallida (assembly GCA_029216955.1). Taxonomy (NCBI): domain Eukaryota; kingdom Viridiplantae; phylum Streptophyta; class Magnoliopsida; order Asparagales; family Iridaceae; genus Iris; species Iris pallida. The sequence continues at coordinate 16,756,980 of JANAVB010027397.1, read as the reverse complement.
TGTCATATCATCTTTATGAATTTGCTCAAAGATTGATAGTATATTTTCCACTAAAAGGATTGATAGGTTGACTATCACAAAACCGTCTCCATTCCTTCCTACTTTTTTGACTTCTTGTGGACCAAACCCTCAACCTATAATCGAGTGTTGGAGATCATAGACTAGCCCGTCTGGCCAGTTGATCAAAGTTACCTGAGAGAAAGAACAGTCTAGCGATTCGTCAAATCTGCAGAATATTGGTTTTTTTGGCTTTAGTCAACCAAACATTTATAGTTTTATTTTCTAATTTTTAAAGGTTTTGGGATATTCCTATCGTTAACATGTAATCTTCCACCTATAAATAAGTAAACTCTCCCATTTGGAGAGGCAATATGGTTTTATTCTATTTAGTTTCTTATCCCTCTAAGACTAAGGGAACAGTCTACCTATTCGTCTGATTTGCAACTTTTGGGCTTTTGTCAACCACAAATTTTTTTGTTCTGTTTTTTTTTTCCAGAGCTTGGGGTATTTTTATCATTGTACATGTAGTCTTCCACTTATAAATAGAAGAGTTCTCCTGTTTGGAGAGGCAATATGTGGTTTTTCTTTTTCCTTGTTGATAGCTACCATCTATTCTCCTATTCCTACAACCACATATGATGTTGTATAGCACCGGTCGGTTTGGTTTATGGATATGTGCTTTCTGGCTAACGGTCGGTTCGGCCCAAGGGGATGGCCCAGGGAGAGGGAATGATGGGCTCAGTCTGTTTTGTCTCCGGGGAGGGCAATCCATTCTTGAGCTCCTTCTGCTCTTGCACAGAAGGCATAATGATTGGACATAGTGCTCGATCAGACGCCCCTCCAATACTTAAATGAGTAACCGAACAAGGGAAGAGCTCAGTAAGAAAAATGAGTAGGAATCAATGTGCGTATTTGTTCCATCAATTAGTAGGGTATTTATAACCACAGATTGTGCGGACGGTGTAGGACAAAGTTACCACGTCATTGAAAGATGATATGGTGCCGCACGACTTTCGGTTGAACCGCTCAAGGGCCCTTCCTTTTAGCGAAATAGGGAACACCTTAAAGTTTGAATGTGTTATCGAATTGTCTTACTCAGTGACTAGGGGAGTCTTGAACTTCTTCGGGATCTCGGCTTCAAGTATTTCAATAGTCAAGGGAAACCCCCACGATAGGTACTCAAGCAGGGCAAATACCTTGACCAACTTGTTCAGACGTGTCAGAGTTTCTTGGGACTGCGGTCAATTAACTGTCTCTTGGATAGGTTGTATGGTCGACGCCTGACCGGCTCAGACTTCTTGCTATGGCAGATTGTCCTATTTGACACGTAAGTTTGGATGACGACGACATGACTGCACTGGAAGCGGAGACGGAGCGAAGCATACTGATGTTTATAGACACTTAAGCAAATTTAGAATGACGAATGGTCGCGACGTTCGGAGCGGTGTGAATTGAATTTGGAGGCGGAGGTTGTGTGGCGGTATGGAACAATGTTGGTTGAGGAGGGATTGGTACCGCATAGGTTATCCCTCCTAGCGTGAATCCTTGTGCGGCCAAGATAACGACCAACTGCTCCAGGAGCTACGAATTGGTTAGAGCTACGTAAGTGATGTTATCCTGAACTACTTGCGGCACTTCGGCTGCTTGGTTATGCTGTGCGTTTTGAGTCTCGACATAACGCATGGAGTCACCCACTTGCAACTATTATGGTCGATTCGATTGAATCTTTTTCCTTAGGCTCTTGTATCTGCTCGTTCTACTGCATCTGCTCGTTCGACTGCCGAGCAACCTGTTCGGCTGCTGCGCTTTTTTCCGTTCGCTACGCGATCACGCTGACTTGAGAATATGGTCTCCAATAATGACCGTGTGCAGAAGTTAGAGTGTAGTTTCTAACAAATAGCGTAAAACTGATGTTTTATAGCACTGATCGGTTATGTATATGTGCATTTTGGGATGATGTTCGATTCGGCCTAGGGAGAGATGTTCCGCTTGGTCTTTTTAGTCTATGGGGAGGGCGAGCCGTTCTTAGGCTCCTTCGTCTCCTACATAGAAGGCTCAAGGCACAATAACCGGGAGGGTTGCTGAATCAGACAGACTTTTGATGCTTAAATGAGTAACTAAACAAGGAAAGAGCTCAATAAAGAAAATGAGTACGATAAAGGTGCGTACTTGTATGGTAGTTATAAGATGTACAAAAGGCACAATAACAGAGCAGGGTGCTCGGGCAGATGTCCGTCCGATGCTTAAATGAATATCTAAACAATGGAACAACTCAATAAGAAAAATGAGTAGGGTAAATGTGCGTATATTTCCCGTCAATTAATAGGGTATTTATAATTGTAGGCTGTACGGACAATGTAGGGGGGGGGGGGGGGGGTTCAGGCTAACCCTAGGTCCTCTTCGCAGCTGCTTGGACATGTGAGGAGTTTTTGGTTGTTCGGTCATGCCAAGGGTACTTGCCGAGATTTTGCGGTGCTCATGCTGGCCTTGGATAATGGATCGGCCCGTTCTGACCGTACCTAAGAGGGCAACCCGATCAACATAGAAAGCAACATAAGACATATCAATGTCAAATCTCCATATTGTTGACTTTTATGGTGTAGAATAAGATAGTCAACACGTCATGTTTGATTAATTTTAATCATGAATCAAATATTTTGGTGTGTTTGGATTTTAGGATTGAGGAACCACCTGCATAGGTTTTACCGACTAGCACGAATGTGGATTGGCTCAGTTTATGGTTTTATTGGATAGGAATATTAAGTTTAGACCCAGATTGGAAAGAGAAGAATTTCGAGTCATTTATGAGATAATTTACTACAAGGCTAGCTAAATGGAATTGGGATTGGTGGGGATTGGTGTTATTCACTAAATATGTGTGTCCTTTTGGGGCTTTAGGCGTGGGTCTTCTATATGATATTTGTGAACAGATGTATTGAGAGAATTGTGTAACTCTTCTTTACAGAGGAGCCTATAGGAAAATGTTATTGTTCTAGAAATTTGTAGTAAGGGGCAATACTAGGAAAGGACAAGCAAACGGGAAGAAATGATGTGATTTAAGACGTGAACGAGCAAAGAAAGTGTTCGTTCACCTGAAATCTATCTCCAAATGATGTAGATTTCGGGTGATTTATCATAGGAAAATCTACAACCAACAGTATCGGAGATTTCGATAGGTATGCTTGATGGAACTTGTATTTGGAGATAGATTGGTTTTGGACCTGAGAAAGAATGGTATTCTGATTTCCTTTGTCTCATCCATGTGTGAAATTTCTCAATTCTTTCAGATACACCCCCTTCAAAAATATCATATAAATGACTCGAATCCCAATATAGGACTAAACTTTATAATCATATCTAATAAAACCATAACACTCGGCTGGTCTATCTGGAGGCAAGTCAGATAGATGTGGTATTTTGCGATTTTTTTCAGTAGACGTGTAACATATGGGTTCCTTTTTGTATCATTCCGGTAATTTTTTGTAGCATTGCGCACTGAGGAAATGTGTTTATTATGGACTTTCATGACAAAATTGTCAGTATACATGAATTATTTTTACTAATTATAGATCATGATGGACGGTTGGTTGTATATCAACGACTCTTTATACAATGTAATTCACTAAGAGGGCACAATTATTTGTATGTGAGAACACTTGTGGTCCACTGTGGAATTTGTATTATAGGGTTCCTTTTAACTGTATGGTATCGTTTCATTTATCTAAAACTTCAGTGCTTGTTTCTTTTTTCAGGATGGTCCTCTAAGGGTTCAAGCATCTACAACCGGTGCTATGTCAACAATTTCTAAAATTATACGCATGGTAGCATATAATTATCTTTTCCATTGATATGCAACTATTCTTTTTTGAATGCTGAAGGAACTTTTATATTGACTGTTACACAGGTTGAGGATGCACAATCTCATGAAGCGCCTATACAAAGGCTTGCAGATTCAATTGCAGGGCCTTTCGTGTACACTGTGATGACATTAGCAGCTGCAACCTTTGCTTTCTGGTATGCTCGGTTACGGGATACTCAACTATTTCTGAATTAATGCATTAATGTAACAAAGGTATAAGGATGTCGATGGAAGGAAACCTTATCTAGTTTGCATGCACACGCTCTAATATATATCTCTGTTGTCTGTATCTTCCTATATCTTTGGGGTATCATACAATATAGTATGATACAACCTATAAACCCTCTGGTTTTGTACAAAAATGCAGAGGGGGCAAGTTACTAGACAATACACTTTCTGTATTGGTCAATATGATATGTATTGCTCAAAAGGTGCGTAGACAAGTACAAAGAAATTAAAGTGGTTTAGAAATTAATTGTTTATAATTTGTCCATACAGCTCAAAAAGTCTACCCAGATATCCCCATAACCCTTTACCCCTTTTCACCTTTGGTTCCAAACCACCTCTTCCCAGCTAGCTCTCGACAAGTATCTCCTCTTTCAGATTCCTTCATCAACGTCCGGCATCAGCAAAGATGGTATCCAACATCTAGCATTTCAGACTTCAACAACTATCACAATCGGTTATCTCCTAAAAAGTCGTCCCCCTCCACTATTACTTGATGTTTTAGACTTGTACAAACCTATTAAGGTAGATAACTCCTTTGTGATAGAGGAATTTGATATGCCCAATTCCTATATCCTCTTATTTAAATGCTAACGTTGGAAATTGTTGTATTATAGTTGTTATGGGGGTAGTTTTTTGTGCCCTATGCAAAGGATATGATTACTAGGAATGTGATCCGTAATATTGTTCTCATCTATCCTATGAAACATCAAGTATATGGGACAAAACATGAAATATTATGGGGAGGGAGTCATTTTTTTATTTTTTGTGTTTCTTCCTTTTTACTTTTCTTCTCTTTTTGAATCTCATGAGCCCTCTCTATGTTTTCTATTGTATTTTTTCTTGTAGCACCTCTTTGTATTTTACTTTTTCACCACTAGTTTTTTAGGTTTTGATTATAATTCTAGAACATCTCTCTAGTTTTCCACGTTTTAAACTGATTTTTAAAGGAATGTCATTGTTATTCAGCCTTTTTGGTAGGTTTTTACTTTTTTGTTGTTTTGCTGAATTTTGAATGGATAATATTGTTGGAAGTTTGATTTAACATAGAGTCTAGTTTATTGTTAAAGATTGTCACGCCCCAGAACCAGAATACTGGAGAGCGGGAGACAGACACAGCCAGCTACGTACATTGAAGTGTAACCCACCTCGATATACGGTCACGGCTATCTAGATGCATGAGGGTTAACTACAAGCCAACGGTCTCTTATGGTCAAGAACAAGCCTAGTGTCTCAATCTCAAGCAAGCAAGTAAATGTTACAAGATATTAGATCATCAGACATACAAGGTAAGGCGTCCCAAACATTACATACTCAGATGATCATGAAGCTAGTCATACAAAATGCGAAGACTAGTAAGAGTTTAAGTCATACATGATCAACCCTAGGATTTGTCAATCATGTTACGGTCCTGAGACAGACAAAAATAAGTTTCAACACGAGCTAACACTTGCTCGGCGGCTAAACACCTCAAAAGAATAATTTACAATAGAGCGGGGAAGAAAAGAAGAAAACCCACTCGTTGCCAGGTTTACGCCTGTCACGCCCCGACCCGGAATCACCCGGATCATCGTACAAGCAGGGGGCGTGATGCCGCACGAGCTTGGAGTTGCGCTCGTGCAAGGCAATATGACAAGTTCTCAAATGGTTATCTTTTGATTCGATATTAACAACGATAGGAAAACAGAGTATACGAAACAATTCTCATTATTGATATCCGAAACTGAGATTACAAAGGCTTTCGATAGCCTAACAATATATGCCAGATTGGCTACAACACTCAGGTTCTCTCTTGCCCACAAAGGATTTCACCGTTCCATACATCATGCCTTCTATATCTCGGCCGCATCAATCCAGTTGCGTAGTCCGAGCGTCAATGCGATTGCACGCTTCAATGTGCTTCGGCATTCCAAGCCTCAACACGTTCAAGCAAAGCTTCGCCGCGAGCCATCCATTCTCTGCACCCTGCATGAAGCTGGTGGGGGATCAGTACGTTCGTCCTCGCATGTACTGAAGCAAAGATCTTCTTTCCAAACCGACATTGTAATATTTATGTTGAATCATGCAACTTAGCTTATGATCTTGCTATGTTCTCCTTAGGGTCAATTTCATGGCATCTTTGAAAGCGTAAAGCATGTTATCATAGCAGCATATTATCGAATTGAATAGGCAAGCAAACAAGCAATCTCGTGTTTGATTCGTGGCGCGACTTACCAAGTCGACGCACTCGCCCTTGCACCGACGCAAGGTGAATACGCCGCATTCCTTCCCTGTCATGTTATATGTGCATCTCTAAGCAGGATCTCTATGCGGGACGCATACGCGCCTACACTTTCAACCCATCGTTCCTTAACTATATGAGGGCCGTTGGCGTATCCGCGCCGGAATGGACTAAAGGAGTTCCTTTCTTTTCTCTCCTTTTCTCAATATTTGGTCGGGCTGCCCGACGTTTCACGGGTTGGGTCACATCCCAACAACCGAAACGTTCCTGCTGCATACCATCATTTGCGGCTTTTCCCATCTTGTTTAAGGATGTGCGCCTACAAAGATTATTCGATTCCCTCCTAGGCCAAGCGGTTCCGGGGCGCTCCGGCATTTAACCGTTTGGGGGAAACACCCGTGCACGGGAGATATCACATTTTATCTCTCGGCCATTCCATTCGACCATGCAACGCCCTTATCATTCAAGCAATCAAATTCAAACAACCAAACATAGTCTTGAGTCCGAGACTCAGACTTTATCATCTCGCGTCTCTTTCGTTAACTTTCTGTGTTCTTACATTTCATACTTCGTTTCAATGATTCAATGGCATCGTGCCTCAACTCAATGCTCGTCAACCGAACGACCCGAAGGTCTCGAACACCTTTCGAGGCATTATGTCATATCCGACAGTTCCGCCACATTCATGCCACAACTGTATTCTTTCGTAACGAAGCCATCTTTTATTATTCCGTGCACGTAGGCACGTTCGACCATATTTCCATGTTCTATAACTTAGCATTCAATGTTCGGGGCTTGCGCGCTAGGGCGCTCGCCTATTGTCTTTAAATGTTCTAGCTGTCTAACTCGTGCAGCAAGGGCACGGTATGGTTCGTGCACTAAGGCACTCGTCGAGTACAGTTATCCCATGTTCTTACGGCTTGCGCACCGAGGCGCTCGCCTTAGCGATATCCAATGTTCCATAGCGACTCGTGCATATGATGCACGTTTCATTCCAATTGTTCTAACTTAGTGTTCGACTCACACTACGATTTACTTTCCGATCGGTCCACGCCCGTGGCGTCGATAGGTTAACTTTAGCATACAATGATACATTTGACTTATCGAATGAAGGAGTAAAAAGAAGTCAATCCTCCCACCTTTAGTCGATACGCCTTCGTCGTTTCGCCGAGCCGATGCGGCTCGATTTCATAACTTTGTTGCACGACCACTCGCCTGACTTAGCCATTCGAGCACTTCGTGCTTCATTGAATTATACGTCCGATTTGCCTTACAGTACCCAAGTCTCAGCCCGTCGCAAGGCATCGATTTGATTTCGCGGACCCCTTACTAAATATCGCAAAAGATCGACCTCTAATATTTTCGCGTCAAAGTATAACCTGCACACGAAACCAACTAAAATCAATACTTGCATCGATTCGGACTTGCGCCTTGGTCGATTCGATTTCTTAGAATCTTCGAGCCGATTCAACGCACTCATCCTTCGGGACAACGCGACACTTCGCATCGATTTAACTCGATGCATTCTTTCGGGGCAAGGCAACTCTTCGCATCGACTTAGTTCGATGCGTTGCTCGGGACAACGTAACTCTCGTATCGATTCGCATCGATACATTTCATTCGGTCAACGCGACTCGTTGAGTCAATGCTTCAGCGTAATGCACCGTGCGGAGCGGGGCATTACAGAATATACCACTCAAAACAAGGTTCGTCCTCGAACCAAAACCAATACTCCGACTAAGTGTTTTATAGATCGTTTCACGATCTCGTCCCACCAATGTTGTTCAGTTTCACACTATCTCGCAAGCTTTTCATTAACATTTCAAAGTCATCCCTGCAGCTCGATTTGAATTTTGTATACAACTCGATTTGGATCCATACCTATATTCAAGGCGTCCCGAAGATATATGTATTTTGACCAATTCCAGTGGTAGCAAATTGGAACAAAGCTGACAGGTAAATTTCAATCCTATGCTTGCCATCTCGTACTCTCGATCGGACTTATCCTTAGCAACTGTTCTCGAAATTTCATCGCATACGTATATTCGATACATACGTGATTCATTCAATAGAGTCGCTGCACGCGACGCGATTCAAAATCGCTTTCTCATTTCGTATGTTTCATATGGACTACCAACTCTATGCGTCGCGTCAAGCCGTCGCGCATCCAATCACGAGTCTCCGCAACGCCTTGCGTTCGAAGTCGCCACCCAACTATTTTCGAAGTCTGGCTTATGCAACTTATCTCGATACGATTTCCTTTGTTGACTTGCAAACGCATCAACATTCAGGACTACGTCCGCTAGGTTACTTACATAGTCCCCGTGCTTAACTTCTCCCGACGCAACTTTAAATTGACATTGCACAAAGGCCACAATCTATCCGACACGAAAGTTTACATCAAGGCGACGGTGCTCAAGGCAACGATCGCCTTAGCACGAAGGTCTTTACGACGCGTCTTAAATTCAATTTCCTAACGAGTAGGAATTCACTAGCCAAATTCCCAACTTATCCATCTCGCAACATCGAATGTAAATTTTGATTCACGCAAAGCTCAATTGCAAGGTGAATCCGAATCTAACGACATGACTCGTAAGTCATTCCCTTATCATTCCCTCTCGTGTATAGCATATTTTTCGCAATCGCCTATCCGAATCACCAAGTCCGTTGGTGAATTCTAATTCGACCGTCGACCAACATAACCATTTAAGTATTCATCCGACGAATACTCAAAATCTAACTATATCATTTCTTAATCGAAAGCTGTGCCAACAATTCTCGATCGCCTAGACTTATCGTCAACATGCACCGTGTTATATTTGTTATCGGTGCAATCTCATATGCGATATCGCATGGGTCATCTTACGGTCTGCAGCATTCAATTTGATTTGGCGGTCAAGTCTTCTAGGGTCAGCTGCCCCGAAGCTACGCTCGATAACTGTGGATCATCACCGAAGGACAGTTTACTACGAACCATGCTATATCTTATTTCGGAGCCAAATCATGTTCCGACGATTCTACGCGACTACCCAATTTCGAACAACACCATTTCTATCGGCGCAACTGATGCACAACTATCCTCCGAGTCAAGTCATGCACTACCGTTGATGATTTCGCAATTTACGAAACATCTACTCATATCGAGTTCGAGTATATCTTATTCGCGGTCGACACACGAGAAGCTATACGCATCGAACAATCGTCGATGACTTATAGTCTCGTCTTTGATTAATCACAAAGTTCATGATCAACCAGTTTGTTTCATTCTCGTATTGTTATTTACAAAACTTTGATAGCGCAAGGCGCACTCCATTTTGTATTCTCACATCGTGCTTACGTTTCCTTGCGTATCAATCTCGATACGTCGTATCAATTTCGATAGCGTAAGGGTCAACTTTGAATCCGTTTCAACGTCGACAACTTGCATTGCATATGCCCAAGTTCGCAACAAACTTTTCCATACGCATCAACTTATTTTCCGATTCGCCGTATCCCACTATACTTTGATCGCGTAACTGAGTTACCGATTATCCAACATCGAACCCTCGAGTTATACGATCACGCCCTCTAAGTTTTGCGTGTTTTTCAGTCGTACTCAAATGAGTGTCGTCGTAACGTAACCAACTATTTCTTAGGCATGATTACTCACGTTAACCAACTCTTCACCGAAGTCGCACATCGTGCGATTCGATTACAATTCGCATCGCTCCAACATTTCTATCGAAATCGCAAGTCGTGCGATTCGATTCGTCTCGCCCAATATTTCTATCGAGATCGCAAGTCGTGCGATTCGATTCGCCTCGTCCAACATTTCTATCGAGATCGCAAGTCGTGCGACTCATTTGTAAGCTCAAGTTTTCCTTTTCCGTCGGTCCGATTATTGCTTCAAGGCATAATCGTTCCGCTAGTCTCGGTCGTCCGACCGACTTATACTTCTCGTCCGACGTATCATTCATTGATACGAGTCTCGCCTTATCGTCCCAACCGATTTTCGAAGAACACTTGCATCAACATACCGTCATACAAATTCCCAATCGAGTCTCGGTACTCTTCCGTCCGTTGCGGACAAACCTTCCGCAATTCTCACAACGCGTCGATGCAAATCATCGTACAAGTGATATACCATATACCACTCGAAATCGAGTCATTCATCGCCTACGTGGTATGGCATATACCACTCGGAACTCAAGTCATTTCCCTCGCATTATACTTAGTATAGACCAACAATCTCTTCCGACTTACGATTTCCGCAGTGATCGTGCTTGATCACAACCGTAACTTTGATTCTATCAAAATCCGACACAACTCGGTCAATGTTCTCGTTTGCCAACATAAGTTTGGTGTGCAACTGTCACGCCCCGATTCCGTCGAATCGATAGTCGTCCCCCGGGCGTGATGCCGTGCGAACCTAAATTGCGATCGCACAAGGCCTAGTCATAAGGTAATCCGAGACACGAGATCTAAGAGAGTACGCAGACAAATTGATATACACAATAAGTAAGAGAAACTTGATTTTTATTGATAATGAACATCTTTTACAGACTCCGATACAAGACTCTTTGCCGCGCGGGCTACAACATGACTCGATTACAAAAGAGTGCCGATGAGATAGCCGTTCCATACATTGCACACATCCCTCAGTATACACAAGTACTCCATTGACCTGGAAGGGAGGGACGCTGAGTCATTTCCTTTGGACTGTCGAGAGCCTTCAAAAGTGGAGTCGCAGAGTAAGTCTTCGACACACGGCCGAAGCTTCAAAAGTCACGAACGCCGCCGAGCTAGCTGGCGCGTCCTTCCTGGTTCGCGGGACCTGCAAAGAGCGAGGATCAGCACGAAACACATGTACTGGCGAATGGCTAATTAAATCCAAGCTCTGCATTTGATTCAAGAAGTTTCGTAAACATGTTAACTAGCTATTTCAATGATCTTTCTAACCATCCTGTTCGATTTGCATGTTAACATGTTTTGAGGCAAGCATATGAACTTGTATATCATTAAGCAATTATCATGTTCATCCCGTGTCCCGTGCACCTGTTAAGCAGTGAAAAGGGGTATAAAGGCCACTGGCAATATCAAGCCATCGCGGACTATAGCATTTGGTTAGACGACGCCCCTTTCGCGTCGGGTAGCTAGCCCTGTACGAAAGTGCCCGCATAACTCGCGCCGATGAAGGGTTGGCGCTGCTACACTCGTTCCTCCCGGGCCGAATCGGTCCCTTGGCCTAGGCAACCGTTCGAGGAAACTTCACCTTGTCGACAAGTTGTCCAATGACCGTTTTCCTTTGGACTTAGTTGGTTTGCTTACTTAGCCGTATCGTTGCGATAAACGTTAATCGATTCATTCATTGTTTGCATAGGCTAAGTGGATTTGTATAAGAAAGCGCATTTTCTATTTTCAAAACCGGCAGTTTGATAGCAGGTGTTTCGTGAAGAATCGTGCCATGATTTCTTTGATTCTACACTATTATGACAAGCATTCATTTACTTCACATATTGAGTTTGAAATAGAGGGACGAGACGAAGGAGGTTAGCCACTCGTCTTAGCCTTGCTTCAAGCGAGCGACCGGTTGGCTGCGCTGACGTCGCCTACGCGATCACCTGCAATCGCATAAGCAACTGATTAGAACACTGTATAATTCAAGGATATTCGATATGAATGCGAAGCTCGAAAACGCATCACGAAAACCCATCGAAAACATTCACGAAAACGCATTCACGAAAGCCAAAGCCAAAGCCAAATCAAGTGCGGCATGAAAACCAGAGCAACGGGAGGTCTCTCCCGACTCAGCCGCAGAGCCAATCCTCGAGGCACAACCCGCTGAATATGGGACTTGGTTCCGAAGAAGACATTCCATAACGAGGAATGGATCTTAATTCAATCGTTCCCGTTCGATCGACTCGGTTGATCCCGACCTATCGGTCCCGACCAAATCGATAGCGACAGTGTTCCTTTCTCGCACACCCCGTGGACGGAGACGGGGCACGATGTAGGGACGGGGCACTACACCATAACCAACTAATAAAAAATTTCGTCCTCGAAACTTAAAGATGGAACCTACCTCTACGAAAACAATGAAGGGAATTTATCCTTCATCTCCGATTCAAGCTCCCACGTCGACTCTTCGACCGAGTGGTTCTTCCAGAGGACGCGGACGAGAGGGATCGCTCGATTTCGCAGCAACTTATCCTTGCGTTCTAAAATTTGAACTGGCTCTTCAACGTAGGATAAGTCTGACTTTAGCTCCAGCTGGCCAAAATCTACCACGTGGCTAGGGTCGTGCACGTACTTCCGCAACTGAGAGACGTGGAAGACGTTGTGTACACCATCAAGCGCCGGCGGTAGGGCAATTTTGTAGGCCACTGGCGCGACCCGATCAAGTATTTCGAACGGCCCAACGAATCTCGGACTCAACTTTCCTTTCGCGCCGAATCGAGTAACTCCCCGCATGGGCGACACTTTGAGAAATACGTGATCGCCTACTAGAAACTCGAGCGGTCGACGATGAATGTCTGCATAGCTTTTCTGACGACTCTGTGCGGTCTTTAATCTTTCCCGGATGAGCTTGACCTTTTCCACAGTCTGTTCCACCAGCTCCGGGCCGAGTATCTGCCGTTCCCCGACTTCATCCCAGCAAATGGGCGATCTGCACTTCCGGCCGTACAAAGCTTCATACGGCGCCATTTGGATGCTGGATTGGTAGCTATTGTTGTATGCAAATTCCGCCAGCGGTAGGTGGACGTCCCAACTTGATTTGAAGTCAATTGCGCAGAGCCGTAGCATGTCTTCGAGAATCTGGTTGACGCGCTCCGTTTGGCCGTCGGTCTGAGGATGGTAAGCTGAGCTGAACTGCAACTTGGTTCCCAGCGCCGACTGAAGGCTACTTCAGAATCGCGACATGAATCGTGAATCCCGATCAGAGACGATGGATACTGGAACTCCGTGCAGCCGAACTATCTCGTCAAGATAAATCTGCGCCAGGCGATCAATGCTCCAAGTAACTTTGATGGCGATAAAGTGCGCTGACTTGGTTAATCGATCGACGATGACCCAGATGGCGTCGTTCCCCCGTGGTGTCTTCGGCAGGCCAACAATAAAATTCATAGTGACATGATCCCATTTCCACTCGGGAATAGCGAGGTTCTGCATCTCCCCGCCCGGTCGCTGATGCTCAGCTTTCACCTGCTGACAGGCCATGCATTGCGACACGAAGAGCGCCACATCTCTCTTCATCCCGTGCCACCAAAAGGTCGTGCGGAGGTCCTTATACATCTTGGTACTGCCTGGATGCAAAGTGTATTTCGCATAGTACGCCTCCGACAGGATCTCCTTTCTGAGTTCTGAATCGTTCGGAACGCATAGCCTACCCTTCAATCGAAGCACGCCGGTTTCGTCTTCCGCAAAGTCGGTCGTCCTGCCTGTCGAAATTAGCTCTCGCACTTTCTTCAGGTACGGATCGTTCGTCTGAGCGGTCTTGATCTTTTCAAGCAAGCTCGGCTCTAACTGCAACTTTGCCAACTGCACATTCCGGAATCTGACTCGGAGCTCGATGCCCATCTCTTCTAGGTCGCGTAGCAATCTGGGGTCGATGGATAACGAGGCAATGTACTTCCGACTCAAAGCGTCTGCCACAACATTTCCCTTTCCCGGCGTATAGTCGATAGTCAAGTCGTAGTCCTTGATCAGTTCAAGCCAGCGCCTCTGCCGCAAGTTCAGTTCCCTCTGCGTGAATAGATACTTGAGGCTCTTGTGATCGGTATAGATCGTGCACGCCACGCCATAGAGGTAGTGACGCCACAATTTCAACGCGAACACAATCGCCGCTAACTCCAGGTCGTGCGTGGGATAATTTTTCTCGTGCGGCTTTAGCTGTCGGGAAGCAAAAGATATCACATTGTTCCGCTGCATCAGCACACACCCCAAGCCCTGGCCGGACGCATCGCTGAATATCTGGAAACCCTCAGTCCCTTCTGGAAGTGCGAGTATCGGGGCCGAGACGAGCCGTTGCTTTAATTCTTGGAATGAAGCTTCACAATCGTCTGACCATTCGAAGGCGACTCCTTTCTGGGTGAGGCGAGTCAGAGGTGATGCGATCTTCGCGAAGTCTTTCACGAAGCGTCGATAGTATCCCGCTAAGCCAAGGAAACTTCGAATCTCGCTGACGGACGTTGGCCGCTTCCAATCAACGACGGCTTCAACTTTCTTTGGGTCGACCGCGATGCCTTCAGCAGAAATGATGTGTCCGAGGAATGCGACGCTGCTAAGCCAGAATTCACATTTACTTCGCTTCGCATACAATTGATTTTCTCGAAGGGTCTGAAGCACGGTCCGCAGATGCTCAGTGTGTTGCTGCCGATTCTTCGAGTAGACGAGTATATCGTCGATAAAGACTACTACGAACTTGTCGAGAAATGGTCGAAACACCCGATTCATTAAATCCATGAAAGCAGCAGGGGCATTCGTTAGGCCGAACGGCATTACTAGGAACTCGTAATGGCCGTAACGAGTGCGAAATGCAGACTTTGGCACATCGTCCGGCTTGATCTTGAGTTGATGGTAACCCGAACGCAGATCAATTTTTGAGAACACCGTGGCTCCTTGGAGCTGGTCAAACAGATCATCTATGCGGGGCAGGGGGTATTTGTTCTGGACGGTGGCTTTATTCAGCTCGCGGTAGTCGATACAAAGACGCATAGAGCCATCCTTCTTCTTGACAAACAGTACGGGCGCTCCCCACGGCGAGACGCTGGGTCGGATAAATCCCTTGTCGAGCAATTCCTGTAACTGCACCTTGAGTTCTTTCAGCTCTGCAGGGTCCATCCTGTATGGGGTCTTCGAGATCGGTCGAGTGTCGGGGAAGGTATCGATAGTGAACTCAATCTTTCGATCGGGCGGCATGCCGGGCAACTCGTCCGGGAACACATCGGGGAATTCTGCCACAACGTCGGTCTGACCCGCGTTTGCACCATCCAATCGCATGTCTCGAACGGAAGCTAGATAGCCTTCGCACCCGGAATACAGCATCCGTCGAGCAGATATTGCAGAGATCACCATGCAGGTCGGCGACGCCTCACCACACGAGTAGCAGAATTCGGGCACTCCCGGTATGCGGAATGTGACCTTCTTTTCAGCGCAGTCTATGGTTGCGTTGCACGGACCGAGCCAATCCATCCCCAGAATGATATCGTAGTCCTTAATATTTAGAACTATCGCATCGAGACTGACCTTTTGACCACCTATACAGATGATTCCGTTTCCGCAGACTAAATTCGCAGCTAGTGGCATGTCCGACGGGATGTTAACAGTGAGCTCAAGACCGAGCGGTGTCAGAGGGAATTTGTGCTCGGCGGCAAAGTCCGCCGATATGAAACTATGCGTGGCACCTGAATCAAACAATACACGAGCAGGTTTATTATTGAATTGCAGTATACCTGTCACGACTGTGTCAGATGCGAACACTTCATCTCGGGTCAGGGCGTAGACACGGCCCTGAGCATTGGGGCGACGGTCTTGGCCATTCTGTTGTGCGGTCGGTGGAGCCCGAGGTGCTTGGCCTCGGTTTTGTTGATGTTGGGGCGGACGTTGGTTCGACGCAGCTTCCGGACAGTCCCTTACGAGATGATCCCTCTTGCCGCATGCGAAACAGACTCTGTTCTTAAGTCGGCAGTCGGTGTCCAGATGCCCGTCCTTGTGGCAGAAATTGCAGACCATCCGTTCCTTCGTCTGGTTGCCGCGATGTTGACGCTTATGTGCGTTGTTGCCTCCCGCGTTACTATGGCGTTTGTTATTAAAGTTAACAGCGCCGGTAGTAGTAGGAGGATACTCGGACTCCAGACGGATGGCATGGTTGAGTGCCTCGTCCACAGTTTTGTATTCCGGCACCGAGACATGAGCACGGATAGAGGAACGCAGGCCCACTACAAATCGTTTTGCTCGACTTGCGGTGGTAGGTAAATAGTCCCCGGCGAACTTGGCCAGTTTGTTGAATTTAGCCGCATATTGTCGTACAGTCATATTCCCTTGCGTCAACTGCATGAACTCATTTTCTTTTTCCTGTCGCACGGCTGCAGAAAGATATTCGTTCTCGAACGCATTTCTGAATGTCGCCCATGAGATCGCCGCCGGCTCGTCTTCACGTCGAATAGCCCGCTTCTGCACAGCCCACCAATCGTGCGCGTTCATTCGAAGTAGAAGCTGAGCACACGCGACTTTCTTCGAGTCCTCGACACCCAGAAGCTCGAACTTGTCTTCCAGCTCCTCCAACCAGTCGATCGCCACGGATGGATCTTCTGTGCCGTTGAAGGAAGTGCGGCAGCTTTTCGTGAATTTTGACACGTCGAAGTTAGAACTTCTCGGTGCTGCAGGTGAGAGCGCGGGCGCCTCTGGTTCAGCTTCGTTGGATCGAACCGCAGGCTGGGTCACGGCAGGTGTCATCGTTGAGTTGTTGTTGTTGCCGACGACCGACTGTACGATCTGTTGGAGGCTATTCAGCTGCTGTTGTTGCAGCTTGAATTGAGCCTCGAACCGACTCTCAAATTGGGTCTGACGAGCCTCCGCTTGCTGACGATAGAGCTCGTTCTGACGTTGCTGCATTTCAAGCATCTGTAGCATACGTTGCATCGGGTCGCCGGAAGGTCCGGCTACAGTAGGCGTCATTCCCGTTGGGTTAACGGAATGCTCGGCCCTAGAAGCACTCGAGCCGCTGGAAGCGCTCGTTTCGTCTTCCGCCTGCGCTCCCGTAACTGCAGGAAAAAAAAAGGAAGGCAACTCTCGTTAGTTTCAGAAAATGTCCTGGGTTCAGCGTATGGAACAACTCTTCCCATCGACACGAGGTCAACGGTTGGAGACTAAAACTCGACACTGGAGGCCAAGGACGTAAAGCCGTGCTCTGATACCATTATGTCACGCCCCGATTCCGTCGAATCGATAGTCGGCCCCCGGGCGTGATGCCGTGCGAACCTAAATTGCGATCGCACAAGGCCTAGTCATAAGGTAATCCGAGACACGAGATCTAAGAGAGTACGCAGACAAATTGATATACACAATAAGTAAGAGAAACTTGATTTTTATTGATAATGAACATCTTTTACAGACTCCGATACAAGACTCTTTGCCGCGCGGGCTACAACATGACTCGATTACAAAAGAGTGCCGATGAGATAGCCGTTCCATACATTGCACACATCCCTCAGTATACACAAGTACTCCATTGACCTGGAAGGGAGGGACGCTGAGTCATTTCCTTTGGACTGTCGAGAGCCTTCAAAAGTGGAGTCGCAGAGTAAGTCTTCGACACACGGCCGAAGCTTCAAAAGTCACGAACGCCGCCGAGCTAGCTGGCGCGTCCTTCCTGGTTCGCGGGACCTGCAAAGAGCGAGGATCAGCACGAAACACATGTACTGGCGAATGGCTAATTAAATCCAAGCTCTGCATTTGATTCAAGAAGTTTCGTAAACATGTTAGCTAGCTATTTCAATGATCTTTCTAACCATCCTGTTCGATTTGCATGTTAACATGTTTTGAGGCAAGCATATGAACTTGTATATCATTAAGCAATTATCATGTTCATCCCGTGTCCCGTGCACCTGTTAAGCAGTGAAAAGGGGTATAAAGGCCACTGGCAATATCAAGCCATCGCGGACTATAGCATTTGGTTAGACGACGCCCCTTTCGCGTCGGGTAGCTAGCCCTGTACGAAAGTGCCCGCATAACTCGCGCCGATGAAGGGTTGGCGCTGCTACACTCGTTCCTCCCGGGCCGAATCGGTCCCTTGGCCTAGGCAACCGTTCGAGGAAACTTCACCTTGTCGACAAGTTGTCCAATGACCGTTTTCCTTTGGACTTAGTTGGTTTGCTTACTTAGCCGTATCGTTGCGATAAACGTTAATCGATTCATTCATTGTTTGCATAGGCTAAGTGGATTTGTATAAGAAAGCGCATTTTCTATTTTCAAAACCGGCAGTTTGATAGCAGGTGTTTCGTGAAGAATCGTGCCATGATTTCTTTGATTCTACACTATTATGACAAGCATTCATTTACTTCACATATTGAGTTTGAAATAGAGGGACGAGACGAAGGAGGTTAGCCACTCGCCTTAGCCTTGCTTCAAGCGAGCGACCGGTTGGCTGCACTGACGTCGCCTACGCGATCACCTGCAATCGCATAAGCAACTGATTAGAACACTGTATAATTCAAGGATATTCGATATGAATGCGAAGCTCGAAAACGCATCACGAAAACCCATCGAAAACATTCACGAAAACGCATTCACGAAAGCCAAAGCCAAAGCCAAATCAAGTGCGGCATGAAAACCAGAGCAACGGGAGGTCTCTCCCGACTCAGCCGCAGAGCCAATCCTCGAGGCGCAACCCGCTGAATATGGGACTTGGTTCCGAAGAAGACATTCCATAACGAGGAATGGATCTTAATTCAACCGTTCCCGTTCGATCGACTCGGTTGATCCCGACCTATCGGTCCCGACCAAATCGATAGCGACAGTGTTCCTTTCTCGCGCACCCCGTGGACGGAGACGGGGCACGATGTAGGGACGGGGCACTACAGCAACCGAACGATTCGTTCTATCGATTTATGATTTCAATTCTTTCCTTACGTTGCATCTCGTGCAACAATTTATTGTGATATGCGTTGCACTACGTGCAACAATTTTTACTTTCGATACGCGTTGCACATCGTGCTACGATTTATTTTCGACATTTCATTTCACTTTGTACAACGATTTATTTCCAATTTCCTTTGTACTTCGTGCAACGATTAATTTGATATGCGTTGCACCACGTGCAATGATTCTACTTCCAACACGCGTTGTACATCGTGCAACGATTGATTTCCAACTTTCCAAGTCAATGCTCAATCCGTTTAACACATTCGGTATTGGCTTATCACTTCTCACTTTCATTTTAACGCATATTCACATTAACTCGCTGCACTTCGTGCATCATTTTATTTCTCATTCAACATGTTACATTGAAACAACATCTCAAATCGTATTTCACAATTTGTTGCGCTTGTAGCAACTAACATTTTTACGGCTCGTTTGCATTCAATGCAATATACCCTTCGCAACTTTCTTAGCAAACATCATGAAATTTCCAAAACACATGCGGCAAAATTTCATGTTTTGTATTAGACTTATTGTATGGAACATCCAGTGCGGCATCGAGTAGAGTCAAGAGTGATATCAAGTGGTGGTGGGCAACTTTGAGAATTGTAATGAAGCGAGCGTCCAGAGAAAATTGAGCCTAGAGCTCTGATACCAATTTGTCACGCCCCGACCCGGAATCACCCGGATCATCGTACAAGCAGGGGGCGTGATGCCGCACGAGCCTGGAGTTGCGTTCGTGCAAGGCAAGATGACAAGTTCTCAAATGGTTATCTTTTGATTCGATATTAACAACGATAGGAAAACAGAGTATACGAAACAATTCTCATTATTGATATCCGAAACTGAGATTACAAAGGCTTTCGATAGCCTAACAATATATGCCAGATTCGCTACAACACTCAGGTTCTCTCTTGCCCACAAATGATTTCACCGTTCCATACATCATGCCTTCTATATCTCGGCCGCATCAATCCAGTTGCGTAGTCCGAGCGTCAATGTGATTGCACGCTTCAATGCGCTTCGGCATTCTAAGCCTCAACACGTTCAAGCAAAGCTTCGTCGCGAGACATCCATTCCCTGCACCCTGCATGAAGCTGGTGGGGGATCAGTACGTTCGTCCTCGCATGTACTGAAGCAAAGATCTTCTTTCCAAACCGACATTGTAATATTTATGTTGAATCATGCAACTTAGCTTATGATCTTGCTATGTTCTCCTTAGGGTCAATTTCATGGCATCTTTGAAAGCGTAAAGCATGTTATCATAGCAGCATATTATCGAATTGAATAGGCAAGCAAACAAGCAATCTCGTGTTTGATTCGTGGCGCGACTTACCAAGTCGACGCACTCGCCCTTGCACCGACGCAAGGTGAATACGCCGCATTCCTTCCCTGTCATGTTATATGTGCATCTCTAAGCAGGATCTCTATGCGGGACGCATACGCGCCTACACTTTCAACCCATCGTTCCTTAACTATATGAGGGCCGTTGGCGTATCTGCGCCGGAATGGACTAAAGGAGTTCCTTTCTTTTCTCTCCTTCTTTTCTCAATATTTGGTCGGGCTGCCCGGCGTTTCACGGGTTGGGTCACATCCCAACAACCGAAACGTTCCCGCTGCATACCATCATTTGCGGCTTTTCCCATCTTGTTTAAGGATGTGCGCCTACAAAGATTATTCGATTCCCTCCTAGGCCAAGCGGTTCCGGGGCGCTCCGGCATTTAACCGTTTGGGGAAAACACCCGTGCACGGGAGATATCACATTTTATCTCTCGTCCATTCCATTCGACCATGCAACGCCCTTATCATTCAAGCAATCAAATTCAAACAACCAAACATAGTCTTGAGTCCGAGACTCGGACTTTATCATCTCGCGTCTCTTTCGTTAACTTTCTGTGTTCTTACATTTCATACTTCGTTTCAATGATTCAATGGCATCGTGCCTCAACTCAATGCTCGTCAACCGAACGACCCGAAGGTCTCGAACACCTTTCGAGGCATTATGTCATATCCGACAGTTCCGTCACATTCATACCACAACTGTATTCTTTCGTAACGAAGCCATCTTTTATTATCCCGTGCATGTAGGCACGTTCGACCGTATTTCCATGTTCTATAACTTAGCATTCAATGTTCGGGGCTTGCGCGCTAGGGCGCTCGCCTATTGTCTTTAAATGTTCTAGCCGTCTAACTCGTGCAGCAAGGGCACGGTATGGTTCGTGCACTAAGGCACTTGCCGAGTACAGTTATCCCATGTTCTTACGGCTTGCGCACCGAGGCGCTCGCCTTAGCGATATCCAATGTTCCATAGCGACTCGTGCATATGATGCACGTTTCATTCCAATTGTTCTAACTTAGTGTTCGACTCACACTACGATTTACTTTCCGATTGGTCCACGCCCGTGGCGTCGATAGGTTAACTTTAGCATACAATGATATATTTGACTTATCGAATGAAGGAGTAAAAAGAAGTCAATCCTCCCACCTTGAGTCGATACGCCTTCGTCGTTTCGCCGAGCTGATGCGGCTCGATTTCATAACTTTGTTGCACGGCCACTCGCCTGACTTAGCCATTCGAGCACTTCGTGCTTCATTGAATTATACGTCCGATTTGCTTTACCGTGCCCAAGTCTCAGCCCGTCGCAAGGCATCGATTTGATTTCGCGGACCCCTTACTAAATATCGCAAAAGATCGACCTCTAATATTTTTGCGTCAAAGTATAACCTGCACACGAAACCAACTAAAATCAATACTTGCATCGATTCGGACTTGCGCCTTGGTCGATTCGTTTTCTTAGAATCTTCGAGCCGATTCAAAGCACTCATCCTTCGGGACAACGCGGCACTTCGCATCGATTTAACTCGATGCATTCTTTCGGGGCAAGGCAACTCTTCGCATCGACTTAGTTCGATGCGTTGCTCGGGACAACGTAACTCTCGTATCGATTCGCATCAATACATTTCATTCGGTCAACGCGACTCGTTGAGTCAATGCTTCAGCGTAATGCACCGTGCGGAGCGGGGCATTACAACGCCTGGTGTTCACCATCTGGCTGGAAGACAGGTAGATCCTCGGGTGCTACTTCAAAATCTGGTCTTGCAAAACCAGCTGGATCAGAACCCAGAAGAGCAAGTGCCACAAGGGAGGCTTCACTTAAGAACTAAAACCAGCATATTAGCACATAAAGACATAAATGATAACGAAAGACATGAGTTAGAGAAAACAGGGTGATAAACGATAAGATAACTAAAGGACTATTCCGGTAACCAAGTTACAACCCGTAAACCAAACAAGGACCAGAGTTGTAACCTTTCACCTGAACAGAGCTTAGTCTCCAATCATTTATCGACAAGAGTAAAGCATAGCAGTAATGTACCGAAGTAATCATAGACCGGTACTATCTAGACAAGACTAGACTGGACTCCATCCATCAATCACGGCCAAGCAATGAGTACGGCTTGATACTTTAACTAGCTAGGGTTATCACAAGCCTAGTTACTACAAGATGCGATGAGATGTTCCAGCAGTCACAAGCCCTGCAGACTATCCAGTTATCATTACGCAGGTTGAGAGAGTTGATTAGGTGACTTTGTGGTGCAACACATGACAGTGTGCTGGAAATGTGCCCTACTCGTCGGTAGGCTACAAGTTCACTTGAGGCGCCCAGATAACGGGATTGCCTGTGACTGAAAATTCTCTTTATGATCTACATGATCAAACTAGTCATTAACTTAGTCAGATTCAGTATGAATTCCTGACCGTGGAAATCAGGAATTCATGTCCTAAACATGATGCAAGACGGGACATAGTTTGTACAGACACAATCAAGAGAAATCACCCACGGTGTCAAGACGAGAGTTACTTGTTACTTGTCAAGATTACTTGTCAGGAGTACGCCACCACGGGCCACTATCAAGCTTGTACATGTCATGTTTACTTGTTACTTGTCAAGAGTGCGCCACGACGGGCCACTGTTAGAGTTATCATGTCAAGGGGCTTGTCAAGAGTGCGTCTCAACGGGCCACTACCAGAGTTATCATGTTAAGCCATATAGCCATGTCGTGTTCATGTTTATCATGCCGTACTCGTACTAAGTGTACTTGTATGCCAAGGATTCACTGGTCAAGGGTGCGCCACGACGGGCCACCGAAAGAGTTATCGAGGAGTATACATGTCATGTTAAGATCATGCTTAATGCCCAGAGTACATATGAAACATAGATAATACATTATACAAGGCCATCATGGAAGATGCCCATCATGCTCAAAGGTCACAATTTACACTAAGGACCATGGGGTCAAGCAACGGAGGAAGTAACATAATTATCATGGCAAAAGGAAGGGGGCCAGGCGCAACATGCGCCCAAGGGCAGCATGCACCCAAAGCATCATGTGCCCATAAACAGGCATGCGCCCGAAGGGAGCATGCGCCTAAAGAGCATGCGCCCAGGGTGCATGTACTATGGAAGGGCATAAGCTCAGGGCTGCATGCGTCCACATGATGGAGACAGGGTGCACTGGAAGGGAAGCAAGGAGACTATCTTCCATGACTAAGTGGGTGCATATCTAGAGCCATGCGCCCAAGCTGAAGAACCATGGGCGCATATCAAGAGCTATGCGCCCAAGCTGAAGAGCCATGGGCGCATGTAAATGGCCATGCGCCCAAGCTGAAGGAAGTAGGGTGCTTTGGGCGCATATATAGGGCTATGCGCCCAAAGGAAAGGCTGCTGTGGGCGCATAAAAAGAGCTATGCGCCCTGCACTGTTCTTCTTCTCCATGCCGAGAGCATGAGTTCATGGAACCCATGAACTTTCCAAGTTCATAAATTTCTCAAAACAACTCGAAATCGGGACTTACAAAGGTCTAAATTGGGTAGAACGAAATTCTCTACAACATGGAACAATCAAAACTTGAAAATAATGAAGTTTGATAGATCAAAACCCAACAAAACTAAGATTTGAGTAAACTTAGATCTACAAGATTTTATCCACAAAAACCAAAAATACCAAGTACTAAAGAGTCATAAAACTATGTAAGGAAGACATTGGAACAATAAAACATGAGATCTCTCATGAAGCAAGATTGCACTTGCCTAAGGGTTTGGGAGAAAATAAATGAAGAAGAAAAGTAGATGAAGAAATAAATGAAAGTAAAGGAGGAGAGAGAAATGGGTTGGGTTATATAGAGGGTTCAACATGATGAACCATCTTGACCCAAACCAAACCAAAATAAACCAAGCCAAGCTAAACCAAGACCAAACCATGCTAGACAAGTCAAAAATACGGATCGAAAATCCGTACACGTATACTGAAAATACGTATAACGAAAAACGGAAGTGATAAAGATTATGGAACTTTGTTCAGATTCCCTAATGTAGATCTAACCCCAAATGCATAACATTGTTGAAAGTTTGATTTAGCAATTTTCTTTTTGTACAAATGAGTCCCCAAAAAACCGTGAACCGGCAGGTCGAACCGAAAAAATCATGAACCGGCAGGCTGGCCGGTTCTTTATTAACTGGAGAACCACGTGCCGGTCCAACTAGGTAGTTCAGGTGAATTTTTTTTTACTTAAGTTAACTGGGTGCTTAACGGGTAGGTGGGTTAAGAATAGTTACCATGTAACCCACTAACCCACTAACCCATTTTCCCATTAAATAATAACCCACATTGATGTCCTGAATCTAATGTATACTTCTGTCTTCAGTTTATTTCTTCCTCTCTCCCAACAATGTGCAGAGCCTCTTAGGAGACAAGATGGCGGCCTCACCCCAGTGGCTTCTCTCCGGTGATATCACGAGGACCTCCCTCTCTGCTGACCTCTCTCTGGCAACACAGTTCCATTTTTATTTTTTCAAAATCTCTTACAGAACATAGAAGTGGATCATATTCTATCATGTTTAGAATCTAAAATCACATTTTACATCAGATTGAACTGAACTACTTTAAACTTATATATACTACTATGTGATGAATCACACACAATGATAGAAGAACACCAGTGGCCTAAATGATTTAATCATACAAAAAGTGAGACTAGGAACAGCATGTCCCATCTGCCATCACTAGAGTTGGAACCTAGGTTCAACCACCGGTTCGATCCTAGTCGAACTTCTAAACCTTGAACCGGTGCCTCGCCTGGTTCGATGACTGGTTCGGTTATCAGAATATTGCAATTAAGAGAGTTGTTTTAGAGCTTAAGGAAGTTGTTTGTCAAAAGTTGAAAGGCCGCCACTTTGCTATAGAGAATTGATTCATTATTATTTCAGCAAAGAATCTAAAAGGCAGAAACCAAAGCCTTCAAACGTACAAAGTATATACAATATTGCATTATATGTGTGTGTGTTGTGGTCTGGTTTCGCTATACAACAATTCTCGATTTCTTGCTTCTGAAGCATCTTTTTCTTCAATTTATGTTTGGATCGAACTCCACCACACTTTCCACTCGGGATGATCTCGATTCCCAAGGTCCTTGTATCTTTAGTTCTGGCTTCTCCAAGTTTGACTCTTAATCAGCAGCCAAATATTTCAGTTTACCCACCTTTTAGTTGTAATATCAAGGGTGACTAGTTTCCAGTCTCTTATGTGTTCAAGAGATGACCACTTGGACCTGGAGGAGCAGTCTATCTGGCTGGCAGAGGATCATGGGATAATATTCAACCCGAAAAGATTGTCCGGTGGAGATAGTCCAAACAGCGGATTGAGGATTGGATGCGCTAGACGCGAAAAATGGAGGATTAGCATGCCGAAGACTAGACCTATACTTTAGCGAGATTAATGTAATAAAACCCCATATTCTGGTGAGTAGTGTGTGTGTGTCTCTCTGTGTGTGTGTGTGTGTGTGTGTGTGTGTGTGTGTATGTGTATAGTTTATCTCGCATGCATTGGAATCAATTAACCAATTTAGTAATTTAATTATAGCAACCTTTTCTGGTAAACTCATATAATGGCTCTCTTGTTGGCAGTTCTATTTTGACTTACTGCTTGACTTGCGTGTATAGGTACTACATTGGAACATACATCTTCCCAGATGTGTTGCTCAATGATATTGCAGGCCCTGACGGAAACCCATTGCTGCTTAGCTTAAAACTTTCGGTCGATGTGCTAGTAAGTATTTGATTATTTGTTGGTCAATGTTAAGATAGTAATGGTGAACGCCTGAACGGTATAGAATGCAAAATTTTCACTTAACTAATTTATTATGTTTGATATTTTTTTATTGCTGCTTTTCTGTCATTTAATAGGAGTTATAGAATGCAAAACTTTCACTAAGGCCACCTCGTTTTGGTCTCCCTAACTTTCAAATCTGATTAGGAAAGTCCACCTATATTTACAAAAAAAGAGACAAGATATGATTTTAATGGCATATGGTTAAATGGTATAAATACTTCCCCTTTTAATAGTAATTGTCACGTTCCGCTCCTGTAGGAGCGATCGTCCTCGCTAAGGCATGATGCCGCACGAGCCTAGATTACGCTCGTGCAAGGCGGATTCCATAACGGCTGATTACAGCGGCTGCGACGGGGTCGTCACACAGAAGTCCCAAGCAGAGACATTGAATAATAGCAGCAAAAATTTAGAACAAAACACAAGTCATTCAAAAGATGCATTTTATTGATATTGAAACAAGGATTACAATGGGACGCAAGGCCAAGATTACAAGTCACTCAAGCTCACTCTTCTCACATTACAAGTCACTCAGCTCTCTCTCATCTCTCAATACAAGTTTTGAGCCAGCGGATGCTTTGGAAGGCGATGCTCATACATTACGTCCCGTATAAGTCTTGACTCCACGCGGCCGCACGCTACGAATCGCCAAGGAACTCCATGTCTCGACGCATCCAAGCGAGCTCCGCACCACGAGCTTCTACCTGTGCCTGCACATGAAAACTGTGTGGGTGTCAGTACTCAACTGTACTGGTGGAATGAGCTTCCTCGCCCACCCATACAAAATTAACACGTTTGATTTACTTTGTGCAAAATAGTCCTTTTATGATTGTCTTTCTACTCTTGCCTTAGGATCAGTTTTAGGACAGACGCCTTGGCCTATTTTGTGTCTCTAGACCATCCCGTGCTTGCAACAACAACGTTAACCTATCAAGTCATGTTTGCCTTACAGCCCAAAATCAGAGACGCGAGTACGCGATGGTACCCAATTTCCTGGTGACCGTGCTACAAATCCTTTGTGCTGTGTCTCACAACTCAGTGTGACTTAATCATATCGCCGCCTCGCGGCCCTTGCTACTTTAATCACCAACTGACCCAATCAAGACTTGTGGACTAAATGTCACTCGACCGACTTTGTCTTGCGGCGTTTTCTGACTTAAACTCAAGATGACTCAATCAAACTTATGCAACTTATATGCCAACAACTTAAGACTCGACGCCACATCTCGTGCCGAAGCACGTCGCCTACGTCGAAGCCAAATCTTAGGCCCAACATTGTGTCCTAACTGTACACACACACATTCAACTTGACTCAATCCAAAGGCACACATGCGGGTTGCCGCCATGCCGACTCATCTAAATGAATTGGTCACTAACGTCCAGCGCTATCCTGGACTCCCTTTAGCTTGTTAGGCGGCCGCCCTTGCCAGCACGAGTAGCGAGCTCCGCTGCAAGACTCTGCGCTAACCTGTGCGGTCATCCAGCATGGTGTAGAACCCTAGAGGGGGGGTGAATAGGGAAATAAAAAATAACTAGTGCAACAGAAGCAATATATGACAAATAAAAGTAAAGAGTGAGAAGATCAAACACAAGATGTATCCTGGTATCCTCGCTTGAGACAATCCAGTCCCGGAACTCTCTCCGGCTTAAATCCACTATTTAGTCAAATAGTACACACGAGTTTGGATCCGAAGAACTCGCCAACTTCAACACGAGTTTGGATCCGAAGACTCGCCAACTTCAACACACGAGTTTTCTTACGAAGGCTCGCCAACTTCAAACAAATGAGAAGAGAAACTTGTTGATCTTCTAACACGTGAAGATCGAAATTTACAACTCTTAAATACTCTATCACTTTGGGAGAGGATGACAATTAAAAGCTTGAAGAGTATTAATGGTGGAGCTCTTGGTTGTTGGAAAATTTATGGCAAGAGTTGGTAAAAGCCTCAAGAGAGAGAGGGCTTTCTTTTATAGAGAAACCAAGAGTTGGTGGCATTTAATGCTTCTGAATACAGACAGACCGGCATGCCGTCGGTATGCAGCGGCATACCGTCGGTATACCGGCCAAATAGTAACGGTCATATTAATGACCGTTTGAGAGCATTAAATGCGGCCATTAATGCTAGTCAGAGCAAATCAAAAACCAAATATTTGAAACTCGGTATACCGTCGGTATGCAGCGACATACCGTCGGTATACCGACGTTTGGTCACAGCAAGTTTTGGGTTGCTAAAAACGGTATACCGCCGGTATGCCGGAGCATGCCGTCGGTATGCCGACAATTCGTCACAGCAATTTTTGGGTTGCTAAAAACGGTATACCGTCGGTATGCCGACAATTTGTCACAACAACTTTCTGGACACTAAAATCGGTATACCGCCGGTATGCCGAAGCATGCCGCCGGTATGCCGACAATTTGTCACAGCAACTTTCTGGGTTCTAAAAACGGTATACCGCCGGTATGCCGAAGCATGCCGCCGGTATGCCGCTCTGTAGGTAATTGATTTTTGACTTGATCTTTTACTTATCATCCGTCCTTAGGTGTTTACAGATATACCTAGACTTTGTACAGACACGAATACTCTAAGCAGGAGGACGCCGTCTTATACAAGGAACGCCGGTAACTGCTTCAGTCTTCGATGTAAAAGATGATTGCGCTTGAACTGAAGTTCTCCATGTAGTAGAGCTTCTGAGAATATTTGAATCTGAAGATACAGAAAACTAAACTACGAAGATGCTGTTAATAATCAAAATAAAATGTGCCAACAATCTCCCCCATTTTGATAATTGACAAAATAGAGAGATAGCATCTTCAGGGAGTAACTCTCCCGTAGGAAGACAACTCCCCCTCGATACGTTTTCTCCCCCTTTGTCACTTAGTCAAAGATGGGAAAACAAATTTTAAAAAATAGCAATAATGAGAAGAAGAGCATAGAATAAAAAAGCATGTATTTATATGTAGAAGTGAAAGCTTAATACATGCAAGATGTTCATACTACAAAAGACAAATAAAAAGACTCTCCCCACGAGAGTTTGATAACAAGAGACAGACATAAACTAAGTCCCCGAAGGACTGCAAAGTACTAGGATCAACCACACAAAGGTCCCCGAAGGACCGCAAAGGACAGAACATAAAAAAAACAAAACAAACACATAACTAGAACACGCATTATTCAAGACCATCACCCAAAGGGAAGCCACCCCTAATCGTCCGCCTGATCGTCCCCACCATCTTGAGCTTGTTGAAAGGCACCATAAGGATCAATGCCGTCCGGGTACATGAACCCATAGGCATTGGGATCGGAGAAGCGCGAACCCTGGTACATTGGATCTTGAAGATTGAGATCCAGATACATGTCCCGGTCTTGAATGGTGCGCTGGATAAAATATGCTTGATCATGAAAGCGGGCTTGAATCAGATTCCCAAGGCCACGAGTATGAGCCCTCATCTGTTCCTCTGCCTGGGCTATGCGCATGTCGAAGTGCTGCTGAGTCAGCGGCATGTATCGGTCGGAGGCAGGCGGAGTAGATGCGGGAGCAGCAGGAGTGGAAGCAGGTGGCTCTTGGGAAGACGAAGCACGCGAAGTAGAGGCGCCACTAGAAGAACGGGAAACAGCAAGATAGGAAGGGACGCCATCCGAGGAGCAAAGGGATAGATCAACTTGCTTGGCTTCCAGAAGGAGGGTGATGAGGGAGCCGTAGTAGAGGTTCTGCTTTTCCGCTGGCATGACATGCCGGAAGAGAAGAAGGAGAGTCTTCGGGAAGGAGAAGGACTTCCGTGCAGGTGGAAGAGAATAACGGTTGTAGAGGGAGTAATGGGGGAAAATGAATGGTTAATGGGTTGGAAATGATGAAGGTGGAGTAAAAAGAGGAGTAAAAAGGGGGATGTGAAGAGATGGGTAATAAATGAGATGGGAAGTTATGAGTGGGAAAGGAGAGGGTAATTAATAGGGAAGAGATAGATGTGATGGAATTTAATGAGGGTTGAGAAGAATAAAGGGAGAAGGAATAAAGGTGGGCCCAGATCTGGAATTGAAATCCTGTACGCCTCCATCCGGCATACCGGCGGTATGCCGACGTGTACCGACGGTATGCCGTGTTTCGAAGCAGAACCTAATTCTGAATCGAAAAACGGCATACCGCCGGTATACCGCTGTATACCGTCGGTGTGCCGGCCGAGAGGGATTATGGATCAAAGGATAAAATGCCTAATTCACGGCAAAGGAAGGTGAAGCGATCTTCCGGGAGCGGTTTGGTGAAAATATCGGCTAATTGATAGGTAGTATCAATAAATTCAAGACGAATATCTCCCTTTTGTTGATGGTCACGAAAAAAATGGTGTCTAATTTCAATGTGCTTCGTGCGTGAGTGACAAATCGGGTTTTTCGTGAGATTGATTGAGCTAGTGTTATCACATTTAATAGGGGTGCAAGAATGAGAAATGCCATAATCTAAAAGTGTTTGTGACATCCAAAGAATTTGTGCACAACAACAACCAGCCGCAATATACTCTGCCTCAGTGGTTGAAAGAGCAACAAAATTTTGCTTCTTACTAAACCACGATACCAAAGACTTTCCGAAGAATTGACATGTGCCACTAGTGCTTTTTCGGTCAATCTTGCATCCGGCAAAATCCGCATCCGAAAAGCCGTGAAGCTCAAAGGATGAGGATTTCGGATACCAAAGACCCATGTTAATGGCGCCTTTGAGATAACGAAAAATGCGCTTAACGGCACACAAGTGTGATTCCTTTGGATTGGCTTGATATCGTGCACACAAGCAAACACTAAACATGATATCAGGACGGCTAGCAGTTAAATAAAGTAAGCTACCGATCATACCTCTATACTTACGAATGTCGACCGATGTGCCATCTTCATCATTGTCAAGCTTTGTCGTTGTGTCCATAGGAGTCCTCATTGATTTGGATGAGTCGAGGTCGAAACGCTTGAGGAGGTCCTTTGTATATTTCGCTTGATTGATGAAGGTTCCTTTGGGTCCTTGTTTGATTTGTAACCCCAAGAAGAAGGAAAGTTCACCCATCATACTCATTTCAAACTCTTCCTGCATAACTTTAGCAAATTTCTTCTCGCATTCTTCACACACCATATCATTTTTGAATGGGATACTTGGGAGTCCTCTTACGAGCTTCTTGGTAGCAAGACGAGAGATGGTATCCATGTTGGCGTGTCCAAGCCTCATGTGCCAAAGTCAACTCTCATCATTTTTAGCAACTAAGCACCTGTCATTGTTAGTGTCTTCAACAAGATATAAAACATAGATATTGTTTTCTCTAATCCCTTCATAAACAATAGATCCATTAGAACTATCGGTAATGAAGCATTTGAGCTTAACAAACTTGATATCATAACCATTATCGGTAAGATGACTAATACTAAGAAGATTGTGTTTAAGATTAGTAACAAGACACACATTCTTAATACAAGGATAAGGAGGGAAACCTATATTACCATTCCCTATAATGTGACATTTGAGATTGTTACCAAAAGAGACGTGTCCTTCCTTCTTCATCGATAGCGTTGTAAATAATGAAGCATCCCCGGTCATGTGCCGTGAGCAACCGCTATCGAGAATCCACTTGCTTCTAGCATGAGAAGGACTCTTCACCTACAACATAAGTTGAAGATGAACATTTTGGTACCCATGATCTTATGGGTCCTTGAGGGTTAGTCTTAGAAACCCACATAAAAACTTTCTTGTCAACAAGTTTCCTTGTATGGCAATAATTGGTCGTATGTCCATGCAAGCCACAGTAATTGCAAATCATAGAGGGTTTAGAAGAAGATATGTGAGAATCATGCATGTGTGAATCTCTAGTGCGAGGAGCTCTAGCATTAGTATTGTGATGATGATAATAAAAAGCATGATGCGAAGTATTTTTCTTAACAAATGGTCATTTCCTTGTGTTAGGAAAGGATTTGTGTGTAGTGTTCATGTGTGAAGTATGCCTAGCATTGTGGTGAGTGTGGAGATGTCTAGGAGCATGCATGTGAGTAGTGTCTTTATTACCAAATTTCTTACACTACATAAGAAGATCATTATACTTAATAGAAGTATCATATTCTCTCCTATTAGCATCTTGAACTTTGTGCATAGCA
Source organism: Iris pallida (assembly GCA_029216955.1). Classification (NCBI taxonomy): domain Eukaryota; kingdom Viridiplantae; phylum Streptophyta; class Magnoliopsida; order Asparagales; family Iridaceae; genus Iris; species Iris pallida. Next base: position 16,724,772 of record JANAVB010027397.1, on the reverse strand, counting down.
AATTCATAAGAGCTTCTCATGGATTGAATCTCATCATCCTTTTTCTTGATGGTGTCAAGAGATTCTTGAAACTTGAGTCGCAAGGACTCTATTTCATCCGTGTCAGAAGCAGGAGATTTTTTCTTTACATCAATAATGATGCTTGAGAGCCTCTCTACTTCAAGTTGAAGAGCTTCAACCTCTTTAAGAGATTTCTTGTATTTATTCCGAACACCTTTGTGCTCTTCATGCAATTCAAGAATAGCTTTCTCCAAATCATCATAGGTAAGAGTGTTTAAGGAGAAATCATCAAGTACCTCATCGGTTGCCATGAGACAGACGTTGGCATTGTGTTTGCACTCCTTGTCGTTGTCGGAGTCGCTCGCGTCACTTTCACACCAAATGCTTGTGTTGGCGAACTTTCTGGAGGACGAGCTTCCCTTGCTAGGCTTCTCGTACTTGCTTGAGTCTTTTCTTATCATCGGACAATCCCTCTTGATGTGTCCGGGTCTTCTGCATTGATAGCACGCCGGATCTTCTTCATTGTCCCGTCTGAAGCGGTTGGCTTTGTTGAATTTTAGGAACTTCCGGAAGTGCTTAGCTGTGAGAGCTATTTTTTCATCGTCGTCCGACTCATTGTCGTCGGAGCTATCCTTGGAGTAGGACTTTGTCGCTTTGAGAGCAAGAGATTTCTCCTTCTCTTTGGTCTTCTCCTTCTCCTTCTCTTGTATGGAGGATTCCTCTTGATCCTTCATATCGAGCTCGTGAGTCATTAGCTTACCCATGAGGGTCTCAAGGTTCATGACTGTTAGATCGTTCCCCTCAATGATTGCGGTAGCTTTAGGACTCCAAATTTTCGTCAATCCTCTAAGAATTTTTCTGATCTTTTCATGAGCAGGATATTCCTTACCAAGAGAAGAGAGAGGGTTAATAATGTCACCAAAACGAGTAAACATGCAAGTAATAGATTCATCATGCTTCATTTTAAAGGACTCATATTCTTGCGTGAGTCTACTAATCTTGGATTCCTTCACTTGTGAAGTTCCCTCGTGTGTGACTTCAAGTAACTTCCAAATCTCATTGGAAGTCTTGCAAATAGAGATTCGGTTGAATTCACTACTGTCGAGAGCACAATAAAGAGCATTCATTGCCTTGGCATCTCGACTCGCAAGCTTCTTGGTGTTTTCAGTAAGTTTGTCCCGAAGGGTGTCAGAAGCAAGATCCTCAATAACTCTGAAAGGAGTAGGAAGACCATTTATCACGCAATCCCATAAATCGAAATCTATGGACTTCAGATAAATGCTCATCCTAATCTTCCAGTAGTTATAGTTGGTTCCATCAAATAGGGGAGGCCTATTTGTGGAGTGTCATTCATTGTGGAAGGTGTTGATACTAGGGTTAGAGGCCATGGATCACTCAAAGGGTGTAAATCCAAATCAAGAGAACAAAGTTCTGATACCAATTGTAGAACCCTAGAGGGGGGGGGGGGGGTGAATAGGAAAATAAAAAATAACTACTGCAACAGAAGCAGTATATGACAAATAAAAGTAAAGAGTGAGAAGATCAAACACAAGATGTATCCTGGTATCCTCGCTTGAGGCAATCCAGTCCCGGAACTCTCTCCGGCTTAAATCTACTATTTAGTCAAATAGTACACACGAGTTTGGATCCGAAGAACTCGCCAACTTCAACACGAGTTTGGATCCGAAGACTCGCCAACTTCAACACACGAGTTTTCTTACGAAGGCTCGCCAACTTCAAACAAATGAGAAGAGAAACTTGTTGATCTTCTAACACGTGAAGATCGAAATTTACAACTCTTAAATACTCTATCACTTTGGGAGAGGATGACAATTAAAAGCTTGAAGAGTATTAATGGTGGAGCTCTTGGTTGTTGAAAAATTTATGGCAAGAGTTGGTAAAAGCCTCAAGAGAGAGAGGGCTTTCTTTTATAGAGAAACCAAGAGTTGGTGACATTTAATGCTTCTGAATACAGGCAGACCGGCATGCCGTCGGTATGCAGCGGCATACCGTCGGTATACCGGCCAAATAATAACGGTCATATTAATGACCGTTTGAGAGCATTAAATGCGGCCATTAATGCTAGTCAGAGCAAATCAAAAACCAAATATTTGAAACTCGGTATACCGTCGGTATGCAGCGGCATACCGTCAGTATACCGACGTTTGGTCACAGCAAGTTTTGGGTTGCTAAAAACGGTATACCGCCGGTATGCCGGAGCATGCCGTCGGTATGCCGACAATTCGTCACAGCAACTTTTGGGTTGCTAAAAACGGTATACCGTCGGTATGCCGGAGCATACCGTCGGTATGCCGACAATTTGTCACAGCAACTTTCTGGACACTAAAATCGGTATACCGCCGATATGCCGAAGCATGCCGCCGGTATGCCGACAATTTGTCACAGCAACTTTCTGGGTTCTAAAAACGGTATACCGCCGGTATGCCGAAGCATGCCGCCGGTATGCCGCTCTGTAGGTAATTGATTTTTGACTTGATCTTTTACTTGTCATCCGTCCTTAGGTGTTTACAGATATACCTAGACTTTGTACAGACACGAATACTCTAAGCAGGAGGACGCCGTCTTATGCAAGGAACGCCGGTAACTGCTTCAGTCTTCGATGTAAAAGATGATTGCGCTTGAACGGAAGTACTCCATGTAGTAGAGCTTCTGAGAATATTTGAATCTGAAGATATAGAAAACTAAACTACGAAGATGATGTTAATAATCAAAATAAAATGTGCCAACACGTGGCTAATCATGTTTCTCAAGAACCGGTTCCGTTGGCCGCCTGGGTCACCGTTGGAGAAAACTCCACCTTGTCGACAAGTTGTCTATGACCATGCAAGACTCGACTCAAACTGACGTCTCACACAGTCATTCTACCTCTAGTGTTATCATCTCTTTCAGGGCCAAGTTCAATACTTCTCACATCTGAGACCTCGCCTCGACGACCCATGGTCGCTAGCATTCTTCTTTTTTGTCCTATCATTTCACTCAACTCATGAACAACTATTTGAAGCACTTTTCCAAACTCAATGAATCAACCGTAGTCCGTGCCTTATAAGTACTAAGTCCGTGACATCGTGCCTTATGCCAATTGGTGTTTTGGGTGACACTACCGCCCAAGACATACCTATGCAATGGGCCTTACGATCGTGAAACCAAGTAATATCGACAGCCGCCGAAAACATGGAACAATGCTTGGAATGACTTAGGTCGACCGCCATCACTTTGCCTAACTTAATCAAGCCTACAACTTAACCCAAGGGACGAGCAAAGGCTATGCGAAGCCTTGCATCGTGGAAGCGTGCATGCTTTATCGAGCATTTACGCGGGCGACGCCTATGACTTAAGCTAATTCGTAGTTTGTGTCGAAGACCAACTTTTCTTCTCCCAAGCCACTGGACGAAGGACCGAGTGTCATTTTCAAAGTACGCCGTGCACCAACTCTAAGCCGACCGTTGGACCTTTCTATATTCTAACTCAATTCGACACGTCGGGATTATTCATTTAGCTATGTGGATTCGTCTCTTTTATTATCAAACCTACTTGTGCAAGTTGAAAACATGCGATTTATTATGTGAAGGCTAAGATGAGGCGAGTTCACCGAAACTATCCTACCTGAGCGAGGAGTCGCCTCGACCGAGCGATGTCTTCGAGTCACCGTTGCAAGCCTAAGTCCGAACGCCGTCGGCGTTTTGATTCCTCCGATTGACTGAGCGGGACGGGGCACTACATCATACATCACTCAGAAAAAGTTTCGTCCTCGAAACTAACTGAGTACACCTATCGACTTATACTTGATTCAACATCCTACTTTTCTTCGTACACATTTCTCCTATGCGTTTCTCAAATTCGAGCCACGCTCGTGCTACCCACAATCTTTTGTTCAAAACTCACGATCTCAAAATTCTCGACACTTTTCCGTTCCTCAAGTCTCACTTGATTCAACGTATCACTTAGTTGGATCGTGCACATATTTCAGGCGTCCACAAAATACATGCATTTCAGCCAAGTCTCGTGATAGAGAATCCGCCATCACCACTCGAGTCGGATCATGCACATATTCAAGCGTCCCTGATATACATGCATGTCAACCGAGTCTTGTGAGTAGTGCCTCCACCATTCCTATCGCTTTGCGCCGGGACGTCTGCCTAACCGCTAGGCTATGTCTTTAGGCTAAGGTCATCCGTCAGTATTGTAATCATAGTTCCCAAACAACAATATCAACACTGACCCCATCCTAAGGTCAAACTAAATTAATAGTACGAAATTTTCTACCCAAGCTCTCATCACTCCGATTTTTAAAGTTCGAGCATAGATTTCCTACACACATCCCGACATTCGTCGCACGGGGTCTGAGTCATTCAGCAAAGCCATCCTACGATAACTCACGTTTCAACCAATTCTTCGACATATCAATATCACTAGCTCATCAAGCCATTTCGCATAGTCTATCTCTTCGAACACGTTTGATATAGTTCGTCTATCAATCCTTCTCAAATCAAGCACGCTATGGCACAATTCGTCGCTAACCAAAATTTTACATTCCACATTTCCTAAGTCATCTATTCCAATTCACGTAATCGATCACAAGGTCGTCTGACTTAACAATATGCCACGCTCCGATCTCACGCGAGTCCGATTACCCACGGTGGGCATAAAATCACCATGCAACGCTCCCGCGGAATAATCATTCTTATCGGGACGTGACTCTTGTTTTGAGTCTAGACAAATTCATTCTCGATGCGCGGATTGGACCTACTTAATTCTCAAGTTTTACTTCATTCGTCAAATTACATGTTCGACCAATCCTCGAATTTTCCTTCGCATCAAACCAACAAGTCGAGACAATCAAAGTTGCCGCGTCCTGATTTTCCGAGTTCGATCATTCCCGCGACATGAATCACCATGTCAGCGCTCACGCGGAACGATCATCCCAAATCCGACGCGATGCGTGTGCGAGGCTAGAGTTGCGCTCGCGCAAGACAAGAATGTCGACGCTGTGGTTATCCGCGTAACCATCAAGACACTTCTGTTTTCATCCACATTTCATTCTCAATCAAGATCCTAACTATAGCATCCATCAGAACAATAACACTTGCACGATCGTCATTCCTCGAATCAGAGTGCCCCCGAGTTATCGCATATCGATCTTTGATACGCCTCAATACCATCGATGATATGCGTAACCTGACGATCTTTCTTTGCAACGAATTTCGAGTCATGCAAATGATGCTATCGTTCGACTGGATAATCTCCTCGACATTCAAATTCAAGTTCGATTATTATCCCTCGAATCATTCACAACATCAATTTCCTCAAACCCAAATTCACGTATTGTTCATCCGTCTATCTTAAGTCATCGAGCAATATTCATTCCAATCCTTAGAGTCCTTCTCAATTATATTCGAATCATTTTCATGCACGCTATCATCCAATCGTGCTAACTTTTCGTATACGATTCTTATCGATTTCCTCGATCGAGTCATCCATTCGCACACCTTAACTTTTCTCCGATTCAGTTTCGCCTACTCAATCATTTTCGCGTTTCATACTCGCGCAATCCTCAATCTCGTGCACGTTCCGTGCGCATCAATTTCTAGGTTGTTCGAATCAACATCGTCAAATCTCAAGACTACAACTTATTCAACGATACTCAATCTACGGCTTTGCACACACGCGACACTTGCTGATAGACTCATCGACACCCCGCATCCTCAATCGATCGACATCCCTGAAACTATCGCATACACCACTCAGGGATGAAGTCATTCGACAAATCCTCAAAACTATCATTCGAATTAAAATCGACTTCTTTAAATTTTTCGTTCGAACCATTCCTGAAATTTCAAGCACGCTCATCTATATCGCACCGACGTTATCGTCGTTCAATAGCACCCCTATCGATAGTCATCTCACTTACTTAATCAAGTCCAACTCATTCTCGTCCGATACTATTCAATTTCCGCACTCGTCTTTTGCTAAGGTCGACCCAATTTTGGTGTATATGCCCAGTCTGACTTAGCCAATCGTGCTTATGCGAACCATCTTTTTGTTTCTTGTCAAAAACTGTTCTCCTACGTTTTGCAAATTATTTAGACTTATTGTATGAACATTCCGTGGGACATTTGAGAGAGAGCGCACCAACGATATCAACTTTGCGGAAGCAACACTTCAGAGTTTGCGGAAACAACGGTGTTAAGGAATTCAATCGATAGTCCAAGGACGTAAAGCAGTACTCTGATACCATTATATCACGCCCCGCTCCCGTAGGAGCGATCGTCCTCGCTAAGACGTGATGCCGCACGAGCCTAGATTGTGCTCGTGCAAGGCGGGTTCCATAACGGCCGATTACAGCGGCTGCGACGTGGTCGTCACACAGAAGTTCCAAGCAGAGACATTGAATAATAGCAGCGGAAATTTAGAACAAAACACAAGTCATTCAAAAGATGCATTTTATTGATATTGAAACAAGAATTACAATGGGGCGCAAGGCCAAGATTACAAGCCACTCAAGCTCACTCTTCTCACTTTACAAGTCACTCAGCTCTCTCTCATCTCTCAATACAAGTCTTGAGCCAGCGGATGCTTTGGAAGGCGATGCCCATACATTATGTTCCGTATAAGTCTTGACTCCACGCGGCCGCACGCTACAAATCGCCAAGGAACTCCATGCCTCGACGCATCCAAGCGAGCTCCACACCACGAACTTCTACCTGTGCCTGCACATAAAAACTGTGTGGGTGTCAGTACTCAACTGTACTGGTGGAATGAGCTTCCTCGTCTACCCATACAAAACCAACACGTTTGATTTACTTTATGCAACATAGTCCTTTTATGATTGTCTTTCTACTCTTGCCTTAGGATCAGTTTTAGGACAGACGTCTTGGCCTATTTTGTGTCTCTAGACCATCCCGTGCTTGCAACAACAACGTTAACCTATCAAGTCATGTTTGCCTTACGGCCCAAAATCAGAGATGCGAGTACGCGATGGTACCCAATTTCCTGGTGACCGTGCTACAAATCCTTTGTGCCGTACCTCGCAACGCAGTGTGACTTAACCATATCGCCGTCTCGCGGCCCTTGCTACTTTAATCACCAACTGACCCAATCAAGACTTGTGGACTAAATGTCACTCGACCGACTTTGCCTTGCGGCGTTTCCTGACTTAAACTCAAGATGACTCAATCAAACTTATGCAACTTATATGCCAACAACTTAAGACTCGACGCCACATCTCGTGCCGAAGCACGTCGCCTACGTCGAAGCCAAATCTTAGGCCCAACATTGTGTCCTAACTGTACACTCACATTCAACTTGGCTCAATCCAAAGGCACACATGAGGGTTGCCGTCATGCCGACTAATCTATATGAATTGGTCACTAACGCCCAGCGCTATCCTGGACTCCCTTTAGCTTGTTAGACGGCCGCCCTTGCCAGAGCGAGTAGCGAGCTCCGCTGCAAGACTCTGCGCTAACCTGTGCGGTCATCCAGTACTAATCATGTTTCTCAAGAACCGGTCCCGTTGGCCGCCTGGGTCACCGTTCGAGGAAACTCCACCTTGTCGACAAGTTGTCCATGACTATGCAAGACTCGACTCAAACTGACGTCTCACACAGTCATTCTACCTCTAATGTTACCATCTCTTTCAGGGCCAAGTTCAATACTTCTCACATCTGAGACCTCGCCTCGACGACCCATGGTCGCGAGCATTCTTCTTTTTTGTCCTATCATTTCACTCAACTCATGAACAACTATTTGAAGCACTTTTCCAAACTCAATGAATCAAACGTAGTCCGTGCCTTAAAAGTACTAAGTCCGTGACATCGTGCCTTACGCCAATTGGTGTTTTGGGTGACACTACCGCCCAAAACATACCTATGCAATGGGCCTTACGATCGTGAAACCAAGTAATATCGACACCCGCCGAAAATATGGGACAATGCTTGGAATGACTTAGGTCGACCGCCATCACTTTGCCTAACTTAATCAAGTCTACAACTTAACCCAAGGGACGAGCAAAGGCTATGCCAAGCCTTGCATCGTGGAAGCGTGCATGCTTTATCGAGCATTTACGTAGGCGACGCCTATGACTTAAGCTAATTCGTAGTTTGTGTCGAAGACAAACTTTTCCTTCTCCCAAGCCACGGGACGAAGGATTGAGTGTCATTTTCAAAGCACGTCGTGCATCAACTCTAAACTGACCGTTGGACCTTTCCATATTTTAACTCAATTCCACACGTCGGAATTATTCCCTTAGCTATGTGGATTCGTCTCTTTTATTATCAAGCCTACTTGTGCAAGTTGAAAACATGCGATTTATTATGTGAAGGCTAAGATGAGGCGAGTTCACCGAAACTACCCCATCTGAGCGAGGAGTCGCCTCGACCGAGTGATGTCTTCGAGTCGCCGTTGCAAGGCTAAGTCCGAACGCCGTCGGCGTTTCGATTCCTCCGATTGACTGAGCGGGACGGGGCACTACAGTAATAACTTTCCAAACTATGGGAAGATGAAAAGTACACGGTAGAGTATATTTATAATGGGGAGGCGGCCCCTTAATTAGGAAGCCTAACTATGGGATAAGGACTCTCTACTCAAGCAACCCGCATTTGAAGGATTTAGGAGAATCCCATACAATGATATCTCAATACCGTAGAATCGTAGATTAAATACTGGAGTCTGGACCCACATATGTTCAAGCTGTGCCAATTGACTAATTGGTAAACTGGCCTTGGTCTTTTTCAATTCTGCCCAAGCTGTACTGTGTTTAGTTGAGGAGAATCCCATACAATGATATCTCAATACCGTAGAATCGTAGATTAAATACTGGAGTCTGGACCCACATATGTTCAAGCTGTGCCAATTGACTAATTGGTAAACTGGCCTTGGTCTTTTTCAATTCTGCCCAAGCTGTACTGTGTTTAGTTGACTGGTCAGCTTACCGACCTGGACTGGACAACAAACTTTTATCGGTGTCATTGTCCCGTTTGTCACTTTATTTTGGTCGTAATGATACTGAAAGTCAGAACCCAACCTCCATGTGTGTTGATTGTCTCCTACTCAGATGTTGACAAGCTCCCACAATCATCTCGAATCATGCCAACCTCGAGGATAATGGCTCCCCTAATTTGGGAGAAGTGAAGAACTCCTATGTTGTCTTCTTGGAGTACAATTTTTTATCGTCCTATTATTCTCCTTTTCTCCTGGCTCGGTGGGATAGGATTTTGCTTTGCCTCTCCTGGGGCTATCCTTCTTTCTTCTCAAGAATGCAGTCCTCCATGAATTTATCGTGTCTACCGAAGAAAGTAAAGCCTAGTGTATCTCCTCGTCATCCAACCGAGTTTTCAACAACTTGAGGTTCTTTTGTTTTTTGTTTTTTTGTTTTCGATGCTCATAATTTGGTGGAGTATCATGTATGACACTGATCCAATTGGAGCCATTTTTCTGCAAATTTCTTGAAAAATTTAGAAGACCGTAGTGGACTGGTATAATCTTCCCATCTTCCTTCAAAAGCTCTTTGCTCAACTAAAACCACACCATGTTACCCACTGGAAATGGTGTGAGAAGGTACTTCTCATGCCTTTCCTTGCGTTTCTGCTACAAAGTCTTAAAAATTGCTCTTCAACTATAACATTGATTTTTTATACCCTCCCCAGAAACCGCTATCCCTTGCCTGACATTCTTCAACCCTTGAAAGTGAACTCCGTACATACGTAAAACTCGAGTCGAATATAGGCTTTGTGGCAGCTACCCTAAACAAACCTCAAAAAGACTTTTGTATCGAGCTATTCACGATTCCATTGAGTGACACCTGCAAATACGGTAGGATCTAGTCCCGATCATTAGATGCTTGGAATTGTGCCCAAAAACCTGTCCCAAACATGTCCCCCCCCCCCCCCCCCCCCCCCCCCCCCCCCCCCCCCCCCCCAATAGCTTATGGGTCCCACCAGTGTTAGAAAAGCAAAAAAAAAAAAAAAAAAAAACTGAGAGGGGACAGGGGGCTGGACAGGAAAACGCGGACAGCTGATCCTCTCCCGTAGTATGGGAGCCTCAGCCTATGGATTAACTTATTCAATTCATGCACATTCTATTGAGTGACTTCTCTACTATTAGGTGCCCTGTCACCTTCGTCCAGATACAACCAAAAAGATAACCTCCTTTCGGACGCAAGATCTTTTTGGATAGTCCATCCCAAAGTACATATTTTGTGTAATGTCCCTTCTTTAATGTCTTTACCTCTGACCCGAATATGTCGTCCCCACATAAATTGGTGAATAGTCATGGAGATATAGAAGGTTAATACCAAATTCTGAGCCCTCCAGGGCAATATTCGAGATATCGAATTTCAGAGTTATATTGAAACATCGGATATCATTAGATATATTATATATTATACATACTAAATCTCCTAGCAAATTCAAATTTCTAGATGTATTAAATGTTCTAAATGTCATAAAAGACTAACACTAAGTAACTAATTAACACAAAATATCTAACATAATATCTAATATGGTAACAAACTAACAATTATAAAATACAAATAAAAAACTAGTAATATTAATGGTTTCCTCGTGTGTGTGTGTGTATATATATATATATATATATATATATATATATAGCATTAATTTTTAAAAAAAAAAAATATATATATATATATATAGCATTAATTTGTACATGTATGGAGGGAGGAGTGTATGATGACATTTTAAGAGTGCCAATAATGTTAATGCAAGGGTAAATTTGGAATTTGAATCTTAAAAAATTAAAGAGGAGTGCCGAATGACATTTTAGGAGTGCTAATAGCAGCCACCATATATATATATATATATATATATATATATATATATATAGAGAGAGAGAGAGAGAGAGAGAGAGAGAGAGAGAGAGGAGGGGAGGGAGGGAGAGGGGAGGGAGGGAGGGAGAGGTCTTTTTAGGTTTAAGTTTGGTTAACGAGTAGGAATATGACCCAATCTGATATGGAAACACTTACCCACCTCTAATATCCGAAATTTTAATATTGTGGAAGATATTCTCCTATATCGTATCGTTCGATATATTGGATTTCGGCCGATATATCAGTCAATTTTTTTTTTTTTTCAAAATGATATATAAGATTATACCTATACTTAACGTTTTACGCATCAAAGCGATATATCGGCCGATATCACTGATATCTATCACACTGCTCCAGGGTGGTGGTTTTTGGAGCATGTACACCTTCTTGTTTGTTGTCCCTTTCTTGTCCTTCAATATAATGTGATATTGTTGAAGGATCGTTTGTCTTGCCTGTTGAAGCTTGGTGTGACTGTAGATACTGCAATGGTTGGTGATTCTTGTGAACAATTGTCTCCTTTGCCAACCAGTACGGCTTCAAGTGCTTTACGTACCTATACAATGCATACAACATTATTCTTAGGTGGGATATTTTAACTTCGGTTCATGAGAGAGCTGAAATTTGTAGGCCACTATTCTTCTATTCCACTGAAACATAGGCGTCATTGTGTACCCAGAGGCATCGGATTCTACATCAAAAGATATTTTCATATTTGGTTAAGCCAGGCCGTGCTCATTACTGACTGATCTTCCGCTTGAAAAACCAAAATGTCTCTATAGCTATTAGAGTCCAATCAAAATTAGAGTTTTTGCGTGTGAAACTATGCAATGGTTTTACTTCATGTGAAAAGTGACGGATGAACATCCACTACTGACAAGTGCATTAAGAACTTTCAAACCTCAGTATCAGTCCTCATTGTTGGCTATTTGGTGATTGCTTTGACATTCAAACGATCCAGTTTTATCTCTCCTCCAACTATGAAGCCCAAATATGCCTACTGTGGATCCCGATTTACATTTTTTTTCTTGTTCGGAAACAGTTGTTGTCAATTTTAACAGCTCACCATCGTTCTCAGTGCATAGGATCCTCCTCCCAACTCTTGTTGTATGTATGAATGTCAACAAGATAAAAAATGCAGGTCTTCAACTAGAAAAAAAAAAATCACTTTTTTAAGCTTCATAAACATATCGGCTGCTTTGCAAAGTCAATTCATGTCACCATTCACTCAGACAACACTTGTCGGGTCTTGAAAGAAGTTCTCCAAGTGTTTTCGTCCTGCAGTTGGACTAGATGCTAGCTGGACTTCGGATCCATCTTGATGAAAAATCTGGCTGGCTACAACTGATGTTGCAATTCGATGTAGTGCCAATGTACGAGTTCTTCATCTGATGCGGTTCAGTGCTATGTAGTTAAATCAATGCCTATGATCACATCTTTATCCTCTCATCTTTCTTTGGCACAAGAATAACTGAGGAACCACATAGGGATGTGCTTGGTTGAATCCAAGGGTTCTTTAACCCGCATCCTGATTTATCATTCTCCAGTAGTGAATTACGGTACATCACCACGTTAAACAATGGGGAGTTGGCAACCATCTGGATATTGTGCTCGATCGTCTCCTTTGGTGTAAGTCAATGTGGCTCATGCAGTGTTCTAAATGGCAATTGAGGCGGACGTCTAGGCGGCGCCTAGGCGGTCTCTCTCCGCACCGCTTTTGCGGTAGGCGGTGGAGTAGGCTGCCAACGGAGGTTTGGCGGCATAGGCAGAGGTGAGGCGGCATAGGCGGACACCTAGGCGGAGAAATACCTAACAAGATATTTTGGCCAAAAGGTTTTGCAAGCATATTATGGACCTACGGTTCACTTTTACAAAACTAAAACTTCATAAATCTTCGTTGTATGATTTAGTAATGCATGGAGCACCCTTAAAATATGCATATTATGCAGAAAACAGTGGTAAAATAGTAAAAAATGTCAAAAATGTATCAACCGTCTAGGCGGTAGGCAGTAGGCGGACGCCTACCCCCGTTTACAATCTTGGGCTCATGAAACACAAACTTCCCAATTGCGTCCTCCAGTCACTTTGGGAAGCAGTCACCAATGAGATTGGATCTTCTTGAAGTTTGTTGTTCCACTTTCATCCTTGACTAGCCTACACTTATGCTCCTTCCTGTAAAAGTATAGCATTATGGCCTCGCGTATGCAGGATCCCAAGCACACCTAACAAACAACAAGAGGTATCAATCCATAAGTTAGCTTGTCAATTTGCCGGGCTAACTTGAAGGTGGACTATTTGGTGATTTTCAGTTCACCTTCTGAATCTAACCCAACAAGTACGACTTCATGTAGTGAGTCGTCTTAAACCCATCTTTGCCATGAACAATATGAGATATGAGATTTTTCTCGCTTCCTGAGTTTGGCAGTGATGATGCTCGTCCTTACTTGGACTTGACTCAAAGGATTATTTCCAAGCCTCTGGATTGCAAGTGTCTTCTATTGTAGCCACCATCGAGATAGCTGACTTGGCTTCTGGACATTTGGAAGTTAACTTTTTGAGTCATGCATCGTCTTTTCCTTGTCTTTATGATGACATTTTCTGTCACCCTTCATTTTCAGCTCTGGGTGCAAATTTCAGCACTAAGATTTGCCGTGGCCGTTGCACTCACATTCCTCGTAGTAGAAGCATTTCGAGTATTTCTGCTTTTAGCAGTCTGACTTCCTTTTCTTGTCACTGGACTTTGACTTCCCTTTGTTCTACTTCCCTCCGATTTCGTGTCTATGATCATCACCTTCTTGTGGACTTCTCCAGTATTGTCAACAATAAACGAGATCAGCTCGTTATGAATGCTTTCGTGAAGCTTGCTAGACACCAATATATTTCATCAGATTGCATTGGTCTTCGATGGATATACCTATCATCATTTACTTGTGAACTCTGTTGTGTCGTCCTCAACTGTCTGCTCATGGTGTTTCACAGGTACTGCCACTTGATCCATGGGGCCTCTTCGTAGCGACGAGGATACAATAACCTAAGAATGATGGATGTTAAGGATTTCCATGTGATCTTGGAAAGATTATGAGTGTATTCCACCAAGCCAATGCATGAGTTGTCAGCTTTAGTTTAGTGAAGCAAACCTTTTCTTGTCTGCTGTAGTCATTGCTTCTGAAGTAGGTCTCCAGCTAATCAATCCAGCACCTTTTCTAAGTCCTCTGTTTTGTCACACTTCGACACAGAAATTTTGACTTCGACCTTGAAGAGTTGCATCCGGGATTTCCTATAGCACAGTATCCGTACATATTAGGTTGTTCCTTACATCAAGTGATCTAAGAGTGACTAGTCTATAAATGGTAGATTATTTGAGGGATATATGGATGAAAATGCATTCCTTTGCTTGATCCATGCATATTGAAACACATGACACAAGTGACTTTGGATGCTAGGCATTAAGAAAGTTTCTTTTGTTGATTGTGTGTGATTATTATTCTTTCATAAAGAAATATCTCATCTTTATTTTTCTTGTCATTAACTATGTAAATTTTAAATTTGCATTTGCAGGTAGTTTCTTGTCGTTGATCATATATTCTTTCATTAAGAAACGTCTTGTCTTTGTATTTTCTTGTCCTTAACTGTATAAATTTTAATTTTGTATTTGCATTTGCAGGTAGTTTCTTGTCCTTGTGCGCTGGGGCTTGCTACGCCCACAGCTATCTTAGTAGGCACCTCTTTAGGTACATCATTCCATTTGAGTGCTTCAACGAAATTCTGTTCCGCTTTTTCATGGGATATCATAGTTCCATTATATGCATGAGAATATTTCTACTAAATCATGTGCTATATATTGTTTGGTAGTATGCAACCTAGATTAGTTACCAATAAGTAATTCTTGGATCCAAACCTGTATCTATGAACTTAATATGAGGTGCATGATCCATACCCTTAGATCTTTTGAGTTTGGCTTGGTTATGTTGACCGTCTTTATACTTCTACCTTTAACATGTAGTGTTTGGAGTATCATTATTGTGCAGACATTTGATAGAAGTTATATATATTCTAGTAGTTTCACTCGAGGTATTAGAGTTGCATATTAGCATTCAATCTCTCTCTCCTGATCTGCTTCACATCAAATCCGCAATCTATTATAATTTGTCTATTTGTCCATAACTCTTAGGCATGGTTTGGGGTTGCTGCAGCTTTTCCAAAAGCAGAAGGCAGAAGCATATTCTGAAAGCAGCCTCCCACCTGCTTTCAAAAGCTGCCCCAAAATCATACTAGCTTTAAAAAGTTATTTTGATAAGCTGCTGTGATAAAAGCAGAAACAACCATGATAAGCAATCTCAAACCCAGCCTTAGCACTGCGATAGATGCACCCTCATAGATTCTTGTAAAAAGCAGTCATGCATATGCTCCCTTCAAGTTCTCTTCGTTTTACTCCATGCATTATAGTTGGACAATTTCTTTTACTGTGTTGGGCACAATTTTACTTTTCATATCTCAACACCTATCCAGGGGCTAAACAAGGACTTCTTATCAGAGGAGGTGATGTTTTGGAACGTTTGGCTGGGATAGATCTCATCGCTCTTGACAAAGTAATATTTCATATCGTTATGATTGTCTTCCACGCTTCAATCATTCATCAACTGCATGAAAAACAAAAAAACATATTGGTATCTTACCTGCGCATCTAGTGGTTTCATTAGTTGTACTGACAGAAAGCTGCTAATTGGTGACCACTTAATGCACAAGCAAGAATCTTGCAGACATATTTCTGCAACTTTTCTACTTTACGACTGTCTCTCTCTCTCTCTCTCATGTTATTCATTTTGATCTTCAGACGGGGACTCTCACGGAAGGAAAACCTGCTGTTGTTGCTGTTGCTTCTTTGGCTTATGAGGAATCTGAAGTTCTTCTACTAGCTGCAGCAGTGGAGAAAACAGCATCCCATCCAATTGCAAAAGCTATACTAAATAAGGCGGAGCTAATGGATTTGCAACTCCCAAGTACAAGAGGGCAGTTGACAGAACCTGGTTTTGGTGCGTTGGCAGAAGTTGATGGATCTTTGGTTGCAGTTGGCACCAAAAACTGGGTTCATGAGCGCTTTCATAGGAAATCAACAGAATCTGTATTGGTGAATCTAGAAAACCGTATTGCCTTCTTATCATCCGACAGGATATCATCATCAAATCAGTCAAATACAGTTGTTTATGTTGGTCGTGAAGGAGATGGAATTATAGGTGCTATCGCTATATCAGATGTCCTTCGCTCTGATGCAAAATCGACAGTGAGTAGGTAGTACTTTGATTCCAAAGCTGCTGGTTCATCTTTTCTAAACCAAATCTTATTATATACTGTTGGCTTACGTCTTTTTAATTATTTTTCAGTAAAATATGTGTGAATGTTTACTTTCAACTCAATTATATATTCTTGTGTTTATTATGCGTAGCACATAGAAATAATAACGACAACAACAGAGCCTTTATCTGGATTGGGGACATTAATTCTTTTCTTCTACTTTCTTGAGGGCCAAGTCATTAAAATTAAAAACTGCAATATCCTTTCTCATGGTCTTGATTGATGTTCAATTAAGTGCATCCCTTGTTCTAACATATCCTATGAAGCCATAACTAAGATCCTATCATTCCTCCAAAGTGGTGTATCGATTGGTCTCAACTGCATATCTCCAAACCATCTCAATTTGATACTCTGTAATTTTATCCTTAATGATCATCATCTCTAATTTCTCGTTAATGTTGACATCCATTCATCTTATCATTCTTATTATGTGTTCGCGTAAGTTCTTTGGCATGACAGTTTCTTAGTTTGTCCAGCATCCTGCCTCAAAGCATAGCTGGTCTTTTAGTGGTGTTCTAGAACTTTTCCTTCAAGTTCGCAAGGAACTCTACAGTTCTTTGTATCGACTATCCCTATTTGATTATAAGGAAAAACATCCTCCTCCATCTCACCATCATGAAGAATGTTTATGCAAAATGCCCAAGAAAGATCACCATTGGATATTTATTCGCATAATGTGTACTACTAATTTTTCTTAATTATTTTGTTGAAACTGCATTTGATAAACTCTGCTTTTTATCCTAGAACGTCTAATTTCTCTGGATTGTAAAGCTTCTCTCAACTATCCCTATTTGATTCTAAGGGGAAAAAAATCATCCTTCATCTCAAGGTTCACCATCATGAAGAATGATTGTCCTAAATGTCCAAGAAAGATCGCCGTTGGCTATTTCACATAATGTGTACTCCCTCATTTAATTTTTTTTTGTTGAAACTGCATTTGATAAACTCTGCTGCTTTATATCCTAGAATGTCTAAGTTCTCTGGATATCAAAGCTTCTCTTGGACATTTCAGTTTTACAAATCGATCCTTTTCTAGTCTCATCAATTAAGATGGTATCCTTAGCAAACAACATGCAGTATGGAATATCATCCTATTCCTAATCATACCTGGTAAGTCTGAGTATAAAGCTGTCTTTTGATGTAATAATGGATCAATATCTTCTTTAATTGTCCTCATGTTTGCTGACAATTAATTGACATATATTCATAATAATTTCAGTATATATACTGTAGAAATTTAGATGGACGTAGGCATGAGGGAGGAAGAACACTAGCTCACTCTATGTTTTAGAGGAAAATAACTCTACTTCTTCTAGGAGAGTATTTACTTAAAAAGCTTGTGAGTACAAGTACAATGGCTTAGACGCCCCTAGAGCTGTCAGGACGGGCCGGCGGGGCGGGCCGGCCCGTAACCCACCATAACCCACTATTTAGCGGGGAGGGGCGGGGCGGGGCGGGCCAACCCACCATTTGAACGGGCCTGAAAATCTCAGCCCAGCCCAACCGCCGGCGGTCCGCGGGCCAGGCGGGCCAGCCCGCTTCACCAATGCCATCACAAAAACAAAAATTAAGAATCAAAATTTGCAGCTAAACGCCTAAACCTGTGGTGCTATCAATGCTAGGATCAAAATTTCACATGACATTGGCAGGATCAAAATTTCACATGTTAATGCCTAAACCTGTGGTGCTGTCAATCTCCACTTGCAGGCTTGCAGCTGCCAATGCCAGGATCAAAATTTCACATGACAGTACTGATAAAGAAATATAGTATTGGTATAGCCTGCACTAAAATTCCCAATATTCCATCCCAGATTTCCAATAGAGACAAATAGACAATTGGAAATGATAAATAACTTCTTTAAAATTAACAAAATTAACATATTAATTTGCAACAATAAATTATAAAATTCCCAAAATTTCATCTCACTTTTCTATAATTTTTCGGGGAGAGAGAGAGAGAGAGAGAGAGAGAGAGAGCGAGAGAGAGGACCTTTCGGTTTCGGCCTTCGGGGTCGGGAGTCGGGACTCGGGGAGTCGGGATGCTCGCTCGGAGTCGGACGGGGAGTCGGGATGCTCGCTCGGGGTCGGGACGGGGGAGTCGGACTCGGGGAGTCGCTCGGGGAGTCGGACTCGGGGAGTCGGCCTTCGGGGTCGGGACGGGGAGTCGGACTCGGGGAGTCGCTCGGGACTCAGGACTCCTGGAGACTCAGGAAGGAGGACGAGCGGAGAGAAATAGGAATGAATTAGATTAGGGTTAGGGTCGGCTGGTTAGAAATACTGAAAGTGAAATAGTAGTGGCTTCCACTGCTTCAGCAATCAGTCTTCATATTATATATATTTATATCATATAAGTATTACTTAATATACTTATTACACATTTACATTTTAGTATTTTACACAACAGCAGCAAGCCCGCGGGCTAGCCCGCCCAACCCAAGCCCGCGGCCCGCACGGGCCAACCCACCGAGGCCCGCTGCGAAACGGGCCTCTAAATGTATAGCCCAACCCACCTTTTTTATTGGCTGGGCGGGCCGGCCCAACGGGCCTGGCCCGTTTTGACAGTTCTAGACGCCCCCGAAACAGTAGAAACCCGCTCAAAACTATGAAATATATATTCATAATAATTTCAGTATATATACTGTAGAAATTTAGATGGACGTAGGCATGAGGGAGGAAGAACACCAGCTCACTCTATGTTTTAGAGGAAAATAACTCCCTCTAGGAGAGTATTTACTTAAAAAGCTTGTGAGTACAAGTACAATGGCTTAGACACCCCCGAAACAGTAGAAACCCACTCAAAACTATGAAATAGTAGACCCTATTGAACTAAAATTACAACAAGAAAGCAGTTATCTCAAATTGGTTGGGTTGGATGTTTGCATCTTTTTCTTCCATTGTGTTATTAAAGGCCATGTCTATATGACACTAACAAAAGTCATATCCTTCTTCAAAAGTTCAATACATATCTTATCGTCCTTACCATGACATCTATTGGTCTATGTTGCACATGTCCAAACAAGCCAAGACAATTTTCTATCATTTTGTCCCCAATTGGTGTCACCCCGGACTTTTTGTGAATACACTAATTTCTTATCATATCTTTTATTGTATTGACACTCATCCTTCTTTGCATTCTCATTTCTGCTACACTAACTTTTTGGATATGTTTCTTAATTGTCCAAATAACACTTTAATCTGTAAAGCATGATAAGTCCTATAGCCATGTTATATAAAAAAATTTTAACTTCAAAGGTGTCTTTTGATCACAAGGTACTCCAGAAGCACTACTCCATATGCACCGGAATTCAGTTACACAAAACCGACATGCACCGACTAAAACATCACCAACATGAATTCTCACCATAAGGTTTTTTCTAATATATCTTGAAGACCGGAAGTTTGATCACTATGGTTGAAAAGGACCGAAAATGGTAGAAAACACATTCCTTCCTTTATGCTCCCTCCCTTTTTCCGCCTAGCGCTCCCCCTTTCTGCGCCCAACTTTTTGGTCGTAACAATGTTGGTTTTAAGAACGAGTGATTGCGCTTCTCCGACCCTTCCTGCCCAACCGTAGAGCGGACAACTAATGTGCTCCTCCTATTGTGTGCTCTACTTATATTGTCCAATTTTCAACAATGTTGTTTGTTGTTGTACTTCTTTTACATGAAAGTTTCTTTTGTTATATTCTCCAAGGTAGTCAAAGACCCACTCAAGGCGCAAATGATCCATATTGTCTGAGGTGCAAGGCGAATTCAAGACGCGTGTCCGATCGAAACGAGGCACAAAAATAAAAAAAATAGAAATATACATAAATAAATAAATTAGTGACGTAAGAAATAAAATTGAATAACATATTAAAACTACGAAAATATGTTAAAGCGTAACTAAGTGAACTAACAGAGCAACAGTAGTAATAGCAGTTAACAGAACTAACAATAATGTGTTATCCCTACCACACTTTTAGTACATTTTACTTTTTTTTTTTCGTTCAATTGTTGTCAACTTTGACAGCCGTGAAAAGTGCTACATCCTTCTCACTTATATGAGGTAAGGGCTATCTCCATGACTCAAAGTTGTGTAAAAAAATCATTAGGCGCATCTAAGCGCGTCTTTTCTTGGTTGCACCTTCTTGAAAGGCGCGTCTTGGCGCCTCATGCAAGATGCAACTGCTGTGCCTTGTTGCGTGGTGCATCTCGGACACGCCGTTGACTACCATGTTAATCTCCCGTCACCAAGTTTATTAACATTTGAATTGGAAAATGATGATATCATTATGATCAAGTTGCACGAACGAAAGTTAAAGAGACTTCACACTACAATAGCAATGGGATATCTTTATGATCAAGTCGAACTTCAAGAGACTACACACTACAACAACAATGTGATCATGACCTCTACAACCCATCGACATTGTGTGTTTTCGTTGCCATCCGATTACCTTTGTTATCTATAACATGTCTTCATGTTGGATCCACCCTATGTTGTACTAGGCGCTAGACGAGGCGAGGCGACGTGACATCCGCCTCGCCTAGGCGTGCCTAGGTGCCCGTCTAGGATCCGCTGCTTTGAATCATTTTTTTTTTCAATTATGCATATAACAAATATGTAGTATAGCAAATAAGCAATAAACATTAAGCAATAAGCATAAAAGTAATATAAGAAACAACAAATATGAAATAACCAATATTAAACATCAAGTAAGGATAGTAAGCATAATTGGACGACCCTAGGCGGACACTTTTTTCCCTGAGCGACCCTAGGCGGGCGCCTAGGTGAGCAAAACATCACCCAGGAAATTTCCCCCCATGTCGAGGCAAGACCTCTCCAACCTGCATGCCTAGCCCACCTAGGCGCGCCCAAGCATTGCCTGTGACAACATAGGATCCACCACGTCGTTGTCTCCCTGCCAAGACCTAGAACATGTGTCATCATGTGCGCACTTTTGGTCCTTGCTAAAGTCTATGCTTTACTTGTCCTTAAGGTTTCCCTAAAATCTCAAGTGAATCTCGACCTGCCAAAACTTATCGATTTGTTATATATTTTTTCCTCTTTGCCCCCCTTACTAGATCCCTAACAATCCACTTGAAAAGCCCGTAAGGCGCACGCCTGAGGTGTAAGCCCTCCCTTGCACCTTGTTTCCTATGAAACGGGGCTCATTCACCTAGGCGCACTTGAATGCGCTTCATGCCTAATCTTGAGGCGCACATGTCAAAATTTTCATGCACCTCATGCCTGCTTCTGAGATGCAACCTAAGCAAGCGATGTTCATTAACCTAGTGTTGTTTTCTTGATATTCTTTTTTTTTCATTTTTTGTAATAGGTATCTGTTAATATTTTAGTTATTATATCTTCAACTAATCTTTCAGTTGTAATTAATATGTTTTCCTACCAGGCTTTCGATTTTATCACGCCAATCAATGTTCATGGTTAAAATATTGTCACCAACTGAATCCTAAGGATAGATGCTATAAAATGTATCAAGTCAATCAAGTAACTTTCTACTGTAATTAATATTTTTGTATTGGAGGAGGATGATGACGGGTAGAAATCAGTTGGCGAAGAAGATGATGATAGGGATGATGATCATTTTAGGGTTTTATCAATTTTATTTTATTATAAACTCATGATAGTTTCTTTTGGGGTTTGAGGATAGTTATTTGTTATTTGTTAATGTTTATGATTTTAAGTGCTCCATTTTTTCACTATTTTAATGGTATGAATTGATTAGATACAATATAAGTTTGTTTATTGAAATTATGACTTTAAAAACTTTTAAAATTGTGCACCCTCTCTTCTTTGAAGCCCTTATCTCAGCATGTGCCTCCCTCCTAGGCTCCAGAGTCCAGACTCCAGATGACACTAGCACCTCGAGTGCTCCTCATGTCTTTTAAATCACTGGGTATCATGTAGAAGTCCATGCCACTGCAATAAAACTCTAGAGTGGTCACCGGGGATGAGGGTTATATATTTATAATTCTACAGAAGGAAAATATGCTACTTCAATTTATCAAAGTAAGTAATATCAAATTGTGAACTGATTTTTGAATGCTTATGATTTCCTTTCTTGCATAGAGAGTTATGGAAAAGAACATATTGAGGAACAAATGCGTTCATTTCTTTTTGTTCTGCTGCCTGTATTGTAAGATTTCCCATTCATTTTCTTTCAAGAAGTAAACAATAGTCACTATCTATTTTATTTCTCACTTGACATTAAACATGCCTTGTCGTTTCTGCGCCTGTTAGACACCGTAGTTTCAAGTTCTTCATTAAATGTATAAATTCCTATCTTTCGTTGCCATTTTTCCAAGCTTACCCTTTTCTTACTATTGGAAGGCTCCAAGAGAGGGGAATCAAGACAGTCCTCTTATCGGGTGACAGGGAAGAGGCAGTTGCAGGTATTGGTAAGATGGTTGGAATTGGAAGGGAAGGGATAAAGGCTTCTCTTACTCCCCAACAGAAATCAAGCACTATATCAGGCTTTCAAGCTGAAGGACATCGTGTTGCAATGGTAATTTGATCTTTGTAGTATATATCATACCACAGTACATATCGAGTTGTATTTACTATATATTCACGAGTTCATTATTGATATCGGTTTCCTTATGGATTTGAGATTGGCGATGGAATAAATGATGCCCCTTCCTTGGCACTTGCTGATGTTGGAGTTGCTTTGCAAATTGAAGCGAAGGAGAATGCTGCATCTGATGCAGCATCGGTTATTCTTTTGGGCAATAGGCTTTCTCAGGTACACTGCAGTCCCGTAGATGCGCTTATAATTACTTAGATTCATGTACAGAGATCGAATGTTTCTGCATTTTTGTTTTGCCTGTGCATCATAGGTATTCAATTGTATCCACCCCTTCCCCCCACCACACATCCACATGCCTTCCATATTGTTTATTATCCACATTAAATCACCGTCATTACCAAAACTCTACAGTTGAGTCGTGGTTAGAATTGAGGGTTATTATTATTATTATTATTATTATTATTATTTTTCTTGGAATAAGGGTAAATTTTATTCCACGCAAATCGCAGTAAAGGCTACAGTTGAGTCGTGGTTAGAATTGAGGGTTTATAATATATATTAATAATAATAATATAATAATAATAATAATATAATAATATAATAAAAAAAATAAATATATATATATTTTAATAATAATATATATATATATATATATATATATTTATATATATATATATATATAATCGATCCCACTAAAAAAACTCCTGTTAAACAGCTAATCGTTTATCACATCTTTTAATTATGGGTTTGTTCTTGAAAACAATGCAAGTAAAAAACTTTCTTATGCGTCTTTCTACTTATTTATATTTTCATTCTTAAAATCCTCATGACCAGATTGTAGATGCTCTTAGTCTAGCTCAAGCAACAATGACAAAAGTTCGTCAGAATTTAGCATGGGCAGTGGCATACAATGTTGTCGCTATCCCAATTGCAGGAGGGTTACTACTTCCACAATTTGACTTTGCCATGACACCATCACTATCAGGCAAGTTGTTACCGAAGTGCACAAAATACTTCATCAAGTTAACAAGAGCTATAAACATGAATGCAACTGAGGCATAATAACAGTATCTTCGCATTCTCTTTATAGGGGGGTTGATGGCCATGAGTTCCGTCTTTGTTGTCACCAACTCCTTGCTTCTTAAGCTGCACAAATCATCCACTGGCAGAGAACAACAGTAACTACAGATTGTGGATATAAGAGGTAGGGATTCAATGTATCCTTTAATAGTCTTCAGTAAATTGGTTCTCTGTGGACCAACCAAATTTATATCCCAAAAGCACAACGATTTGTAAATCTTGTAATCTGTTTCTGTTGAGGTTACACATTGCCTTTTTATCATATAATTATCCGTTTGTATAATTGCACTCGTCCTTCATCCGTCATCACAGTTACCGTGCCTCGACCACCTCATACCCTTAACCACATTCCATGAGTTCCAAACTTGGTCGAATCCCCCAGAATTGGGCTCATCCTTAGAAAGTTCTAACAGACCTGGCCGGACATCGTGCTGGAACGAACAACGAACAGCGGCCCAACCCTCAGACCTGAGCATGATATTTCCAGCTTAATTGTAATTATGTAAAGGATTTTTGTTATTTCATAAAATCGCATTGGTGGTTATCAATGGCTGCTACTTGAACATATTGTTGGGAATGCAATGGGTCCAAATCGGAGTTGATCTCATGGTGTTAATTGGGCCGGGCTGGCCGACCCGGACCCGGTTTTGATCGGGTCTGGGTCGGGGCGGGCTCAGCCTGGTTTGGCAGATGGGCTGGTCGGGCCAGCCCGGGTCAGCATACACCGAACCCAGCTCGGACCCACGGGCCGGTTTACAGTGGGCCGGGCTGAACCGGGCTTGGGCTGGGCGGTTCAGGGTTGGACCAGCTAGTCCCGTTTTCTAAAATAAAATTAGAAAATATGAGGAAAAAATTCTAAAAAGTTTTAAAAATGTAGAAAAAAAAGTTTAGAAAGTAAAAGTTAATGTACAAATTTAGAAAGTAAAAATTTCTAAAAACTTAAAAAAATGCAGTAAAAATTAGAAAGTAAAATTACAAGTAGGGAAGATCGTTTTTTTTTTCCTTCCTTTGCAGTACATTGGCAGCATGTAATAATTTAGACATAAAATCAGTGCTACTACTACCTGTCACGTCTCGATTTCGCGGAATTCTTTCGTCCTCGCTTCGGACTCTATGGAATCGTTTGTTATCGCTTAGGTGTGATGCCGTGCAAGCCTAAGTTGCGCTTGCACAAGGTCAAGACCTAGTACAATGACAAAATAGACAGATAGATATTAATGCAGCGGAACATATTGCAGATAATTGAAGCAGCAGCAAACATATTGCAGAATTTTGAATTGAAACATAATGATAGAAACAATTCTCTTTATTGATATCTTTGAACACATTACAAAGCTTTCACTCTCTATGACAATGCCATACTTGGCTTACAACTTTCATAAACTTAACAGATTACAATGATCTCATTCCATACATTACATCTCTTTATACGCAACCAACTCTTTGAAACAAATGTCCATCTTTTGGCATCTTTCTGATTTCTAGCTCCTGAGGATGAGCATTGGGCTATCGCTTCGGACTATCCATCTCGATTCATCTTGCACTTGCGTGCAGACTGATGGTGGGTCAGTATATCAACATACCGGTGATTGTGAACAAAGGCTATATTGTTTGAAACGATCACTAATTCATTTAGTGAGAAAATATTTCTTGTGATGTGATCTTGCTATTTTACCTATGTTCATTTCATGTAGTACAAAATCAGATTACATATTTTGAAAACCAACATATCATTTCTTTCATTCGAGCCAACTATCGAGCAGTTCATCAATGTGATGTGCGCAGCGTGTCACGTGAGCCGTAACAGTTCATTAGGGACTATACAGGAGATCATATCATGCATTGCTCATTCTTCTCTAGGTAACGATTAACAGTATCAGCAGTTCAGTTCTATATAATTCTCAGAACAGTACTTTATGTGGACATATATCATGGGGACAGTTTATATAATAAAACATAGAAACCATAAGCGGATATCACCGTTTGGTGATTCTTACCCAAAGTCGTCGATTCATCCTGCACAAGACAAGGATTAGAAACACAATATACATGTCTGACAATATTCCATGTTCGTCTCTGCATGGTTAGGCTGAAAACATTCGTTATCGATTGTATGCTCATCGATTAGCAGCTGTGACTTAAGGCTCAGCTCTGCACTAACACATGCGTAGACCAGCAGCTGTGACTCAGGGTTTAGCTCTGCACTGATAATGCACATGCTAGCAGCTGTGGCTCAGGGTTCAGTTCTTCACTAATCGATACCTATCTATATGACGGTCCACGGGTCATTCCCCGTAATTAGCAGTTGGGACACTCTGGCCCATCTCACTAATAGACATGACACCTCATAATCGCAAGATCTCTTTTACCTCAGGTGCCCAATCCCCTCCATGGATGATCGATTCCAAGCGCCCAAGGAACCGATCGAGAGACTATACCTTGTGCACAAGTTGTCCAGACCTATGCATGAATGCAATCTATCAGATAAAATATCTACGATGCTACAATTTATCGATAAGCAGACATTTTTGTCTATTCTCTGTTCCATATCCATTCTTTTCAAGCACCAAATGCTTTCTATACGATTCGATCATTTTGTACGATTTGATAATTCCATACGATTCAATCATTCCAGCAGACGATAAGGAACATAGTGTACATATCTACTTACGCAACATAGTAACATATTGGTATCATTAACATATATTTCTGCTATTGATAGCATACAGTTCATGGACAATAAAGGTTCTCTTCTTGTTAAACCTGACAACGCTTATCTATTGTAGCAACAACTAACTTTAGCATGGCAACATGTACATTCTTTTACGAGCATACAGATTCGATGTATTAACATTCACAAGGATTACCATCTTGTTATTAGCAATAACATTCATTTAAAAAACTCAGATTCTTATTAGGCGTAGGCGAATCAGAAAATGAGTCTTCATCCACTCACCCAAATCAATCGTCTTCTGTTACAGAGTCAGCAATTCGATCTCTCTGTCTATCTAGTCCTTATCCTTCGCCATCATCAATCCATAAAACCACGATTCAATCTCATGTCAAAAACTCATGTTTAAAAGCATCTCAATCTCAATTAATCAATAAAACATATGTCTGCATCATAAAAATATTTACAGACTTATTGTATGGAACGTTCATCTCATCGATGATATTAAGCAGGCAAGAAAATTTCGATCAGGAGAGCATCTTTGAATTCAATCGAATCAACATCCGGCCAGAGGACCGTGTTGTTCTGATACCATTATGTCACGCCCCGATTTTGCAAAGTACTTTCGTCCTCGCTTCGGACTCTGTGGAACTGTTCGTCCTCGCTTGGGCGTGATGCCGTGCAAGCCTAAGTTGCGCTTGCACAAGGCCAAGACCTGGTACAATGACAAAATAGACAATATAGACAATAACGCAGTGGAGCATATTGCAGATAATTGAAGCAGCAGCGGACGTATTGCAGAATTTTGAATTGAAACATAATGATAGAAACAATTCTCTTTATTGATATCTTTGAACATATTACAAAGCTTTTATTTCTCTCTGATACAATGACATACTTGGCTTACAAATTCTCAGAAACTTTACAGATTCAATGATCTCGTTCCATACATTACATTCCTTTATACACAAAACCAACTCTTTGAAACAGATGTCCATCCCTTGGCATCTCTTATGATTTCTGGCTCCTGAGGATGAGGCTCAGGCTATCACTTCGTACTATCCATCTCGATTCATCTTGTACCTGCGTGTAGACTGATGGTGGGTAAGTATATCAACATACTGGTGATTGTGAACAAAGGCTACATCGTCTGAAACGATCACTAATTCATTTAGTGAGAAAATATTTCTTGTGATGTGATCTTGCTACTTTTAGCTATGTTCATTTCATGCAGTACAGAGTCAGAGTACATCTTTTGAAAACTAGCATATCATTTCTTTCATTCGAGCCAACTATCGAGCAGTTTATCAATGTGATGTGCGCAGCGTGTCTCGTGAGCCATAACAGTTCATTAGGGACTATAGCAGAAGATCATATCACACATTGCTCATTCTTCTCTAGGTAACGATTAGCAGTATCAGCAGTTCAGTTCTATATAATTCTCAGAACAGTACTTTATGTGGACAATTATCATGGGGACAATTCATATAATAAAACATAGAAACCATAAGCGGACATCACCGTTTGGTGATTCTTACCCAAAGTCGTCGATTCATCCCTGCACAAGACAAGGATTATAAACACACACAATATACACGTCCGACAATATTTCATGTTCGTCTCTGCATGGTTAGACTGAAAACAATCGTTATCGATGCATGCTCGTCGATTAACAATTGTGACTCAAGGCTCAGCTCTGCACTAACACATGCGTAGACCAGCAGTTGTGACTCAGAGTTTAGCTCTGCATTGATAGTGCACGTGCTAGCAGCTGCGGCTCAGTGTTCATCTCTTCACTAATCGATACCTATCTATATGACGGTCCACGGGTCATTCCCCGTGATTAGCAGTTTGGACACTCTGGCCCATCTCACTAATAGACATGACACCCCCAAATCGCGACGTCTCTTTTACCTTAGGGTGCCCAAACCCTCCATGGACGATCGATTCCAAGCGCCCAAGGAACCGATCGAGAGACTATACCTTGTGCACAAGTTGTCCAAACATATGCATTAATGCAATCTATCAGATAAAATATCTACGATGCTACAATTTATCGATAAGCAGACATTTTCTTCTATTCTCTGTTCCATATCCATTCTTTTCGAGCACCAAGTGCTTTCTGTACAATTCGATCATTCTGTACAATATGATAATTCCATACGATTCAATCATTCCAGCAGACGATAAGGAACATAGTGTACATATCTACTTACGCAATATAGTAACATCTTGGTATCATTAACATATATTTATGTTATCGGTAGCATACAGTTCAGGGGCAGTAAGGGTCCTCTTCTTGTTAAACCTGACAAGGCTTATCTATTGAAGCAACAACTAACTTTAGCATGGTAACATGTACATTCTTCTACAAGCATACATATTCGATGTATTAACATTCACAAGGATTACCATCTTGTTATTAGCAATAACATTCATTCAAAAATTCAGATTCTTATTAGGCGTAAGCGAATCAGAAAATAAGTTTTCGTCTACACATCCAGATCAATCGTCTTCTGTTGCAGAGTCATCAATTCGATCTCTCTGTCTATCTAGTGTCTTTGCGGAGCGGGGCACTACATTACCAACTTAAAAGGTCGTACCGGGTCGGGCCGATACAACTCGTTCTTCATACAAAGTAATTAAAGAATCTAAAACATCTTTAAACTCTACTTTTAAGTTACTTACATCTACATTCATATATTCTTGAAAATCATCTAGCAATATGAATATGCCATCTAATTTGATCTTCGGGTCAAAAACCAAAGCCAAATAATATAAATGACGTATTTCATCCCAATATTTTTGAAATTTTGTTTTTGTTTTGGAAACAACATAATTAAAATCAGGAACATTTCTATATTTACAAAATAAATGAGACATGTTAATAATTTATGTAGCCATGCTCCTAACTTCAGGAGGTGACATTTGTGTCGGTGGCACAGAATCTGGAATAAGATTATTTTCAAATAAATCAGTGTGGTAAGCAAAATTTTGTTCTGAATCACTTCCGTAAGGGTGGTTAGAACTAGTATCATCCATATTTTTAAAATCAAATTTTTCAGAAAGAGAAGAATGAAGAGGAAAAAATATTATCTACCAAAAAGATGAGAGAGAAAAAAAAATCAAAAAAAATTACTTGGAAGGTTAACTTCAGGGAAGAGATGTTCAACTCCAAGAATTTTTGCGTAATTTGAAACCTCAAGAATACTGTACTTTGGCCTCCAGAAAGTTGCACTTCAAAGTCCAAAAAATTGTTGTTCAATCTTCAGAGAATTGCTTAGCTTGAATATTTTGTAAGAGGGAAAAGAAATGGTTGTGTATAATTTTCATGAATTTTGGTCTATTTATAGATTTTTTTTGTTGTTGCAAAATGACCTATTTTCCTCCTAAAAAGAGTTGTTATAAGGATATTTTTGGTCATCTTCAGCAAAATGACCAAAATATCCTTCAAACGGTCTACAAACAACAACTATATTGGTGGTAAAACGGTCTTTTTTGACCTCCAAACGGTCAAAGAAAGAGAAAAAAAAAGGCCGAACCAGGCTTGGACCGGGCCGGCCCGGTCGAATTCTGCGGGTTTGACCGGCCCGGACCTACGGTCAAACCGGGCCGGGCCGGGCTTGCGGGTCCAGAGGCGCAACCCAGCCTGGACTTGCTGGGTTAGTGGGTCGGGTCGGTCCGAGTTGTTGACCGGGTTCGGGCCGGCCCAGACCGATTTTGACCGGGTCAGGGGACCGGGCCGTCTGGTCCAAGTTGCACCTTGAAGTTGATCCATAAGATATTATTCTGATGTGGGGTTAAATTTTGTAACTCACTCTCTTGTTAACCTCGAGTATTCAACCGAATGTATGATACAATCCAACACAGATTTTGGTATAACGTACGTTAATTTGGTTGTTAGTGAGACAGATGACAATCATCCATAATTACTAGTGAAGTTCTGGTAGAAGGAAGTTTTTCAACACCTTTTCTGCCATCGCAAACACCGTACTCCCAAGGTATCAAGGCTATGCTCAACCAATTAATCTTTGAGGGAAGAGCGGATAGGGTTAGGTCATTGTTGAGGCAGGCCAAAGCCCGTACAATATTCATGAGTAGGCTCTCTTTGGGTTATAAACTGGATTTGCAAATCCATTGTTTGGTTGTGAGTTAGGGTGGATCTAGGAGACATTGGAAACTTGAGTGTGGACTCCTCATTTGGTTCACGGAAGGGAAATGAATTTCCTTGTACTTTCCATGGAAATGGGAAAGTAGAATTCCTGTCACATTTCCTTTTCGTTGTTTGGTAAAACAAGGAAGCCACCTAGGAAAGGTTATTTGATTTTCTTTCCAGTGCTTGGTTTGTGCAGAAAAGGAAAGCAAAAATATATCAATGTTCCAATAATATTCTTACCTTTTAAAAGAAAAATAGCATTATGAAAATCCAAAGGGACCCAGAATACGAGGAGTTAATGGTAAAATAAGCAATAGCACATGGTTAGTTTTGTCATAATTTTTTGTAATAAATGTTGGAAAATGAGGGAAAATCAATCCCATAGGTCATGAGTTGAACCATATTCCCACATTTTCCCTCTTGTCAGGAAATTGATTCCTAAGTTTGTGGTTACCAAACAAAGGAAAGGAACAACTTTCCTTTCCTGATTCCTTAAATCCGTGGCGGAAAGGAAATGAATTTCCTTGTATTTTTCATGGGAATAAAAAAGTAGGATTCCTGTCACATTTCCTTTCCGTTGTTTGGTAAAACAAGGAAACTACCTAGGAAAGGAAAGCAAAATATAACAATGTTCTAATAATATCCTTACCTTTTAAAATAAAAATAGTATTGTAAAAAATAACATTAATGGTAAAATAAGCAATGACACATGGTTACTTTTGTCATAACTTTTGTAATAAATGTTGGAAAAGGAGGAGGGAAATCAATCCCATGGGTCTTGAGTAGAACCATATTCTTTCCCATTTTCCTCCCTTGTCAGGAAATTGATTTCCAAGTTTGTGGCTACCAAACAAAGAAAAGGAACAACTTTTCTTTCTTGGTTCCTTAAATCCGTGAAACAAACGAGGCCTAAGAGTAGTAGAAAATGAAATAAAACCATATTAATGAGCTAAAAGATTAGAACTAGGATCTCATAGACAAAGCTTTAGTAACTGATCCACTAATAAGTTATAGTATAAGTTATTACTGATCTACTAATCAGTAGCGTCCGGATATTTTTCTTTAGTGATCCAAACAACAAGACTTTCTTAATACACACCAGTAAATGCACATACTTTGCACGTATAAATATCTCCATGTGATTAAGGTGTGAGATATTTTTCTTCTTTGGTTGAGTTCGATTTTCCATGTTGACAAATTTAAACTTTTTTCAACAATTTTTACAAAAAATAAAATAAAATAAAATAAAATAAAATGAACCGTGATATAATGACGGTTTAGACGACTCACTTTTGAACCGTTTTGAAGTCTCATTATATAGTGTAAGATATGGAATCCCAAATATCTACCGATGCTTACTACAATGTGCACGGAAATCATTCATATTATGAACCCCGATCATCCATACCTACTGGTGGTGATAGTCAAATATTAATTATAATTCTTTCTACTTTGATAGATAAATAAATAATAATAAATAAATAAAACTAGCTTTTAAAGATAAATTATACATATAATAATTTAATGGAAAATTAAGTGTGACACTGTCAAACAAAATTGCTTATTTGTGATGTGAGATTATTTACAAAAGAGAGACTTTACAACGTACAAATAAATAATACATGATGTTGGTTCTAACTCATGTTGGGTCACAGGATTTTTCTTTCTTCTAGTGCGTGCGAAAGTGTGCCGGTCATAGGTGATAGGTGAGTCAAAAGATTTTTTTTTAAAATATATAAAATTCAAAAAAACCATACAAAATTTAATATATTTTTTTTCAGATAACCTACACCAATAATTTATTTAGTTTTGGATCTGTTTAGTCAAACAGCTAGTTAAATCTTCACACAAAATGACTCAAATACTCTCACAAAAAAATGTTTTTCCTCACATGTTTGAGATTTTTTACATTATGTAGATAAATTCAACAGCTATATGGAACATAAAAACACCTTTTTATCCCGTCTATGCAATAGTAAGTCCTAATTTGGGACTGATAGATTGCTCGTTGAAGATATCTGATTTTTTTTTGACAAATTAAAATCTCATAAACCAGCAATTAAAATTTTATGTCGTTGAGAGAATGACGTCCGTAAGAGAAACAACATTTTCATGTGAAAATATTTTAGTTATTTCAGGTAAAATTTTTGTCAACCAACGGTTTGACCGAATGAAACTTTAATGGATGGATTGATTTGCCAAAAAAAAAAGTTGATAGAAGGTTTTTTTTTCCCAAAAAAATTCTTAGGTTTTCTGAATTTACTTTTTTTAATTTATAAAATAGGATGTTTCTAGATAACTATACGAGTATAATTGTTATAACATTGTTTTTTCTTTAGCTAAAAAAGGTGATGGCAAAGGAGTTGAAAGGAATTCCTTTTATAATTTATGCAAATTGGATATCAAACATTAATAGTTTAAAACAGAGAAAAAATATTAAAACATTCGCCATTGCCGGGGATCGAACCCGGGTCACCCGCGTGACAGGCGGGAATACTCACCACTATACTACAACGACCGAATGGACAGTCTTAACAAATATCCTTATATGTTTCATTACTTTATGAAATTCGTTCACATACTTTGTAGATTATTATGGTTTGAAATAAATTTTTGTATTTGATTATTGATTCTTTTTTTCTATTTTACCTAGATGTTTTAATAGCTATTTTAATCATGTCTTTTATTTCAACTGCTTTGACACTGTTACAAACTATTTCACATGTGTGTACTTGCACACCCATATATACACTTGCCTATACATCATTTTACAGCAGGGAATACACACTACTTTTATTTTAGCTACTGACTTGTTCATATTTGGTGTATACATATATTAGGAAAAAAAAACTATATCGTATGTATTTATTAGTGTTATATTTTGTGGATTTTGTTAAACTTTGTGCTTTCATTAAGGACGTTTTGGGGATTTTGTTAAACTTTGTGATTTCGTTGTAATTTTGTGCAACTTCTATGCTTGTACGAAAATTTCCAGTGGACGTTTCTCCATATTTACATTTCCTGGGCGTTTCTCCATTGACATATGTATATATACGATGTTCATTGGGTTAGTAGGTATACTGTTAGTGAAAGCACTTTAGGCATACTGTTAGTAGATTAACAGATGTGGTATATGTGAAATAGTTTGTAACAATGTCTAAGCTCTTTAAATAATAGACATGATTAAGATAGCTATCAAAACACCTAGGTAGCTAGGGATATATATATATATATTTCCTAATATATATATATATATATATATATATATATATTTGGACCATTTCTCGATTTGTGCGTGTCATCCTTGCGCAGGGGCCATGCTAATCTTCTCTGTATCGTTCCAATTTTATCGGATGTCCCCGAAGGGATATATATATATATATATATATATATATATATATATATATATATATATATTAGGAAAAAAAAATTATTAATGAGGGCAAAAAAATTGTTATAGATTTATTTTATGTGTGAGGCGAATACATAGTTGTTGTTGTGTATGGATTATCTTGATCCAAGCAATTCAATCTATGTTTAAGACAAGATAAAAATGTTTCGCTCTACTGAATTTTATCCATTAAATTTCTCAAGTATTGAGTTAATGCAAGATAACTATATTTTGGATGTGTGTTCGGATTTGTTAGAAAGATAATTCAATTGAAGAAGCATCATGCATATCCCATGGCATATTTACTCTTGAAGTCGGCATTGCTATTACCGGCCCATTGCAATCATGACTATAGAGAATATTTTATGCAACAAAAATTATCAATACTTCATTAGGTAATCCTTTAGGAGATGAGATGAAGTAATATTTCGGTGCCATATATTGAAATAGGGATGTATTTGGTTTGTGAAAGTGGAGCGAAGTAAAAAAATTGAAAGTAGAAAATTTGTGTATGTATTGCGTATGCGCGTCATGCGTACGTATATTTTATGAGTTCTTTCGTCTGGATGATTATTGGAAGTGAGTTGGAAAGTATTACTTTTTATAGTTTCTTCGTTTGGATGGTTGTTAAAGTGGTAGTTGAGAAGTGATGTGATTTTTCACTTTTGAATATTGTAAGATTATCCTCAACTATTATTATTATTATTATTATTATTATCATCATTAATTTGATATATATATATATATATATATATATATATATATATATATATATATATATATATATATATAGTGCAAAAAAAAAAAAATACATATATATATATATATATATATATTTTTTTTTTTTTTTTTTTTTTTGCACTATATATATATATATATATATATATATATATATATATATATATAGTGCA
The DNA here is from genome assembly GCA_029216955.1 of Iris pallida. Lineage (NCBI taxonomy): Eukaryota > Viridiplantae > Streptophyta > Magnoliopsida > Asparagales > Iridaceae > Iris > Iris pallida. Next base: position 16,689,845 of record JANAVB010027397.1, on the reverse strand, counting down.
AGGAGGCATTTTATTGAATAAAGGAAGTGAGCTCAAGAAGATCATTACAGATCAGTACAGGACCGAAAAACACAAAAGAGTCCTGTTGAGCAAAGATAGAAAAACATAGTTTCGAAATTTCGGAGATCCAAAATTTCGAAATCCTACTGTGTTTCGAAACAATTCAAAATTTCAAAAATCAAAATTTCGAAATATTTCGAAAATTCAAAAAAATGTAAAAACGTGGGGGTTGGTCGGGTACGCAGCCCGAAATGAGGGGGGGTTGTGGGCTCACAGTCGGATGCAGGAACCCTGCACGAGGAAAAGGGCGGGGTGGGGGGGCGATCATCCCGAGGTGGGGGGGCGCACGGCTCGAGGATCCTCGCCCCCTCCCCCCGCAGCGCACGAGAGGCTCCGGCGGGGGAGGCCGAAAGAGGGGTGGGGCTCCGGCGAGGAGCGCCGGCGACCGCCGGGAGGCAAGGCGGGGCGGTGTTCGAAAGAGAGGGAGGGAGACCCAAGGGGAGCCGATCGCTCATAGCTCAGGCGGGGGAGGCCGAGAGGGGGACCGGAGCTCCGTCGGAGGAGGCCAGCCTGGAGGAGGGGGCTGACCCGGAAAGTGAGGCGGGGGGCCGAGCGAGGCGCCAGCGACCGCCGGAAGGGTCGGGCGAGGCGGCTAACCGGGGAAAGGGAGGTCGGGGAATGGGGGGCGGCGGGGGCGGCGGAGGGAGCTGCGGAGGCCCGAGCACGCGTCACGGGGAAGCGGGGACGGCATTGTTAGTGCCGGGAACGCCGTGACACGCTATTCGATGGAAAATACAGAAACTGAAAGAGTTGTAAAGACAACGTTTCAAATGCAATTCCTTAAAGAAGGTTTTGCAACAGAGATCCAGAAGGATTCTGCAAATTACGAGATCTAAAAAGATATCGTAATACACGAATAATCTAAAGAGATTTTCGTGATCGTAGCAAACTGGCAGTAGTGCCTTCTAAAAAGAAGATGCTGACAGAACTGCTAAAGGCAACGGAAGGATGACAAGCGAGAGATGGAAATGCTGGGATGAATTATCACCGTTGCTCAAAGCTTTATTCGTCCTCTGCGAACAGCTTCCAGGAACCAGCAAGGTTGACGGAAAACCTTGGAACACTCCTGCTCTTCTGACTACTCGGAAGACGGCGAACTCCTCTGGCAATGGCTCTACTCTTCTCTCTCTGTTTGAAGTAACAGAACCCACGCGTACTAAAAAGTACTAATGTTTGTGTTAAAGAACATGCTCACTACTCTGTTGTGTTAAAGAACATTTAGAGTTTTTCTTCCTGGAATTCTGATTACTCCTACACTCAGAGAGAGGAGAGAACCTGCATATATAGCCCACGGGGCGGTTGCCAAGCAGTTGCCTGAACTTCAGGGTAGTGGCAGAACCACTCTTGAACGTGCAGCAACTGCTGTAACCGTTCCCGCTCTAATATGCAGCCAGCCATACGCACACTGCGTACGCTGCGCACACTGTGCACTCTACGCACGCTGCGTACGCTGCGCACACTGCGCATACTGGGCGTACTGGGCTACGTACTGGACTGTATTACTGGGCCAGCGTAACTGGGCTCGCGTAACGGGCTGCGCAACGTGGTCGCGCAAGTGGCTCGCGCAACGAGCGCAACTTAAGCGCACTATGCGCCTAGCGACGATGCTGACGTGCTAAGTGCAAAGTGCGCCAACAAAACGCCGCATTACGTCTCATGAGCCCTTGAGCCCGAGTCCGAGCCCGAGCCCGAGTCCGAGTCCGAGTCGCTAAGCCCCAACGGGGCTTAGCTCCTATGGAAATAAATTTTCCAAGAGCAAAAAGCATGAATGCTTTAATTGTTGATGTTAGCCTTTTTCCCATTAAAAAAATAATCCCACTTGGCAAACCCATGTGCACCTCCACACCACATGTGCATCTCCAATAATAGCAAAGCTAATATATAGAGATACAAGCCATTTGTTTTTTCCGATGTGGGACTAAACCTTTCTAAAGAAAAAACCAAAAACCCAACAATCCCCCACATATCTCTATATATGGATATAAGTGTTCCCCACAGTAACTGTCCATCATGCATTAGGAGAGATGTTGCTTACGACTTGAATCTTCCCGTATGGGTCAAAAATTAAACTATAATACAAGAATGGACTAAGCCTTGAATTCTGCATCATAGCTGAAATTCTTTCCACTCACATAATGTAGTTACATGTGCTTCTGGCTACACATTAAAGGCCCTGTGCCAGCCTGGTTTCAGTGTATAATTTTGGGTGTCTACAAGTTTACCCTCAAGAGACGGCCTGATATCTCTGTCATACACTATAGGTGAGTTCATTATAAAGAGACATGGCATGAAGCGCTTTGCGCTTTCCTTGCGGTGCTACGCCGCTATGACATGGCTTAAAGCCGAGGCCTTACCCCGTACCGAAAACCTCATCGTAGTGTCATACTACAGTAGCATGAGGCAACCGCCTCTTTGTAGTGCCAAACTACCCAGCATGAAGCCTTAGGCTCCCTTACGGTGTTACGCCGCAACGACATGGCTTGCAAGGCCGAGGCTTTATCCCTAACCGGGTACCTCATGGTGGTGTCGTGCCACTGTAACATGAGGAACTCCTCCTCTTTGTAGTGCTGACTACACCCCTCTTTATATTTAATATACAGCATTAGGCTAATTGCCTATTTGCGGTGCTACGCCGCTGTGACTTGGCCTGCAAAGCCGAGGCTTTATCCTATTCCTGGGCAGCACCCCATATATAGGAACCTCATTGTGGAGTCACCCCACTGTAGCATGGAGTTTCACTCCTTGTAGTGCTGCTCTACCGTCCTTCCTGTAAAGCACTCCAGGTATTCACTCTGCCTGAGAACTCATTAAGGCAATTAAGCCAACCTTCCCACAGGAACCGTTTTCCGCAGGAAACAATAGTAGACAACAGTGGTTATAGGTCCGTAACCTCTCCATACCCAATAGAACATGTACCCACCGTTCCTGATATTCTTCCGATTAGTGGTCCTCCCTTGAACCAAAAGCTAGATGCCTAGTAGATAAATCTTTGAACTATTAGCATAAAACTTTATGGTAGGAATACAAAAATCCAATATCAGAATGCCTTCAAGTCCATTTTACAAGCTGTGTCATTGACCAGCTGGCGCTTGAGGCCCTTGGTGAACGGATCCGCCAGGTTCTCCTGACTCCGAACATCAATCACTGCAATAACACCTCTCTTGATAAGATCGTGTACTGCCCTGTGCTTCAACCGCACAGTCCTCTTCTTCCCGTTGAAGAGGTCATTTGATGCACCGTCGCAGTCGCCTGGTTGTTGCAGTATATCGGTATCGCCGGTATTTGTGCTCCAACCAATGGAAGATCATACATGAGCTCCCGAAGCCATTCTGCTTCCTCGGCTGCGGTATCAAGTGCAAAGAACTCAGATTCCATGGATGACCGCGAAAGCATAGTCTGCTTCTTCGACTTCCACGATATAGCAGCTCCACCTATTGTGAAAATAAATCCACCTGTGGACCTCTCGCTCTCCACCTCTGAGCACCAACTGGCATCACTGAAGCCTTCTACTACCTGCGGATGTCCGCTGTAGTACAGTGCATATGTCTGAGTCTTCTTGTGATATCTTATAACCCGTTTCACAGCTTTCCAGTGTTCAGCACCTGGGTTGCTCGTGAAACGACTCAGCATTCCCACGGCGAAAGCTATATCAGGCCTTGTGGCAGTAGTAGCATACATCAAACTTCCCATTACGCTTGCATACTCCAGCTGTCTGACGCATTCCCCTGAATTAGGCTTCAGCTTCAGATCACACATGTACGGCATATCGATCCCTGGAAGATCCCGATACCCATAACGAGTGATCATTTTCTCAATATAATGAGACTGTGACAACGTTAGTCCAGTGTCTGTCCGGATGATCTTGATCCCTAAGATCACATCAGCTTCCCCCAAGTCCTTCATACTGAACTTGCTAGAGATGAACTTCTTTATCTCAGTGACACAGCTAATATCCGTACCTAGGATAAGCATGTCATCTACGTACAGACAAACGATCACACCTCTTCCATCAGCAAACTTTGTGTAAACACACTTGTCCGTATCGCTGACCATGTAGCCATTTGACCTTATAACTTTGTCAAATTTCTCATGCCACATCTTGGGAGCCTGTTTAAGACCGTACAAGAATTTCACCAACTTACAGACTTTGTCTTCAAGACCCCTGATGACAAATCCCTCTGGCTGTTGCATGTAAATCTCTTCGGTCAGCTCTCCATTTAGGAAAGCCGTATTCACATCCATCTGATGTATCACCATCTTATGTATTGTTGCGAGAGCAATCAATATTCTGATGGTGGTCATCCGGACTACTGGAGCATACGTGTCAAAATAGTCAATCCCCTGCTTCTGAGAAAACCCCTTGGCTACCAACCTAGCCTTGAACTTGTCAATAGTTCCGTCTGCTTTCATCTTCTTCTTGAAGATCCATTTGCATCCGATGGGTTTCGCTCCTTCAGGAAGATCAACCAACACCCAAGTGTTATTTGAGGTGATAGAATCAATCTCATTGTCAATCGCCTCCTTCCAGAAAACTGCGTCTCTGGTCTTCATCGCCTCATCATAGGTAAGCGGATCTACTTCCACATGATAGGTGACAAAGTCACTTCCGAAGTCCTTCAACCTCCTCACACGCTTAGCTGACGGCTCAGCTTGTTCTGGTTCAACCGTTGTTTCAAGAACAACATCTTCTTGGACCACATCTTCATTGAAGACTTCAGTTTCTTGCGCGCCCTCATTGTTCTCCGGAACATCCGCAAGAACAATATTCTTGTGTCTTGCAAATTTGTCTTCAAAATATTCTGCGTCGCGAGATTCAATGATATGATTTGACTCAATATCAAAAAATCTCCGAGCATCACTCTTCTCGGCATACCCCAAGAAGATCGTCTTTGTAGTCCTTGTCCCAAGCTTCTGAATCTTTAGATCTGGAAGCTTGACATATGCCAGACACCCCTACACTCGAATGACATTCAAGTTTGGTCTGACCTTGAACCAGAGTTCATGAGGAGTAATGTCAGAAGTTGCATGAGGCACCCTATTTAGAATAAAAGTGGCCGTCAATGCAGCTTCTCCCCAGTAGCACTTAGGAAGACCAGCAGTCAACAACATTGAATTTATCATTTCTGTCAACGTCCTGTTCTTCCTCTCAGCTACTCCGTTTGATTGAGGAGAGTACGGAGCCGTAGTCTCATTGATAATTCCATGTTCCTTACAGAACGATGCGAATTCATGAGACCTGTACTCCCCACCTCGATCACTTCTTATCCTTTTGAGTTGTTGTCCAGTCTGCCGCTCAGCTTCGGCTCTGAACTCCTTGAACTTCTCGAATGCTTCGTCTTTAGCCTTCAGCAAGTAGACGAACGCATACTTTGAGAAGTCATCGATGAAGGTTATGAAATACTTCATTCCGGCCTTTGTAGAGAACTGTTTGAAGTCACAGATATCGGAGTGAACCAACTCCAGAAGATCTGTACTTCGATTAACCCGAGGAAAGGGTTTCCTTGTGATCTTAGTTTGAGCAAAAACTTCACATTTCTCTACCTTACCTCCACATTTGGAGATAAGTCCTAGACTAGACATTCTGTTTATTCGTTTACAATGAACATGTCCTAGCCTATTATGCCACAACTCAAGAGTATAAGCAGAATGAGTGACTTTATTAATTACATTAATTACATTGGACTGATTTACAAGCTGAATCTTGAACATTCCTTCGGTATAAAAAGCTTTCCCGAAATATGTTCTCTTGATAGACATTACCATCTGGCCAGCATTGATGTCCATCCTGAGGCCTGCATTGCAGAGTAGGCCTCCCGAGACCAGGTTCTTGGCGATAGCAGGTACGTGCTTTACGTCTTGAAGCGTCAGAGACTTCCCCGAAGTCAGCTTCAACACCACCGTCCCGATTCCGAGCACTTCAGCTTGTGCTTGGTTTGCCATCATAACCACTTCAGAAGTAGGTGTATAGGTGGTGAACCACTCCTTACTGGAGCAGACATGGCAGGAGGCTCCAGTTTCTATCCACCAGTCAGAGTCAGCCCTTACTGCATCAACCTGTGCAATCATAGCAATTACGTCAGTGATCATAGATACCTTACTAGGCTCTCCTTGCTCTGATTGCTTGGTCTTTGCTTTACACTCATTCTTAAAGTGGCCCTTCTTGCCACACTTGAAGCAAGGCATTTCTGACTTTGGCTTCTTTTTTTTGATAGAAGTTCCCTTGACTTTTAGATTGTCAGGGTTCTTCTTCTTGCTGTAGAAAGCTGCCTGCTTTTCCTTTGGTTCCTTGGTCTGAACCAGATTGGCGTTAGCTAATTGCTTGGACAGTGTGTCCACCTTCAGTTGAGCCTGCATCTGGTCCTCAACATAGATTTCCTGTAGGAGATCTTCAAAGGTGATCTCCAACTTCTTCCTATGCATGTTTGCATAGAACTTGCTCCACCCAGCGGGGAGCTTTGAGACAATTCCTCCAACAACAAACTTGTCGGGGAGGGGCATCGCCTCGTCTTCCAGCTTCTGTCGCAGTTTCAGGAACTCCTTTACCTGCGGCAGCATAGACTTTTCGTCCTCAAAGAACCACTTATGATATTTTTCAACCACAAATATTTTACTGTGGTTCTTGTCTTCTTCGTAGAGTTTTTCTAGAGACTCCCATATGTCTCTAGCGATATTCTTCTTAGAATAGGATTCTGCTAGGGAATCCTCCATAGCATTCAGGATAAGCAACCTGCAAATGCTATTCTCCATTCTCCACTTGGCCTGAAGTTTAGTAGCCGCAGAGATTGCAGCAGCAGACCCAGTATCTGGAACGGTAGGTTCCTCTTCAAGAAGCACGTGATCCACGTCTCTGAGTTGAAGAGTGAGATAAACCTTCCTCTTCCAGACTTGATAATGCTCTCCATCAAACTTCTCTAACTTACAGAAGTCAGTGTTTAGGAGTGAAGCATTAATGTTTTCCATCGTAGCAATAAAGCTTTGAGATTGTTAGTGCCGAGAACGTCGGGGCACGCTATTCGATGGAAAATACAGAAACTGAAACAGTTGTAAAGATAACGTTTCAAATGCAATTCCTTAAAGAAGGTTTTGCAACAGAGATCCAGAAGAATTCTGCAAATTACGAGATCTAAAAAGATATCGTAATACACGAATAATCTAAAGAGATTTTCGTGATCGTAGCAAACTGGCAGTAGTGCCTTCTAAAAAGAAGATGCTGACAGAACTGTTAAAGGCAACAGAAGGATGACAGGCGAGAGATGGAAATGCTGGGGTGAATTATCACCGTTGCTCAAAGCTTTATTTGTCCTCTGCGAACAGCTTCCAAGAACCAGCAAGGTTGACGGAAAACTTTGGAACACTCCTGCTCTTCTGACTCCTCGGAAGACGGCGAACTCCTCTGGCAATGGCTCTACTCTTCTCTCTCTGTTTGAAGTAACAGAACCCACACGTACTAAAAAGTACTAGTGTTTGTGTTAAAGAACACGCTCACTACTCTGTTGTGTTAAAGAACACTTAGAGTTTTTCTCCCTGGAATTCTGATTACTCCTACACTCAGAGAGAGGAGAGAACCTGCATATATTGCCCACGGAGCGGTTGCCAAGCAGTTGCCTGAACTTCAGGGTAGTGGCAGAACCACTCCTGAACGTGCAGCAACTGCTGCAACCGTTCCCGCTCTAATATGCAGCCAGCCATACGTACACTGCGTACGCTACGCACGCTGCGTACGCTGCACACACTGGGCGTATTGGGCTGCGTAACTGGGCTCGCGTAACGGGCTGCGCAACGTGGTCGCGCAACGAGCGCAACTTAAGCGCACTATGCGCCTATGCTGACGTGCTAAGTGCAAAGTGCGCCAACAAAATGCCACATTACGCCTCATGAGCCCGAGCCCGAGTCCGAGTCCGAGTCCGAGTCGCTAAGCCCCAACGGGACTTAGCTCCTATGGAAATAAATTTCCCAAGAGCAAAAAGCATGAATGCTTTAATTGTTGATGTTAGCCTTTTTTCCATTAGAAAAATAATCCCACATGGCAAACCCATGTGCACCTCCACACCACATGTGCATCTCCAATAATAGCAAAGCTAATATATAGAGATACAACCCATTTGTTTTTTCCGATGTGGGACTAAACCTTTCTAAAGAAAAAACCAAAAACCCAACAGGCATTACCGCGGTCGTCAAACGACCGACCAACGCAGGAGAGGGGGAGCCGAGCGCACGAAGGGGGGCTCGCAGCTCACGAGGGGGAGGGAGGGGACCGCTGACAACGAGGGGGCGAGGACGAAATCCGGCGGGGAGCCGGAGCGGGAGGGCGTAGAGCCGCCGGAAAACCCGAGGCGGGGGCTAGGGATAGGGGGAGGGCCGCTCCTGCAACGCCGAGGGGCGCAGCGAGAGGGGTGACAGGCGGCGGAGCAACCGGCGACGAAGGAGGGTCTGACCTTGCCCCGTCGGGGGGGGGAGGGACGAGGTGGACGTAGGGGGCCACACCAGGGAAAGGGCGGTCTTAGCCGCAGAAGGGGGCGGTGCAGCGAAAGGAGGCGGCGAGGTGGGGAGAGGCTCGCCTGGCGAGGCTGCCGTCCCCGGAGGTGGAGGGGCTTTCTCTCGGCCACCAAACTTTCAGTCTCATTCAGCTACCAAAATTTTCTCACAGCAAAGAAACAAATTCACGAATCTGCCTCCTCTTCATCTCCTTCTTTGACCGCTAATAGGGTACAGGATCTAGTCCTTTTCTGAGAGAAAGGGGGGTCTTGGTCTTCCTGGGCCGGGGAGGTCAGTACTCACGTGCGCGCTTGACGACATTAGTGATGGTGCCATCAAAGGGGGGGACGCCATCACTGATGTCGCCTGGAGGAGCCTAAATCAGTGATGGCGCAGGAGGAGAGGAGGGGCTCGTGCAATTTTTTCTGGACGACATTACTGATGTCGTCCCTTCCTCTCCTTTGTAATTTTTCAAACTCATCCACTTTTGCGTAAATTCGACAAAATTCATCCTTCTGTGTAAAAAATTTCGTAAAAAATTTTGGACAAAGAACATTAGGAAATAAAACTGAAAAATTTGGACAAAGAACATAATGTAGAATTCTCAACTTTGTTGAAAGTCCTAACATAATGTAGAACTGTCAACTTTGTTCAAAAATCTAAAGTATACTCTCTGACAGTGAGTTCCAATTGAAACTCACTATTAGTATATTAAACACCATACGAACACATATTATAGATGTCACGGAAGTTTCATAAACGCAAAGTTTCACGAATCTCACAAAACATCATAAATCACATGCTACACAAGTTTGATAACCAAGAGGTAGAACATGCCATCCAAGTTTCATACCAACAAAGTCTCGTTGTCCAAAAGTTTCGTAACCAAAATTATAATATCCAAAAAAATTGATACCAATAAAGTTTTCCATGAAGTCAACAAACTTTACAACATCCAGAATTACATTGAAATCAAAGAAACAAAACTAGTTGGCCAAATTGTGCAAACCGGTAAGAATGATTTTGTTCATAACGACTTTCCCTAATATATCAAAATTTCAGCTATTGTACTTCCTTGCACGTCGATGCAGTGGACCTTTTTTTTTGCTAACGGCCGCAAAACTGCAAAAAAAAAAATATTATGGTACATGGATAAACAACTGGGAGCGTCAGGACCGTCAGAAATTTCTATAGTCCTCATTACAAACAGAACTGTAGGTCACTTCACAGTCCAGTAGAATAAGCAGGATCGCAGGACTGTAGGATTTTCTACAGTCCTGCCTATACTAAAGGACTATAGAAAAATTCTACAGTCCTACTTATACTACAGGACTGTAGAATTTACCTACAGTCCTGTCGTGTTCAAGCCAGTGTAGGCATAATCAGTTCTTTTTTTTTAATTCTTTAATTGGATTTCTAGGATTCGAAACAAATAAATATGAACCCTAAATCAGTTCTAAACAATTTAATCTAACTATTTTAGACACTACTAAAAGTTTCAAAAACAAATAAAGAAAGAAATACAAATAAATATTTCAAAACCCTAATGAATGGAGGAAGAATATTTGATACATACCTAGATTGTGATAAATGGTTGGGTTTTGGTGTCATTGCTTGGAATAGGAGGAGTTGGAGAAACAAATTGTACTTTAAAAAGGGAGAAGAAGCAATTGGAGGAGATGAAGAAAGAAATTAGGGTTTGGAAATGTGATGGAAATTTGAAGAGAGTAAATATTTAGAATGAAGGGTTCGCTGAAGGTTTTGGAGGCTGGGGTGGGCAGCCCAAAATAAATTTGGAAATGTTCTGAGTAAAAGTTGTATCAAGTTGAACTGTCCTCAAATAATGGACTGTTCCAATTAAAAAATAGTGCTACTATTAGTACTCCTAAAATGTCATTCGACACTCTTCTTTAATTATTTAAGATTCGAATTCTAAATCTATCCATGCATTAAATATGACATTAATTTGTGCATATATGGAAGGAGGAGTGTATAACAATATTTTAGGAGTGTCAATAATGCTCAATTTCTTATATTAATTGTCCGCTAAAATAATCTATCTTATATTACTTTTTTTTATCTTCCTTCAAAAAAAAAATATTACTTGTTTACCCAGATAACCTTTTTTTATCTTTTTTTTCCTTCCTCAAATGCTCAATTTCTTCTTCAAATTCAAAAAGTTATAACTATCGAAACGGTCCATTTCTGCGGAGAGAGGAAAAGTACGTGAAATTGCTATTGCAGATCCATCGTCATTTCCATATCCTCTCTTTTTTACGCTCACCGAATAAAATGGAGATGAAAAAATTAAAAATAAAAATAAAATGGAGATGCGAAATAAAAATCACAAAGAGAGAAAATAGACAAATCTAAGGTCATATCCAATGGGGTTTTTTTTTATCTCTTCTATTTCTATGGAGAAATTCTCTTTAAAAAAAAAAAAAAAAAATCTTCCGGTGAAGATTTCTATAACAATTTATATCATATATGATATTGATGTAGGATGGAGAAACTCTTATATAAATTATTTCTCTCTCATACCATTCAATATTGGGTTCTATATTATTAAATTGATTATTTTATTTATTGACACATATGATACAAATAGAGAACCACGGGATAGTGTTTTTGTGTTTGTTCAATTTTAATAGAAACTCTATCAACAAGGATATAAATTAATTAAAGTACAATGTCCCCTTTATATTCGGTCGATGCAATAGCAAGTTCTAATTTAAGACTGAGAGATTGTTCGTTGAAGATATCTGAATTTTTTTTGACAAATTAAAATCTCACAAACCAGCAATTAAAATTTTATGTCGTTGAAAGAACGACGTCCAGAAGAGAAACAACATTTTTATGTGGAAATATTTTAGTTATTTCAGGTAAAGTTTTTGTCAACCAACAGTTTGACCGAATGAAACTTGAATGGATGGTTTGATTTGCCAAAAAAACAAAACTTGATAGAAGGTTTTTGTTCAAAAAATTTCTTAGGTTTTCTGAATTTTACTTTTTTATATATATAAAGGTGATGGAGTTTATACTTTCTTGCTTTGCCAAGCAAGCTTAAACCAGAGCAATTAAAGACATTATGATAGAAAGGAGTTGCAAAGGAATTCTTTTTATAATTCATGCAATTTGGACAAAGAACATTGGGAAATAAAACTGGAAAAAAAAAAAAAATGCTGTTGCCGGGGATCGAACCCGGGTCACCCGCGTGACAGGCGGGAATACTCACCACTATACTACAACGACCGAATGGTCAACTTCCACAAATTGTTTAATATGTTTATTAGTTTATGAAATTCGAAACTTTTATATACTTTGTAAATTATTATGGTTTGAAATAAATTTTTGTATTTGATTATTGATTCTTTTTTCTATTTACCTAGATGTTTTAATAGCTATTTTAATCATGTCTAGTATTTAAACTGCTTAGACACTGTTACAAACTATTTCACATGTGTGTACTTGCACCCATACACCAGGGGCGGCCCTGGCCCACGGCCCCCTGACGAAAGGGAGCACCAAGATAGAACTGTCTATAATAGAACTAGTATTTTTCTAAGGGCACCACACATATTACTAGGGGCTATCCCAAAAATTTTGAAAAAAGTACAAGTTTGCCATCAAAATTGTTTACTTGGGGCTAGCCCAAAGAATGATATAAATACCAACTTCATTTTATTTCACAACTCTTCTTCTCTCCCTCTACTCTTTTCTTCTCCTCAAAATTTCTAGGTCATAAAATTGTAAACCCTAACCCAAAATTTCTCCCAACCAAGCCATTGTGAAGATTTTCGGTGCAAATTTTAGTTATAGTGTCATCGACTTCTTTCGTTAATGGGTATGTCATCTAATTAATATATTTATAGACTTTCCAACAATAATTTCACATATAAATTATGATTTATATGTGTTTAATTTAGAAAAAAGGAACATGGAAGAACCCGGGTCATCGAATGTAGTAGACTTTCGTTCCGCTATGTTCGAAGAAAACATTTTGCTTCGGATGCACTCTTGGTAAGTAAATTTTAACATTCATGTCGGGTAAAATTCGGGGTTGTGACACACAGGACTGCCACTACTCTGACAGTCCACCTCTAAATGCAGGACTGCCAAAACCGCGGCAGTCCTTTAGACCAGAAGGACTGCCAGAGTGGTGGCATTCCTGATTATTGCAAGGACTACCTTTCCCTCTGCAGTCCTACATTTTGGCAGCAGTTTGCACATTTTTGGTGTTGTGTTATTTAGTTTTATTAACTTTAAGTTATATTGTAAGACTTATCATTTTTGGTGTTGTGATTATTGCAAGGACTCCCTGTTGTACTTTATTTGGGGGGATTCGCAGTACTTTTTTTCCGATGTGCGCTCCTCCGGCGGAGCACATACAAACTAATCTATGTACTATAGGTCAAATCAAAGATCACTTTGTCATACTAAGGATGATCGGTCATTCTCCGATTCCTCCACCTACAATAATTTTGTACAAACTAGCACCGGGAGAAGCGAAGTCCTGGACCGAACCTTTTGATTATTAAATCAATCATTGTAGGAAATTGTTGAAGATGGAGGAGCCAAGAGACTTACCGGTTGGCCACTACGACGTCGAAATCGACTGATACGTTTACGACTGAAATGAAGTTTTCACATTTTGTATATGGATGACCCATTTTGTAAACATTAAAGTATATCATTTTGAAATGTGAAGTCAAATATATGTTGTTTGTTTTTTTACTTTTCTCTGTCTGCTATACGTGTGAAAAAATATCTATTTGTGTGCAATATGTGTCTATCTCTGTGCAAAATATATCAACAACAATTATCCTCATAGTTTTGATTAGGACTGCTGGACGACTGGCAGTCCTTATTCACATTAGAACTGCCAGTGGCCTGGCAGTCCTGATCAAAACTCATTCACAGTGAGTTTTGATCAGAACTGCCAGACCACTGGAAGTCCTTATTCACATTAGGACTGTCAGTGGCCTGGCAGTCCTGATCAAAACTCACTCACAGTGAGTTTTGATCAGGACTGCCAGAACACTGGTAGTCCTTGTTCACATTAGGACTGCCAGTGGCCTGACAGTCCTGATCAAAAATCACTGTGAGTGAGTTTTGATCAGGACTGCCAGATCACTGGCAGTCCTTATTCGACAGTGTCCACAAACATCCATGACATAATATCCAAATTCGACAGTGTTGTCGACACAAATACAACCATCCAAAATACACCAAAAAAATAAAACATAATGTAGCCAACAAGTTAAACATCAAAATTTAAACATCCATGTATCCAAAATACAATTTTCATAATACAAAACATAATCAAGCTGTTATCCTCAGAAAGACCGGCACCGGGCGTACGGACAGGTCCCTAAGATTGACCAGAACCACCTCGTGCTAGAATTTGGCTGATAGGTACGTCATTATCGTCATCGAAAGAAGACGGAGGACTAGGAGTAGCTCGTTGCTTCGAACGAGTATGGGGGTGTCGTTGTTCTCGTTGTCGCTGCGGTTCGAAAATTCTTATTGGTCTCTCAAGAGGACGAGGCCCCTCAGTACGTTCCCTAGATGCGGTGGGGGTCGCTTTCTTTTGGGAGCGGCCACAGGACTGTAGTATAACATAGGGTTAGTATTAGTAGATAATGGATGTAAATGAAAATAGACGATTTTTCTTAAGGACTGCCACGTTCCTGGCAGTCCATTATTCTTTCAGGACTGCAAAAGAGATGGCAGTCCTATTTTATAAAAGGACTGTCAGGCTTCCTGCAGTCCTGTTTTATAATAGGACTGCCTGGAACATGTGTGAAACCCATAATTTTAAAATTATTAATTATTTGATTCGTAGTGTAACTTTATTTGTAAGGTTATTATTATTATGATTATTAATATTATTACCATTATTATTATTATTATACTGTGAGTTTATAATTATTTTCAAAAAAAATATATAAATTGGATTTTTGGTTGCGCAACCGAGACCAGTTACCCGGAACCCAATCCTGAACCCATATCCCTTTCGGGACAAATTCTTTTACTCTTTTTTATAAAAAAAAGGGTCCAACTGGCTTGGTCGTGGGAGACCAAGCCAACACCCAACATTTCTCCTCTCCACGTTCTAATATTTCTCCTCACCACTCTCTTCCTTCTTTCCCTCTCCTCCACAGAACTCTTTCTTCTCCTCCTTCTCCTTAAAACCCACACCATCACACCACCACTACTCACTTTTCCATCTCTCATCTTTCCCTTTTCTTGAGCAAGCCCCTCCCAACCGCGACCGCTCGACCCTCTCCCGAGCACCCCTCCAGGCCACTTCCACCGCCGTCCGGCCCCGACTCCGGCGGCCCTCCGCCCGCCGGTCCCCCGATCCGGCCGAACCCCCTTTCCAGCACGCCCGCGCGCGTTTCCCAGCGCAGCCCCGACTTGTCACGACCCGCACCCTGATTAGGGGCACGAGAAGTGGGTACGTCCAGCCTACGTCACAGTATCGGCGGTAGAACGCTGTCTAGGTCATCTAGAATACTACAACTAAACAGATAAAGGTACCTGTACAGTATATACACTCCGAATAGAGGTGACATAGCAATACAGTCTCAATCACAAATGTAAAACTAAGGTAGATAGCATGAAAAGGAAATATGATAGATGAAGCAAGAAATAAGATCGAGATCCACACAAGTCCAAAACTAAACGTAACATCACAGAATAATATATAATACTACATTCTAAAATCCAAAGCTGGATCGCAGTCCAGTCAAGCCTAACAAGTGCTAACTACTCAGGGAGTATAAAATCTAGTGGCCAATCTATCAGGCCACTGCCCTGGCCTGAGTCTCCATCTGTCTCAGAAACATCTGTAAAATTTGTCAACGGTATCCTGTCAGAAAAATGAGCAAGTACAAACACCAACAGCAGTTCCATGTGAATTGACAAATACTATAAGAGACAGTATAATGAAATACAAGACAAAGATATAGGCGACTTGGGAACCATTCGAAAGCCGAGTTACAATCCTTAAACCAAACAAGGACCGGGGTTGTAACCCTTCTTTCAAACAGGACTTAGTCTCAAATCATAGTATAGTATAAGGCAGGTAGAGCATGTGAGTAAATGAAATCATAGCATGGTGAGAAGTACAGAAAGTAAAACTGAACTGAAATATAAGATACGACAATAAATGTAAAATATGATTTGAATTATTAGAGCGATATGTGATCGGCTAGGGAGTCAGGATAGGGTTATCCATTTGGCCCGACAATCACAGAAAAATCTCTAGAAAGGGTCATGCCGGCCAACCTGGATAACCCGGCAAGGGGTGTCTGCTACACCCTACGTGAGGTGAGGGTGGCGCTAGCAAAATAAGGACATGGGACTTTGATCACATAACCCCTAATAATTCCTTCATCCCCGAATAGTATACGGATCCGGACATAGCACGTCATGACGCGGGATTCCCTAAGAGGGGAGCAAGTCCTCTTCAGGAATCGGCGTCAATACAAGTACAAGAATCAAGACCAAGCAAGTACCAGTATCCCAAGGAATCCAGAAATGACATCTCATGACAGGAATCCGACAATACTAGTCCGTGAACTATCGTGTCGAGAATCAAGTAAGACACTACAACTGAATCGGATATAGTAGATATCAAGACAATGAAAACTATCAGTGAATGTACTCGCCTGCTGTCCTGAGCTGTATGGTATATCAATGCTCAGAGCGGTATCAGAAGACCTAAATATGAGATACTGTAAGTTAATTTAGGTTTAAACAAGTTTAGGAATGATTTACAATAAATGATATGCAATCTAGGTCAAACTAGGTCTCACTGAGTCACACTAAGTCATGTCAAGTCAATCTAGGTCAAATCAAGTTATATCAAGTTAATCTAAGCCTAACCAAGTCAATCCTAGGTCATACCAGTCATCACGGATCAAAACAAGTCGAAGAAAGTCAAATGGGGTCAAGAGTTGGCCTACAGTTGACTTTTGGTCAACTGGTCAACCCTGGTCAACTCTGGTCAACTCTAGGTCAACCCTAGGTCAATGGTGACTAATAGTTGACTTTTGGTCAACTACACAAGTCTAATAGAAATTGGAACTAATTTGGGTAAAGTGTTGACCCATAGTTGACTTTTGGTCTAAAAAGTCAACCGTGGTCAACCGAGGTCAAGACTAGGTCTAGGCGACTATTTCTAACTATTACCAACCTCTACAACCCATATCCAAGTCCATCTTGGACTTCGAAACTCATATCTTGGCCGTAGGCCAATATCCTATTTTACCCTTAAAAAGGGTAAAATTCTAGCTTAGGCAACTATCAAGTTAGCCTACCTGCGCTTGGTATTTTGACCCGAGCTCCCTAGGGTAGTAAGGTACTAGCCTATACATACATTACCTACCAAGATACCTAAGTAAAGTGGACATCTAGTCCATCTTACGGTCCGAATCGTCCGTTTACCCGTTATCTTGAACATTTCAAGATACGGGATGGTGCGGTGCGATACCGTCTCCCCAAGCCCACACGTAACTCCGATTCCAACTCTGAAGCCTACCCACAAAATCTAAATCACATTACCTAAGTCCCCTCCAAGTTTCAACGCGTTCCGAATCACGGAACTCAATTTCACCCCTTAAACCAAAATCCTAACTTAACATTTTACCCTCTCATTCACTCATTCAACTCTCACTTTTCACACCCTCTTAGGACCAACTTAGGGGGCTATTCTAGTGGATTTATTAGGGTTATATAGAGCTAATAATAGGATATATATATGTATATACATATAGGTATATAGTGGGGTATATACGGGGTCGAATAGGGGGTAAAAAGGGGGGGTTTTGCCTATTGTTGCTGCTACTGTTGCCTGCTACTGCTGCTGTTCTTGCTGCTGTTAGGGGGCTGTTTAGGGGGGAAAAACAGCCCCCTAGCTGCTGTGGCTGCTCCCCCTTTCCCCTCCACAAATCCTCCATCATTCCCCCTCTATTTCCCTCTCTAAATCACTCTAAAAACCCCTCTAATCTCTTCTAAAATCCTTCTCTAATTCTCTAATATATATATATCACTCACCACATCTAATTATCATTCCCTTCTCCTCTCTATACTCACAAATACACACACACATATATGTATGACCACACACACACATGTATATATCTACACATATCTATATATATATATAAATGTATATATATATATAGACACACACACACACACACATGGACACACTCTCACCCACACATGGACACACTCTTACCCACACATGGACACACTCTCATGACACAACTATCACTCTCCTCTACACACACACAAATACATATATAAATACACACACATAAATACACATGTATATATATATATATATATATATATATATATATATATATATATATATATATATATATATATATATATATATATATACCACTCTAAAAAGAATAAAACCATAATTAATCCTTAAACTATATTTTAGGGGAACCTAACAAATCTAGGGTCAACTTGTAGAGAATGGTCCCCTCTCTAATTTATGTGAAGGAATAAATACAAATGAGGAATTAAAGAGGGTTTAATAATCATACCTAAATGAAGATTTGGAGGAAGAAGAAGGAGTTGGAAGAAAAGAAATGAAGAGAGAAGAAGAAGACTTAGTGAAGAAGAAAGAAGAGGTGGAGGGGGACTATATGACCAGCCATGGTGCCAAGGGGTAGGGGCACTTGTAATTACAAGTTTGCCCCTCCCTAAGCCTAATGCAAAATAAATTCAAAAATGGGTTTCGGAAGTTGTTAAAAATAAATAAAAATTATAATTAAACTTAATTACTCATGGAGGACTAGTCCAAACTCCTAAACCTAAAAGTTTAGTGTGGTGGGCCATGGTTAAATAACAGGCTAATTGCGACTCAAGTCGAAATTCACCGGGGTCCCGAATTAACTCGGAATGCGATAAAATTCGAACCCGACTCCTAATATATTTAAATAATAATATTCATGAAATAAAATTCCTAAAAATATTATAAAATGAAAAATTACCATTTTACCCCTAACTGGGAAAAGTGAGGGTGACACGACTCCCCGGCGCCCATTTCCCGGCCGCCCGTCGGACCCCGCGACCCGGTCGCACCCCGCCTCCCTGTGCCCTAGAGCACGTGCTATTTCCGCCGGCCGCCCCTCCCCCCCCCCCCCCCCCCCCCACCGTGCCCGGCCAGCGTCCAGCGCATTCTCCGGCCATCGTCTGTTTCGGCGCGTCCAGCCCCTACCCAGCGCTGTCCACGGGATTTCGGGTTCGTCTTCGCGGATTCACGCGTCCCGAGTCCGAGGCATCCCTTCGGATTCCGTCGATTTTGGATAATTTCTGATTAATCATAGTAGTTCGTCCCTCCTGGATCTATGATGAGTTTGGTCCACGAATCTCCTTCGGGAATTCGATTTTTGGGATTACGTTTGTTTCCGGGATTTTTCGAGAAACTTTCGGGAAAGCTTCTGTTAGTTTGGTTTGTTTTTCCGAAACCTTCGGAAATGAATTCTGGATATTTGTTTTCGGATTGTTGCTGTGATGTTTTTGGGTTGGTTTCGAATTCCCGAATTCGTTTCGGGTCGTTCCAAATTAATATTGGGAATGATTGTGGTTAGTTTTATATATATTTTTTGGAATTCCCTGGTTTGGGATATTTGCAGAAAAATATTGGCACACTTTTTCAGTTTTTGGGTTGACCAAAAATAAAAAAAATGCTGCCGAATTTTCCATAAAATTTAATTATATTTTTAAAATGATTTTAAAATGGTTTTTTCGGAAAATATTAATATTTTGGATTTTGGGCGACGACCGTATTGGTCAATGGGCCCTGGCTAAGTACAAACGAAACCGGCTTCGTCCGGACGTTGAGGCATTAGCCTATATGATGATTGGACCAATATCTGAGACTCATTAATATTTAATTTATTTTTATTATTTAATTTATTCATAATTAAATTGTAGGAAGATTTTAGAACTAACAATTGTTTTGTCTTATTTCAATTTTTGTAAATAAATTGTAATGAGCATAAGTCCAGCCTGCCTATTTTTTCTGTGACCTGTAATTTTGTAGCATAGGTTTTCTATTGTTTTCTGGTTTTGCGAGTTATTTTAGCGTACGCATAAATCAAAAATAGATAATTATTTTGATATAGAAAATTAATAAAGTTTTCTCACATTAAAATTTACAAGTTTTAATATTTAACAACGATCATGTTTTTCTCATTAAATAAGAAATTTATTTTTATATGTATAAATTACGAAAATACAAGTTTTAAGCAATTAAATTGGAAACTACGAGTTTTTCTAAAATACAAGTTAAAATGATCTTTCCCTCGTTATTTACAACGCACCGATAATCGCGTTTTGTTCGTGTTTAATAAATAAAGATTAAAAATTGATTAGGACACAATTAGAGATTTCAACTAGCGTAGTTAGCTTGGTAACCCTGGATTCTGAGTCAAATTCTCGAATGTAGGATTACGAGGACGAGTCTAAATCCCATCTCGAAGTCTTCATAACTTCAAGTCCAGTCCATTTTGAGGCAAGTACATTTTGTGTTAGTTTACAATTATTTAATAATCGCTTTACTGCAAGTTTAAACCACGATGCAACACGGAACTCTCTTTGAGAGCACTGACTGATTGACTGTTGGGTACTTGGGGAATAGTGTAATGTTTATGACCACATTCAACTGATAACTTAGAACTGTATTAGCTTACCCCTCTTACACACGGGGATAAGCCATATCGTATCAATATGATACAACAATACAACCCAAGCCGGTCATATTCATTGCCTATTCAAAATCACACTGTTTTACAGTTAGAAAACTGTTTATTTCTAAATTGCTTAAAAGTGCATGATTCTATTATTATTTTAACTGTCAAATTAGCATGAATTGTACTTTGCTCCCTCCTGACTGGAGATACATTTTTAGGGGATATTGAAGATGCTGAGCTGTTAATCAGCAGTTATTACGACGCGGTTCTGTACCCAGTGGTGCTGCCAGAGTCCCCTTTGGAGGACGCAGGGACTGAGGCCGATGAGCCGACAGTTTAGCTAGATTTTCTTTTTCCCAGTTTTGTTGTCTATTTGAAAATTTTTGTTTATTTGAATTCAGTATTTATTTCAGTACTTTTAAATTCCCGCTGTATTTATTTCAAATGTTTAATAAAGTTTTCAATTCCCGAATATTGAGTTGTGACAAATATAGATGTTGTTGTTGTGGTTACCTGCTAATGGAACAACTTACTACCGCCGTCTCAACAACGGTGTAGGTTGGGCATGATCCGGTTCGACCCAATTATTTGGGATCGGGTCGTGACATATTTTTAGTGGTGGCCCATGCAGGTCAATAACAACAACTTAGAAAAATATACCTAGAAACAATTAGAACACTAGAACATTGATTTGTCACAACATAGGTCTGAATTATATATAAATAAATATTTTTGATTGATTATAGACTGGTAGGATACCTTGCTTATGTCTGTACCCTAAACCTTCCAGATTATGACCAAGGAAAAGACCACCCCTGCTGGCGATGAGGTGTCATCACCCGAACACACCCCATCTCCCCCAGCATGTTCAGACCCTTCACCGTTGCAGCTGACCGACCGTCCCCATCAATCTCCAGCACTCGATGGCGCTTACGCCACTACTTCTCAAGCGGCGAACCCTACGCTTCGCCGGGCTGAGCCGCAGACCCCTACGGTAGTGTCCGCACCAGCTGCCCCACCAGTGCCCGTGGATCCCACTGATCTAGTGGGCATGCTACGTGGAGTGCTCGAAGCCCAGAGAGCCCAAGCAGAAGCTCATCGAGAACAGACTGCAGCCCATCGCGAGCAGACCGCGATCATGAGAGAAGGCATGGAGAATACCCGCAATGTGGCTATGGCTGCCCTCGAGAGAGGAGCAACAACTTCATTGGAGCCACGACCTGCCAAGGTAAGCATAATTCAGGAGTTAAGATTTATATCCTTAAGGCCATTCTTTTGATTAGAGGCGTATTATTACATGAAGGTCGGAGATATTGAGAGCTTTAAGAAGCAAGGCCCTCGACCTTTCAAAGGAACCGAGGGTATCATCTACGCCGATGAATGGCTAGACAGCATGGAGCGTCTCTTGAGCGTCGCTCGACTCCCAGAGGACCTCAAGACCGCAGCGGTAGGACTCCAGCTACAGGATGTGGCGAGCATCTGGTATCGGAATGAACCCCGACTCCAGGACAAACAGCTCGACTGGGACACCTTCAAGAGGCTGTTCCGCAGGAAGTTCTTCCCAACATCGGAGATGCGGGAGATGGAAAGACAATTCCAGGACCTGAAGCAAGGGAACATGACAGTCAGAGAATATGCAACAGAGTTCGGTCGACTTAGCTGCTTTGCCCAGAACTTGGTTGCTGACCCTAAGGATCGTACTGAATGATTCAAGTATGGACTAAGAGAAGAGATTCGCACCCCTGTGATCTCAGGTGGCGCCAAGACATATGAGAGGATCCTGATACGAGCTCAGGCCGTGGAGAAGAGCCAGCCTTCTCGTTCAAAGAGGGAGTATCCTGGAACTAGCAACTTCCAGGGTAACCAGAAGAGACCCAACAACAACAACACCAGGCCTTCGCACCACCAGCAGTAGCACCATCAGGCAAGAACCAACGACAAATCGCCTCAGAGGCAGATCCCTGTCTGTGATTATTGCAAGAGGCCAGGACATCAGTCGAACATATGCAGGAAGAGGCTAGGACACTGCCTAGTCTGTGGGTCTGCCACCCACCAAGTGAAGGACTGCCCCTCGTCAGTCCACCGAACCGGAACAACTCTGCAAAGAGCTCCCCTACTCACTCAGCAACAACGGTTCGGACAACACCAGCAGAAGACCGGGCGAGCCTATGCCCTAGCAGCTGATGAGCAAGAACCGGAGCAGGAACCCACCGCTGATGTCGTCACAGGTTCCATTTATGTGTTTTCACATCCTGCTCTAGCATTATTTGATTCGGGTGCATCACATAGTTTCATATCATCAGAGTTTATTTCTGCACACCACCTAGATACGGGACTTAGCAAGGTGATTAGTAGAGTTATGACTGGTGGTGGTCCCATACCCATCACTGAGGCTTGTAACTGTCCCATAACTATCTCAGGCCATCAATTCTTAACACCCTTACTTTATGATATAGTCCTAGGGATGGACTGGTTAAGTGAGCAGCATGCACTGATAGATTGTCATAGAGGGTGTATAATCTTCAGCCCACCAGGAGAACCGGAGTTTAAAATCTCTCGAGCTCCGGAAGACATGAAGAGTGTTACCTACTCCTCAATCACCAAAGAACCCGGGCCCCCTCACCCTATCATAGCGAAATTCATGGACGTCTTTCCAGATAGTCTTCCAGGATTGCCGCCGGATCGAGATATGGAATTCACCATCGATCTAGTACCAGGCTCTTCCCCTATTTCTCGGGGATGCTACAGAGTCAACCCCAAGGAGGCAAAGGAGATGAAGGACCAGATTGACGAGCTGAAGGCACAAGGATTTATCAGAGACAGGACTTCACCCTGGGGAGCACCAGTTTTGTTCGTGCCCAAGAAGGATGGAACCGTACGGATGTACATTGACTATCGGGCGCTGAACAACATCACCATCAAGAACAAGTACCCTCTACCCTGGATCGACGACCTGTTTGATCAACTGAGTGGAGCCAAGGTATTTTCGAAGATAGATCTCAGATCAGGCTACCATTAAATCAAGGTCAGGAAGGAGGATATTCCCAAGACGGCGTTCAACACCAAGTATGGGCAATTTGAATTCTTGGTCATGCCGTTTGGACTGACAAATGCTCCCGCGGTATTCATGAACCTCATGAACAAGGTTTTCCATGAATACCTGGATCAGTTTGTTGTTGTCTTCATCGATGACATACTGATCTACTCGAAGACTGAAGAAGAGCATGAAGAGCACCTGAGGAAAGTGCTGAGCACCTTGAGGAAGGAGAAACTCTATGGTAAGCTATCTAAATGCGAATTCTTTTTAGACAAAGTGGAATTTTTGGGCCATGTTGTCACAGGAAAAAGAATTTCGGTGGATCCAAAAAAGATAGCTGCTATTGAAAAGTGGACTGCACCAAGCTCGGTTGCAGAGATCAGAAGTTTTTTGGGTTTAGCTGGCTACTACCGAAAGTTTGTGAAGGATTTCTCCAAGATTGCTGAACTAATGACAAAACTTACCAGGAAGAACGAGGAATTCATTTGGTCTGAAGCTTGCCAGTCGGCTTTTGAGGAACTGAAGAAGAGGCTTACAACAGCGCTGATACTTGCGCTACCCGCAGGTACCGACGGTTTCTCAATTTATAGTGATGCTTCCGGTAAGGGATTGGGCTGCGTTCTTCAACAACACGGGAAAGTAATTGCTTACGCATCTAGGCAATTACGAACTCATGAGAAGAACTATCCCACACATGATTTGGAGCTTGCAGCGGTGATATTTGCATTGAAGCTGTGGAAGCACTACCTTTATGGAGAGAGAGTAGAAATATTTACAGACCACAAAAGTCTGAAATATGTTTTCACTCAGAAGGAGCTGAACATGAGACAGAGACGATAGCTGGAGCTGATGAATGATTTCGACATCAACCTGCAGCATCATCCGAGTAAGGCTAATGTTATTGCAGATGCACTTAGTCGATACCCGATGGCAATGTTCTTGACCAAGGAGCGTCATTTGCTGGAGGACATGGAGAAGCTTTGATTGGAAATTGTACTGCCTGAAGAAGAGATGAAGAAACTGGGAAGAGAAGCCATCGTACCAGGAGCTGAATCATCATTGATGCAGTTGCAAGTGCGTTCAAGTCTTTCATAGAGGAATACAAGGCAAGACTAGTAGCCAAATGATTTACCCAGAAAAAAGGATTAGATTATTTTTTATACCTACTCACCTGTAGCTAGAATCACTTCTATTAGAACCCTTCTAGCCTTAGCTTCCATTCATAATCTACTGATCCATCAAATGGATGTAAAGACAGCATTTCTAAATATAGATTTAAAGAAATTTTTATGGAGCAACCTGAAGGTTTTATTGCTAAAGGCCAAGATAACAAGGTTTGTAGATTAGTAAAATTCCTTTATGGCCTAATCCCAAGCAATGACAGAACAATTTTGACATAGTCATTCTAAAATTTGGTTTTGTGCCAAATGAATATGACAAATGTTTGTATTCTAAAAATACAAATAGAAGTTGTGTTAACTTATGCTTGTATGTTGATAATATCCTTATTCTTGGATCTTCACTGGAACTGATAAATAATACTAAGAATTATTTATCTAACCAGTTTGATATGAAAGATCTAGGTGTAGCAAATCTTTTCCTAGGAATGCAAGTATACAAATGCAAAGAGGGTTATACTCTGTCCTTAGCACATTCAATTGAAATGATTTGGTCTCTTATGTACATAACAAATAGGACCAGAACCGATATTGCATTTACTATTGAGAGACTAAGTAGATATACTAGACATCCTGGTATCATAAATGTTACTCAGATGCAAATTGGGTAACTAATTCACATGATGTGAAATCCAAAACTAGATATATTTTACCCTAGCAGGAGCTGCAATCTCCTGGGAATTATATAATCAAATTATCATAGCCAAAAGTTTAATAGACTTTGAAATGATAGCTTTGGACACTACCTGTACAGAAGCCAAATGGCTTAGAAATATTATTATGCATATAACTGTTTCGGTTCATCATATTCCTGTAATTTCTATAAACTGTGCTAATAAATCTGTTATAGAACTACTAAAGCATGATTCTGTGAATGCTAAGATGAACAGGCACCTGCAGCTGCACTTCAAGTCAATAAAAAGCCTATTGGACAAATTTGTGGTTCTTGACTATAAAAGTCATAAAAAGAACTTTACAGATCTATTGACGAAGAGTCTGTTTACTCTTGACGAAGAGTTTGTCTATGACATTGATCCTAGAATCATTGAGGGAGATGGGGTTAAGCCCATAGTATAGTCACCAGCAGTGGCAACCCAACCGAGTCTGACTGGAGATCCCAAGAAGCCGGTTCAATGGGTAGGAACAAGCTGGACTAGGTGACTATTATGGAACACTGACCTGAGATTAAATTCTCTTTAAAATAAAAGCCCAGGAGGCTGTACATGTGTACATTAATACCCCATCCCTATGGTGACAGTGTTCCGGTGTGATATGGTTAGGGTAAGTTTAAACTCTTAGTAAGTCCAAGCATGATATGCAGGGTTGATACCTATCACCAACCCTTGAGGACTTACCTATATAAGAGGTCGTAAAGGCCACGACTATGGGACAGGGCGATCCTAGACAACTCTCATGAATATGGAATAAGTGCGCATGGCCAATCAAAAGCGCCAACCGATAGACTCAAGAACCTCTAGCGTACTATGTGTGCTATTTTTTGAATCTGGTTCAAGAAGTCTGATTCAAGGCATAGTCCATCAAGTACTTCTTCAGATTAAGACAATAGTCACTAAGTAAGATTCAAGGCTGTAGTCCATCTCTGTAGTCCATCTCATCTATGCATAGTATATATATTTGCCCAGATACAGTCTCTCATATTCTTCTCTTTCATTTTTTCGGAACTTGGTTTTTTTTGGGGGGGGGGATTGTTGGACTTGGTACCAAAAAACCAAGTCTCACTCCTATTTCTATGCATACATGTTGGAGAATTCTTAGATCCCCTTATGTTGGATGAACATGCTATTTTTGGGTTACTTTATCAGTATATATATATATATATATATATATATATATATATATATATATATATATATATATATATCACTCCATTCCTCTTGGAAAATACACTCTTGGCTTTTAGTGGTTTTCCTACAAAGTCTCTCTCTCTTTCTTTTCACTCGTCACCTCCAACTTCAAATTATGTTCTTCCAATTTTTTCGTTCTGGACAAAGCTAAGTTCAAGGTTACTCTTTTCGAGCTGTGTGCGACGAGGAGATACCGGTAGAGCGGGAGTTTTACCACTAGGAGCATTCGGAACAAGTCTGCACATAGATCCGAATCAACTCTTAGGGCAGTGCTTCGTGCGTGACTTTTCCGAAGGCCGATAACATTTACTTTATTTTATTTTGTTTACAGATTTTTTAGAATAATTTCTAACAAAAAAATTATTAATGAGGGAAAAAAATTGTTATAGATTTATTTTATGGTTTAATTGTAATTTGATATCCTCAATTATTCCATTTTTTCAACTTGATACCGTAAACTTTTTTACTCGACCACTTGATACCATCAACTATTTAATATTTTCAAGTTGGTATCCATAATTTTAAAAAAGACAAAATTATTCCTATCTTCCCAACCTCCTCCCTCCCCCTCCCCTCTCCTCTATCGGTTGTACCCCCCGCCCCGGGCCCCGCTCTTCTCGCTGCCCCCCCAAAAAAAAAGCACCCGCTGACACTCTACCCCCTCCTCTCTAGGCTGGCCCGCCCCGAGCATTCCGTCAACCCAACAGGGATGACGCCTACCGTAGCCGGATCCTCCGGCGACCCGATGCAACGGATGCTGCAGATGCTCGAAATGCAGCAACGCCAAAATGAGTTCCATCGCCAGCAGGCGGAGGATCGTCAGACCCAGTTCGAGAAACGGTTCGAGGCTCAATTCAAGCTGCAGTAGCAGAAGCTCATTACACTCCAACAAATAGTACAATCGGTCGTAGCCAACAACAATTCAACGATGACGCTTGTCGTGACCGAGCCTGCGGTTCGATCCAACGATGCTGAACCGGAGGCGCCCGTGCTCTCACCTGCGGCACCGAGAAGTTCTAACTTCGACGTGTCAAAATTTACAAAAAGCTGCCGCACTTCCTTCAACGGCACAAAAAATTCCTCCGTGACGATCGACTGGTTGGAGGAGCTAGAAGACAAGTTCGAGCTTTTTGGTGTCGAAGACCTCTCCGAACGTGCGCAGTCGGTGGTTGCAGCATCGCGGAGAGAGAAGGGGAAGGGGGTGCAGCCAGAGGTGGGGAAGCAGGGGCGGGGTAGAAAGGGGGTCAGGGTCGGTGGGAGCAGCCAATGGGTGGGCCGGGTTGGAGGTGGCGGGGGGTGGGTAGGGAGGGCAAGGCTTTAGGGGAGAAGAGGTAGTTTCTAGTTTTACCTTGGATATTTTGATCCTAATTTTTTTAGGGTATCAAGTTGTTACATGTAATTTCCGTGGTTCGTATTGCGTATTGGGAATACGTGTACATATTTCGGACTCGTATTTTTGGTTTGTCATAATTAGTTAGCCTTGGATTTTTATTTTGCATGTTGCATTAGCATGGTTTATCATGGGATTGCATTGGCTTGGTTTGGTTCGGTTTAGTGGGTTGGCTTGGTTTGGTTTTATGTGGAGAATCACTCCCACCTACCACCACTCCCACCATAAATATCAATCCCACTCTCTCTCTTCCATTATTACTCATTACTCATTTCTTCTTCTCCATCTTTACTCTTCACCTACCAAGAGAGAGGGAGAGCTTAGGCAAGTGCATCTTGCTTCATGGAGGAAGTCCATTTTTTTATTGTTCCATTGTCTTCCTCATGCGTTTCTAAACCACTTTAGTACTTGACATTTTTCATTTTTATGGTTAAATTTTGTAGATCTAGCTTTGTGGTATTTTCGGTTTCCAGGATTTTGATCCATCAAACTTGCATATTTTTGCTAGTTGATGGTTCCATGTTGTAGAGAATTTTATTCTGCCCCAATTTGACTTATGGAAGTTCAGATTTGGACTCTGGATGACAAATCCATGGAACTTGGAAGCACGGCTTCATGGTGTTCTTCTTCTCGGAAGGTGGAGGAGTGACAATTCTCTGGCCGCATGGTCATTCACTAGAATGAGCCGCATGGCTTTATATAAATTGTATTATTTAATTTTCTATGCATTTGAAATTGCTTGCAGCAGCATGGGAATTGCTTGGCCACCTTAGCATTAAATGCATGCACGTAGGAGCAAGCTTAGCATTAATGCTTGGCAACATTATCATGGCTTAGCATTTAATGCTGGCACCCACAGCATTATTTAATGCGTTACCATGGCCTTACAAATTTGCTGGCCGCATGGATTGTGGAAATTAATCCATTTTCAGCCTCATGCACATTGGCAATGCATGTCAGCCGCATGCATTAAAGCCTTTAGTATAAGTGCATATTTTAATGCAACATCAAATACAAGTCCAGCCATGCATTAAAGCCTTTAGTACTAAATGCATATTTTTAATACATACCTTTAATACATGTTTCAGCCGTATACATCCCTTATTGCTTGTTCAGCCGCATGCACCCTTTGAAGCTTATTCAGCCGCATACATCCTTTATTGCTTGATCAGCCGTATGCACCCTTTGATGCATGTCCAGCCGCATGCATTGGCAACATGTTTCAGCCACATACACTAGTAAGCAGTAGCAAAAAAAGGGCATTAGATCGATGTATTAGAATAATGCATACGTAATGCATTATTTACATATTTTAATGCATATTTAAAGCATGTTTAGCCATGCATTATATTATTGCATACGTAATGCATGCTCAGCCATGCACTAGACTAATACATTATTTATATATTTTAATGCATATTTAATGCATGTTTAGCCAAGCCTTAGATTAATGCATACGTAATGCATTATGTATTAGCTTTTAATGCATACTTAATGCATGATTAGCCATGTATTAGCTTTCAATGCATTATTTATTTGCATTATTTATTTGCTTGCAATTGCTTGAATGCTTAAACTCTTGGCCGCATGGCCCCTTCCATTTGCTTGGCCACGTGAACCATAAATCAAGTGGTTCACGTGAACCTTATTTCTTATTGCATTAATTGTTGGGTCCCACATGGCTTTTATATGTATACAATTTTAGGCCACATGGCCCCGTACTTGAGTGGCCACGTGCCCCTTTCGTTTGCTTGGGTGGAAGCTTGTATTTATTGCGGATCCCACTCTCTTTGACCGCATGTATGTTCTTCCACTTTTGGGCCGCATGGGGTCCACTTTGATTGTTTAAATATTTTATTTGCCTGAATTGTAGTCAAAAATTTTTCCCACTCCCAACATGAAGGTTGTAGAGTTTCTCCTTGGCTTCAAGAATATATATATTATAATATATTATTATTTTAATTGTGCAAGTTTCTTTCCTCCTTGATAAATGAGAATAACTTGACAGTGACCCGTAGTGGTGCACACTTGACAATGAATTTTGACATGATAACTTGACATGATAATTCTTGATAGTGGCCCGCCGTGGCGCACTCCTAACACGACAAATATGACATGGCATTCCTCAAAATATTGTTGCGACGGCTAGCATGACACGACAAGATTGAATGGCTTGGACACCGTGGCCGATTGTGCTTGTACAAATGAACCCGTCTTGTCTTGCATCATGTCTAGGACGGGGACCCCTGAGTACCACGGTCAGCGGTACCCACTGAAATCAACTAAGGCTAACAACTAGAATAAATCCAGTAGTCATGAAGAGACTTTCCAGCTACAGGCAATCCCGTTATTTGGGCGCCCCACTTGGGATCTGTAGCCTGTCGTCGAGTAGGGCACATTTCCAGCACACTATCATGTGTTGCACCCTCTAAGTCATCTAAGGGTACATGCGTTTCCTGGACGATGTACCCACTTGAATTCAATTCCTAATTGCGTCCGGATAGCCTGGATGGTCTG
This sequence comes from Iris pallida, assembly GCA_029216955.1. Classification (NCBI taxonomy): domain Eukaryota; kingdom Viridiplantae; phylum Streptophyta; class Magnoliopsida; order Asparagales; family Iridaceae; genus Iris; species Iris pallida. The sequence continues at coordinate 16,659,597 of JANAVB010027397.1, read as the reverse complement.
CAGGGCTTGTGGCTGTGGAATAATCTCACTGCATCTTGCTAATAATTAGGCCTGTGATAACCCTAGTTAGTTAAACTATCAAGCCGTACTCCTTGCTTGGACATGATTGATTGGATGGAGTCTAGTCTAGCTTTGTCTCATCCCGATCCTGTATAAGGTTATGATATGACATGATTACTCGTGCTTTACTTTAATTCAATATCAAGATTATTATATGTCCTGATTTATTAATTTATCCTGCCGATAAATGGTGGAAGAATTCAAGTTCTGTTCAGGCGAAGGATTACAACCCCGGTCCTTGTTTGGTTTACGGGTTGTAACCTGGTTATCTGAGTAGTCCCATGGTTATCTCATCGTATATCACCTGTTATGTTTTTCCTAAATTATTGTCTTATTTATCTACCTTATTATTATTGTGCTGATTGCTGGTTTAGTTCCTAAGTGAAGCCTTCTTGTGGCACTTGCTCTTTCTGGGGTCTGATCCAGCTGGTTTTGTATGGCCAGATACCGGAGCAGCACCAGAGGATCTACCGACTTTCCAGCCCGTTGGTGAACACCAGGCGTAACCAGGGCAACGAGTGGGTTTATTTTTGCTCTCCCACTCTATTGTAAAATTATTCTTTTGAGGCGTTTAGCCGCCGAGCAAGTGTTAGCTCGTGTACATTTTTACTTACTGTCTGCCTACGGGCTGTAACATGGTTGGCAACCTAGGGTTGATCATGTATGACTAAACTCTTGCTAGTCCTCACATTTTGTAACGACTATCTTCATGATCAGCTGGATATGTAATGTTTGGGACGCCTTACTATTGTATATTTGGTGATCTTACATCTTGTAACATTTACTTACTTGCTTATGATTGAGACACTAGGCTTGTTATTGACCCTAAGAGACTGATGGCTTGTAGATAAACCCTCATATATCTAGACAGCCGTGACCGTATAGTGGAGTGGATCTCATTTCATTATACGTAGCTGGCTATGTCTTCCCCCGCTCTCCAGTGTTCTGGTTCTGGGGTGTGACATGGTTTAAGTGGTGGCCCATGCAGGTCTTGTAAATCAAGATATGTGAGGGTTTACCGAATAGATGTCTCAATCAGTACTCGCCCTTGATCTCTGCTCGTATCCTCTTGATTCCTGAAATTCTTGTCCTGATCACATGCTTGTAATCGTTGATCTGTCCTGGTCCTTCCTTATTGTTCCCATGTCGTCTTCTTCAGCAGCATTGAACCTGGACCTGCCGATCAGCAAGGCAGATCACCTCCCGTGGACCAGCAGCAACCAGAAGATCAGGCCCAGCACTCAGGAGCAGCCTCCCGAGTCATACCTACTGGAGGAGAGTCGCCAGTTCAGCCAGTCCAGCCTGTAGAGCCTGATGATGACACTTTGGTGGGTCTTATCAGATCATTGTTAGCTTCCCAAGATCGTCGAGGAGATGCCTTACAACAGGCAGTGGCAGATGCTCTGAACAGAGGTAGAGATCATGGGAACCGTGCAGCAAACAGTTTCAAGCGTCTGAACCCTCCCTTCTTCGACGGCAGCGAAGATGTTATTGCTGCTGATGTATGGCTCCAGGATACTGAAGTCATTCTAGAGGCAGCCAAAACCTCGGAGGACGATAAGGTGGCCGTGGTGCGTCTACAGTTATTGGATCTTGCCCGCAGCCGGTGGACAGCACAGGCCGTGGGATTAGTGGCCCCTATTCTATTGGCACTATTCAGAGAGAGATTCCAGACTAAGTACTTCGATGCGGTGGCTCGGTATGATCTTCAGACCAAGTTTACCAATCTGAAGCAAGGAGGCATGACGGTCGATGGATATGTGGCCGAGTTCTCCAGGCTTAGTCGGTTTGCTTTCACCTTGGTGGCGACCGAGTTCGATAGAGCCCAGCGGTTTCAGCATGGACTCCACCTCAAGATTTTGTTGGCAGTGGAACAGTTTGAGTATCAGACTTTTGATGCAGTGTTGAGGGCAGCTAGGAAGCACGAGTATACCTCCCACAGGATCGTGGACAGGACCGGAGGTCGGAAGCGATCTCACGGCCAGATGACCCAGTCGACAGCACCAGTCCCGGCAGTCAGGGCTTTGACAATTGAAACTCCGAGGCAGGCGGCCTCAGTTACCTCAGTGACGTCGGTCATGTCCCCTCAGCAACAGAAGCAGAAGCAGTCTTCCGCGATGGGCTGCACTCATTGTGGGAAGCCAGGACACGTTGTTTCGGAGTGTCGTCGAGCACAGGGATTATGTTTGGCTTGTGGGGCACCGGACCACAAGATAGGGTCCTGTCCGAATAGAGCAGGTTCCTCCTCATCGGCCCCGATTAGTCCCTCGGTAAGGGGACCAGCCCCAGTCCATCAGCAGCATGAGTATCCATTATCGAGGCCATTGCCGCCTCAGGCCCAAGTATTTCAGCAGCAGTACCAGTCTCCGAGGCCATTGCCGCCCTAGGCCCTAGCCTTCCAGCTACAAAGACCCCAGCAATATGCCCAGGTCCAAGCTCAGATCCAAAACCGACAGAGAGGTTCCTAGCAGGATGTCTTCCCTCTTTCCCGTGCCTTCAATTTCCTTGCTTACATACATAATTGCATGATTGATTGCTTAGTATAGCTTGTCCTTGCCACTCTAGTCTCTTGATTAAATTTCGAGGACGAAATTCTTTTAAGGTGGGTAGAGTTGTAACGCCCGTGGTTCGTATTGCGTATTGGGAATATGTGTACGTATTTCGGACTCGTATTTTTGGTTTGTCATAATTAGTTAGCCTTGGATTTTTATTTTGCATGTTGCATTAGCATGGTTCATCATGGGATTGCATTGGCTTGGTTTGGTTCGGTTTAGTGGGTTGGCTTGGTTTAGTTTTATGTGGAGAACCACTCCCACCTACCACCACTCCCACCATAAATACCAATCCCACTCTCTCTCTTCCATTATTACTCATTACTTATTTCTTCTTCTCCATCTTTACTCTTCACCTACCAAGAGAGAGGGAGAGCTTAGGCAAGTGCATCTTGCTTCATGGAGGGAGTCCATTTTTTTATTGTTCCATTGTCTTCCTCATGTGTTTCTAAACCATTTTAGTACTTGACATTTTTCATTTTCATGGTTAAATTTTGTAGATCTAGCTTTGTGGTATTTTCGGTTTCCAGGATTTTGATCCATCAAACTTGCATATTTTTACTAGTTGATGGTTCCATGTTGTAGAGAATTTCGTTCTGTCCCGATTTGACTTATGGAAGTTCAGATTTGGACTCTGGATGACAAATCCATGGAACTTGGAAGCACGGCTTCATGGTGTTCTTCTTCTCGGAAGGTGGAGAAGTGACAGTTCTCTGGCCGCATGGCCATTCACTAGAATGAGCCGCATGACTTTATATAAATTGTATTATTTAATTTTTTATGCATTTGAAATTGCTTGCAGCCGCATGGGAATTGCTTGGCCACCTTAGCATTAAATGCATGCACGTGGGAGCAAGCTTAGCATTAATGCTTGGCAACATTATCATGGCTTAGCATTTAATGCTGGCACCCACAACATTATTTAATGCGTTAGCATGGCCTTACAAATTTGCTGGCCGCATGGATTGTGGAAATTAATCTATTTTCAGCCGCATGCATTAAAGCCTTTAGTATAAATGTATATTTTAATGCAACGTCAAATACAAGTCCAGCCATGCATTAAAGCCTTTAGTACTAAATGCATATTTTTAATACATACCTTTAATACATGTTTCAGCCGCATACATCCCTTATTGTTTGTTCAGCCGCATGCACCCTTTGAAGCTTGTTCAGCCGCATACATCCTTTATTGCTTGATCAGCCGCATGCACCCTTTGATGCATGTCCAGCCGCATGCATTGGCAACATGTTTCAGCCACATACACTAGTAAGCAGTAGCAAAAAAAGGGCATTAGATCGATGCATTAGAATAATGCATACGTAATGCATTATTTATATATTTTAATGCATATTTAAAGCATGTTTAGCCATGCATTATATTATTGCATACGTAATGCATGCTCAGCCATGCACTAGACTAATGCATTATTTATATATTTTAATGCATATTTAATGCATGTTTAGCCAAGCCTTAGATTAATGCATACGTAATGCATTATGTATTAGCTTTTAATGCATACTTAATGCATGATTAGCCATGTATTAGCTTTCAATGCATTATTTATTTGCTTGTAATTGCTTGAATGCTTAAACTCTTGGCCGCATGGCCCCTTCCATTTGCTTGGCCACGTGAACCATAAATCAAGTGGTTCACGTGAACCTTATTTCTTATTGCATTAATTGTTGGGTCCCACATGGCTTTTATATGTATACAATTTTAGGCCACATGGCCCCGTACTTGAGTGGCCACGTGCCCCTTTCGTTTGCTTGGGTGGAAGCTTGCATTTATTGCGGGTCCCACTCTCTATGACCGTATGTATGTTCTGTCACGACCCGCACCCAGTATAGGGGCACGAGAAGTGGTTACGTCCAGCCTACGCCGCAGTGTCGGCGGTAGTAAGCTGTTCTAGGTTGCTAACTAATCTCATGCAGTGAATATAAAAAGTACTTGTCCAGATATCAGCTCCGAATGGAGGGCAAGTAAAGGGTATGATCTACTCAAACACAGTCTAAGCACGAAAAGATAACACAGAAGTTATACCTAAGGAATTAAAGACAACAACAACTAACTACTAAAATAATACACCAATATCTCAAACCAACCTTATACAGACTCAAAATCTTAACTTTAATACATCAAGCCAAAACATGAAAGCTAAAGTAGTCTACTAGCTAATCTTCTGAATCACTCCTGAGAGTCGGAACCAAAGGTAGCTAATCCCTCGCCAGGTCCATGGTAAGCAGGGCATGTGTCCTCAGGATTATCATCTGTAATATTTTCAACAGGTCCAATCAGGACGGGAACGAGTACAACTCATCTAGAAAAACCCAAGTAAATGACAAAGAACTATAAAGCAGTTATAGACAGTTTTATTGATGAGCATGGCAGTTCTATACAGGTAATGATGGCATAGAGAAACAGTAAGATACAAGAAAAGAAAGGTAACTAAAACAAGAGAAGAATTATGGCGATGAAGACTGTAATAAAAGCTAACTGAACTAGAATATCATGTGTGAGTCCAGACAGTACGATATAAGTCTAATATAATCCCAGTGTGAGTCCAGTCCATATAATCTGATACCAGATAATTTCCAGTACAAGATGAGTCCAACAGTGATCAAAGAAACCAGGGTGAGTCCAACTATGATCTAACAGTGTGTTTTAAAATACCGAGGTCGACATGCAAACGGCTGTAGGTATCAGGCACATCTCTCACTGATCGGGCAAGAGATGGCTATGCTTCCGGTAGATTCCAGTAGGAGATTCCAGATTTGGGGTATGTCTACATGTCTTACTCAATATTTCTCCGCCCAACAAGTGAATCCAAAATCGACAAAAAGAATCGAGATGAGTCTGGCCAATACGTGATGATTCCAGAAATGATTCCGGAATGATACTAATGACTCCAGTAATAGAGGCCAGCAAGTAAAGTATGTATCGATACATGAATCCAGAAATATCCATACGTGTTGATACAGAGAATCACATAGAACTAACTAGAACTGAAATACAGTAATCGACAAATAAATGAGAGAATTATCAGAGAATGTACTCGCCTGTTACTCTGGAAAGAGTAGTGTAATATCAGATGTCTGTACCAGGGTCACAATGTCCTAAAATAGAGCAATACAGTTATGACATGTCCAAAATGAAGGTAAATAAAATCTACGATACAATCTATATGAATTCTAAGCCAATCTAGGTCAAAGTCAAACTTGGTCAACACTACAGTCAAACTAAGTTATACTAGGTCATAAGAAGTTAAACTAAGTCATACAAGGTCAAACAAAGTTAAACAAGTCAAGATTAGTTAAATCTAGGTTAGAGTCAACTCCTGGTCAACACTCTAATCAAACTAGTCAAATACTAGTCAACATGGTCAAAGTCTAGGTCAATCTTAGACTAACTAAGGTTTTGGTTAATCATAGACTAGTCAATAAGGTAATTGGGTCAAGGGTAAACTATCCAAGTCAACTCTATAAGGTTAACTCAACTAACCATAGGCTAACTTGTCTTAGGTTACCTAAGATACCATAATACAAAGCTAAGGTATAACCAACTTCCTATATAAGGTATACCACATATAAATATACAGTACAATACAACCTTAACCTTATAATCAAGCTAAAACCATAGTCTAACTCAAATCAAGACTTAATTCCTAAGTATTCTACTTAACCCCATACATATCTTCATTTACATAGGACTACTCATTTAACTTTAAGTCACAATTTACCCATGAATGGGTCAAACCATAATCAACTAGTCAACAGCCTAGGGTTTAGTCAAACCTAGATCATTAAGTCATTTAGAGTTCATCTAAATCCTTTCTAGGTCAATTATGTCAAGGTTTGACCTATAGTTGACTTTGGTCAACCTTGGTCAACGCTAAAAGTCAAACTGGTCAAACTAGTCCAAGTTAGGTCAAACAATGTTAAACTAGTTAGGGTTAGTCAAATTAGTCATTCTAGGTTAGTTTAAGTCAAAACTAGGTTAAGCTAGTTCAAATTTGACCTAAGGTTGACCTTGGTCAACACTTAGTCAAATTGGGGTCAAACTAGCTAAGTCTTGGTTTACTAGTCAATTAGGGTTAGCCCTAATGGCCATAGGCTAATAGCTATAGCCCATAGGCTAGTAGCTTAGGTCAACTAGTTCTAGGTTTACCTATATAGATATATATATACATACACTATATAATGTAAAACCTATATATATAGCCACTATATATAAATACCCATATACTCCACATATATATATATATATATAACCATATATACACACTACAATATATATATAACATATATACATACATAATGTATATGTATAATATACCTAATATATATTATATACAAGATATATATAGAGAGAGAAGTAATGAGAGTGTAGAGAGAGGGAATCTTAGAGAGAGAGAGAGAGGGAAAACTGGTCTGGGGGGGGGGGTCCCTGTTCAGTCACTTAACAGTGACTGAACACTCCAAAGAAACACACACACACAATTCATATATACATATATGTATATATACATACAAAACTACAAAAATACACAACCAAATACCCTCAAACCTCACCTACACACACACATACATATATACTACATATTTATATACTGAAAATACATATATACATGCATTAATCATATCAAAATAGGTTTTGAATTTCATTTCTGAAAAACTGGGATTAATCCCAAAATCAGGAAATAAGTGCACTGTGCACTCGAACTAGGTAAACCAAATATCACACCTAAAACCGAGCTATGGCTCGACACTAATGGTTGGTAACTGACACCCCGTAGATATACTAGTGTCCTAGGTGCCTGACACGACACCACGACATGGATTCACGTGTCCAAACATTCAAAAACACTACACGGGTAAACACTGATACACACGCACACACACAGTATCGTACACGCGTGCAAATCACCCTAGGACACGACACACACACTCTCGTGTCTCGTGCTCGTGCACGAATGTTCACCTAGGGGTTGTGCACGTGTCCAACACCCTGCACCGTGTCCACGTTGATCCAGGACACGGTACGAAGACCGTATCAGTCGTGAAAACACGACTGATACGCGCGTTTCAGACCGCGTCGTGCAGAGATGCACACGTCTCGTGCTCGCGACACAGGACACGACGCATCTCGTGCTCGTGTCCTCGTGTACGCCACATGAAGGGCTACACGATGGTGTCATCACGAGACACCCAAGTGTCGTGTCCATGCGACACGACACGCTCAAAGTTGGCTCTGTGCGTGTGTACACTGACAGTGCACGACCAGTGCACGTGTCCGTGCTCTCTCGATACGACACCAACGTGTCTAAAACTCGAGGGGAGGCATGTCAGAGGTTGCCCCCTCCACTGTGTCAATTTTCACGTGTCCACGTGTCGTGTACAGTGCACACGAGAGGTCTGGTAGCAGGACAGCGTGCACTGTCTCGTGCACGCGTGTCGAGGGCTTGTGTGCCACGTGTGTGTCACCTAGGGCCTCGTGGTCGTGTCCTAGGATAGGTAAGGTATCAGGGTACGTGTCTAGGTCACTGTATCGTGTCCACAACACGTGTGGACACGACACGAAGTGTCAAACACTTGCGTGTTTACAGTGTGCACAGTATAAACAGTATGTTAAAATCAGTGGGTTCGTGTCCTGTTTTGGACACGAACAGTGTCCAATTCATGCTCAGTCCTAGGGAATCGTGTCCTACACATCTAGGGCTACCCAAAAATATAATTTGTTTTACAAAAACACAACATTAAATCCTAAGTGACATTTCACCAAACACTGCAATTAAGACACAGATACGTGTCCGATACGGACACCAAATCAAACCTACTTCCTACCAAACTTGACCTACAGTTCCATGGTACCTAGATGCATGCAACTATGAAGAGAAAACACAATATTAATGGGTTTTAGGGCATGTTACCTATGAGTGCAAAATCCTCAAATATAGGCCTATTTGAATGAAATCCTTCTTCGACTCCCAATGTCCAAAGCTTCACAAATCCTTGCTAGCAAGCCACAATTGGTATCCTCTAGTGTAGGGGAGTCTAATGCAAGAAACTGGGCTCAATTTGGAGCTAAATTGGTTAAGTGGTGAGGGTGTGAAAGTAGAAGGAAAACTAGGTTTTTTGTGAAATGAAAAATAGCATGAATGAAGAGGGGGGGGGGGTGTTTATATGGAAGGGGGTAGGGTGTGGCTGCCATGGGGGGGGGGGGGGGGTAGGGTAGATATTTAGGGCTCCTTTCCACCTTGCTAACTTAGCTTCTAAGTCTTGGACCAAGTAGATATTTCTAGGTTTTATGAAAAATATCTATAAAGCAAATATCTAAGATATTTCAATCCTAAGATATTTACAACATAAAGTAAATACCTACACTTAGTCTTCTAGGTTAGTTGCTAATCTCTAGGTTAGGGTAAACTAGGTTAGGGCTAACATGACACTAATCCACTAATTAAATAATAATAAAAACACATAAATCCAAATAATTCCAAATAAATTCTAATAAATTACCAAAATACCCTTTAGGCTAAAAAGCCCTAATTTGATGTTCTAAACCTATGGCTAGGCTCACATGATCATGGTTAGTTTCTAGGTTATGAAATCTCTAGGGTTTACACTAGGGTTACACTAGTAAAATCACAAAGTCATAAGCCATGACTTAGAAAATAATTTTAAATTAACTAAAATCATCAAAAATTATATCATGACTAAAACACCATTAATAAGTAATAAAAATAATAATTTTTCAAAAATACCCCAATTTTAGAAAACTGGGTCTTACAAGTCTACCCTCCTTAGAGAAATTTCGTCCTCGAAATTAAGATAGTCGTACTCCTTCTAGGTCAAACCCCCAGTCAATCAGAGTCAAAAGATAACATGCAATCATAGTCCTACTGGTCGTGATTCCACAGTCTCGAACAGGGTGACTACACTATCTAGCATATCACAAGCATATCCTGACAGGTACTAATGGAATCATACAACAAGATGGGAAAGGAAGGACAGAAAGACAAACCTGCTAACCCGTCACCTGCAGCGTTGGTCTCCTCGACCGTCATCGCAAAAGCTCCACCGCTCTGGTGCTGAGCTACAGGTGGCCTAGCCCCCATATAAGGAGGTGCAATAGGACAATCCATCTTCTGGTGAGTATCAGACCCACAGGTATAGCAAACCTTCAGCCTCTTCCTACACTGCTCCCTGATGTGTCCCTGCTTCCTGCAGTATGAACAACTGATCGTCTTCGGGTCCTGATCCCGATACTGATGCTGCCGGGGTCCCGGGGCTCTAACTGGCAGGGTCGAATGATGTGGTGTGGGAGGATGATATGTCTGCTGGTGTAGCGTCGGCACTTTCTGCTGGAAAGCCTGACACTTGGAGGGTCCCTCAATGTGTACAGAAGCCGGCCTCTTGCAAGATAGAAGACGCTCCTCGATACTCCGGGCTAACTCTAAACTCTGGTAGTAGTCAGTCATACCGTTTGCCACCATAAGAATGCCAATGTCTGGAACTAGACCACGGCAAAACCTACGCGTCATCTCTTCAGGGTCAGCAACTAGGCTAGGAGCGAAACGGCTCAGGCGACTAAACTCTGCCGCATACTCGTCAACAGAACGGTTCCCCTGCTGGATGTTCTGGAATCGTAGCCCCATGGCTACTCTAGCAGTGGTCGAGAAAAATTTCTTCTTGAACTGGGTCTTGAACTGATCCCAAGTGGCTGTCCCTCTCGCAAATAACGGCTCATTCCGGAACCAAACTCCTGCCAAGTCTATCAGCAAAAATCCCGCTGCCTCGACCTGGAGGTCATCCGGCATCCTAACTCCAATGAGCTTCCTCTCTACCGAGTCTAACCAGTCATCTGCTACTACTATGCCCTCAGTCCCTAAGAACTCCTTGGGATTCAGACCCATGAAGTCCTTGATCGTCCCTGCTCTCTGCCGCAGCTCTACAGGTGGTGGGACCACGGTACGTCCCTCAGAATGCTCCATGCTCTGGCGGAGTAGGGTGGTCTGCTCCTGATGGGTTGCTAGGAACCCCTGGATCAGAATGAGCAGTTGGTTCCCGTCGAGTGTGACGGAAGCCTGGGTAGGTATAGTGATAGAGGGTGGTGGAAGTATTGGGTCCTGCTGGGACTGTGATGTGGAAGGTGGTTGTGGTATCTGGGTTTGTGGATCTGTAGAGTGGGGGAAAGTGGTAGGTGGAGGTGGAGGTGTATCAGTCAACTGGTCAGCTGACTGGATGGGGAGTGTGTCATTCTCAGGTGAGACATACCGGGATGAACGAGTAAGCACCATCTAATTACAATAAAAAGACTTATAAGGACTCTTTAAGCAAAACAATCATAGACAAGAAAATTTAATTATAATAGCAAGCATGGGATGTATTTCCTATGTTGCAATCCTAGTATTCCTCTAGGTGTTCTAAGCGTCATTCCTAATGTTGTCTAATTACCTTAAGTTCCTAATTGCAGGCATGCTTGGTACAATAACGTAACCAAACAATTTAGTCGACAGACCTGCATGGGCCACCACTAAAAACGTGTCACGACCCGCACCCAGTATAGGGGCACGAGAAGTGGTTACGTCCAGCCTACGCCGCAGTGTCGGCGGTAGTAAGCTGTTCTAGGTTGCTAACTAATCTCATGCAGTGAATATAAAAAGTACTTGTCCAGATATCAGCTTCGAATGGAGGGCAAGTAAAGGGTATGATCTACTCAAACACAGTCTAAGCACGAAAAGATAACACAGAAGTTATACCTAAGGAATTAAAGACAACAACAACTAACTACTAAAATAATACACCAATATCTCAAACCAACCTTATACAGACTCAAAATCTTAACTTTAATACATCAAGCCAAAACATGAAAGCTAAAGTAGTCTACTAGCTAATCTCCTGAATCACTCCTGAGAGTCGGGACCAAAGGTAGCTAATCCCTCGCCAGGTCCATGGTAAGCAGGGCATGTGTCCTCAGGATTATCATCTGTAATATTTTCAACAGGTCCAATCAGGACGGGAACGAGTACAACTCATCTAGAAAAACCCAAGTAAATGACAAAGAACTATAAAGCAGTTATAGACAGTTTTATTGATGAGCATGGCAGTTCTATACAGGTAATGATGGCATAGAGAAACAGTAAGATACAAGAAAAGAAAGGTAACTAAAACAAGAGAAGAATCATGGCGATGAAGACTGTAATAAAAGCTAACTGAACTAGAATATCATGTGTGAGTCCAGACAGTACGATATAAGTCTAATATAATCCCAGTGTGAGTCCAGTCCATATAATCTGATACCAGATAATTTCCAGTACAAGATGAGTCCAACAGTGATCAAAAAAACCAGGGTGAGTCCAACTATGATCTAACAGTGTGTTTTAAAATACCGAGGTCGACATGCAAACGGCTGTAGGTATCAGGCACATCTCTCACTGATCGGGCAAGAGATGGCTATGCTTCCGGTAGATTCCAGTAGGAGATTCCGGATTTGGGGTATGTCTACATGTCTTACTCAATATTTCCCCGTCCAGCAAGTGAATCCAAAATCGACAAAAAGAATCGAGATGAGTATGGCCAATACGTGATGATTCCAGAAATGATTCCGGAATGATACTAATGACTCCAGTAATAGAGGCCAGCAAGTAAAGTATGTGTCGATACATGAATCCAGAAATATCCATACGTGTTGATACAGAGAATCACATAGAACTAACTAGAACTGAAATACAGTAATCGACAAATAAATGAGAGAATTATCAGAGAATGTACTCGCCTGTTACTCTGGAAAGAGTAGTGTAATATCAGATGTCTGTACCAGGGTCACAATGTCCTAAAATAGAGCAATACAGTTATGACATGTCCAAAATGAAGGTAAATAAAATCTACGATGCAATCTATATGAATTCTAAGCCAATCTAGGTCAAAGTCAAACTTGGTCAACACTACAGTCAAACTAAGTTATACTAGGTCACAAGAAGTTAAACTAAGTCATACAAGGTCAAACAAAGTTAAACAAGTCAAGATTAGTTAAATCTAGGTTAAAGTCAACTCCTGGTCAACACTCTAATCAAACTAGTCAAATACTAGTCAACATGGTCAAAGTCTAGGTCAATCTTAGACTAACTAAGGTTTTGGTTAATCATAGACTAGTCAATAAGGTAATTGGGTCAAGGGTAAACTATCCAAGTCAACTCTATAAGGTTAACTCAACTAACCATAGGCTAACTTGTCTTAGGTTACCTAAGATACCATAATACAAAGCTAAGGTATAACCAACTTCCTATATAAGGTATACCACATATAAATATACAGTACAATACAACCTTAACCTTATAATCAAGCTAAAACCATAGTCTAACTCAAATCAAGACTTAATTCCTAAGTATTCTACTTAACCCCATACATATCTTCATTTACATAGGACTACTCATTTAACTTTAAGTCACAATTTACCCATGAATGGGTCAAACCATAATCAACTAGTCAACAGTCTAGGGTTTAGTCAAACCTAGATCATTAAGTCATTTAGAGTTCATCTAAATCCTTTCTAGGTCAATTAGGTCAAGGTTTGACCTATAGTTGACTTTGGTCAACCTTGGTCAACACTAAAAGTCAAACTGGTCAAACTAGTCCAAGTTAGGTCAAACAATGTAAAACTAGTTAGGGTTAGTCAAACTAGTCATTCTAGGTTAGTTTAAGTCAAAACTAGGTTAAGCTAGTTCAAATTTGACCTAAGGTTGACCTTGGTCAACACTTAGTCAAATTGGGGTCAAACTAGCTAAGTCTTGGTTTACTAGTTAATTAGGGTTAGCCCTAATGGCCATAGGCTAATAGCTATAGCCCATAGGCTAGTAGCTTAGGTCAACTAGTTCTAGGTTTACCTATATAGATATATATACATACACTATATAATGTAAAACCTATATATATAGCCACTATATATAAATACCCATATACCCCACATATATATATATATAACCATATATATACACTACAATATATATATAACATATATACATACATAATGTATATGTATAATATACCTAATATATATTATATACAAGATATATATAGAGAGAGAGAAGTAATGAGAGTGTAGAGAGAGGGAATCTTAGAGAGAGAGAGAGAGAGGGAAAACTGGTCTGGGGGGGTCCCTGTTCAGTCACTTAACAGTGACTGAACACTCCAAAGAAACACACACACACAATTCATATATACATATATGTATATATACATACAAAACTACAAAAATACACAACCAAATACCCTCAAACCTCACCTACACACACACATACATATATACTACATATTTATATACTGAAAATACATATATACATGCATTAATCATGTCAAAATAGGTTTTGAATTTCATTTCTGAAAAACTGGAATTAATCCCAAAATCAGGAAATAAGTGCACTGTGCACTCGAACTAGGTAAACCCAATATCACACCTAAAACCGAGCTATGGCTCGACACTAATGGTTGGTAACTGACACCCCGTAGATACACTAGTGTCCTAGGTGCCTGACACGACACCACGACACGGATTCACGTGTCCAAACATTCAAAAACACTACACGGGTAAACACTGATACACACGCACACACACAGTATCGTGCACGCGTGCAAATCACCCTAGGACACGACACACACACTCTCGTGTCTCGTGCTCGTGCACGAATGTTCACCTAGGGGTTGTGCACGTGTCCAACACCCTGCACCGTGCCCACGTTGATCCAGGACACGGTACGAAGACCGTATCAGTCGTGAAAACACGACTGATACGCGCGTTTCAGACCGCGTCGTGCAGAGATGCACACGTCTCGTGCTCGCGACACAGGACACGATGCATCTCGTGCTCGTGTCCTCGTGTACGCCACATGAAGGGCTACACGATGGTGTCATCACGAGACACCCAAGTGTCGTGTCCATGCGACACGACACGCTCAAAGTTGGCTCTGTGCGTGTGTACACTGACAGTGCACGACCAGTGCACGTGTCCGTGCTCTCTCGATACGACACCAACGTGTCTAAAACTCGAGGGGAGGCATGTCAGAGGTTGCCCCCTCCTCTGTGTCAATTTTCACGTGTCCACGTGTCGTGTACAGTGCACACGAGAGGTCTGGTAGCAGGACAGCGTGCACTGTCTCGTGCACGCGTGTCGAGGGCTTGTGTGCCACGTGTGTGTCACCTAGGGCCTCGTGGTCGTGTCCTAGGATAGGTAAGGTATCAGGGTACGTGTCTAGGTCACTGTATCGTGTCCACAACACGTGTGGACACGACACGAAGTGTCAAACACTTGCGTGTTTACAGTGTGCACAGTATAAACAGTATGTTAAAATCAGTGGGTTCGTGTCCTGTTTTGGACACGAACAGTGTCCAATTCATGCTCAGTCCTAGAGAATCGTGTCCTACACATCTAGGGCTACCCAAAAATATAATTTGTTTTACAAAAACACAACATTAAATCCTAAGTGGCATTTCACCAAACACTGCAATTAAGACACAGATACGTGTCCGATACGGACACCAAATCGAACCTACTTCCTACCAAACTTGACCTACAGTTCCATGGTACCTAGATGCATGCAACTATGAAGAGAAAACACAATATTAATGGGTTTTAGGGCATGTTACCTATGAGTGCAAAATCCTCAAATATAGGCCTATTTGAATGAAATCCTTCTTCGACTCCCAATGTCCAAAGCTTCACAAATCCTTGCTAGCAAGCCACAATTGGTATCCTCTAGTGTAGGGGAGTCTAATGCAAGAAACTGGGCTCAATTTGGAGCTAAATTGGTTAAGTGGTGAGGGTGTGAAAGTAGAAGAAAAACTAGGTTTTTTGTGAAATGAAAAATAGCATGAATGAAGAGGGGGGTGTTTATATGGAAGGGGGTAGGGTGTGGCTGCCTTGGGGGGGGGGGGGGTAGGGTAGATATTTAGGGCTCCTTTCCACCTTGCTAACTTAGCTTCTAAGTCTTGGACCAAGTAGATATTTCTAGGTTTTATGAAAAATATCTATAAAGCAAATATCTAAGATATTTCAATCCTAAGATATTTACAACATAAAGTAAATACCTACACTTAGTCTTCTAGGTTAGTTGCTAATCTCTAGGTTAGGGTAAACTAGGTTAGGGCTAACATGACACTAATCCACTAATTAAATAATAATAAAAACACATAAATCCAAATAATTCCAAATAAATTCTAATAAATTACCAAAATACCCTTTAGGCTAAAAAGCCCTAATTTGATGTTCTAAACCTATGGCTAGGCTCACATGATCATGGTTAGTTTCTAGGTTATGAAATTTCTAGGGTTTACACTAGGGTTACACTAGTAAAATCACAAAGTCATAAGCCATGACTTAGAAAATAATTTTAAATTAACTAAAATCATCAAAAATCATATCATGACTAAAACACCAT
Source organism: Iris pallida (assembly GCA_029216955.1). Lineage (NCBI taxonomy): Eukaryota > Viridiplantae > Streptophyta > Magnoliopsida > Asparagales > Iridaceae > Iris > Iris pallida. Next base: position 16,643,555 of record JANAVB010027397.1, on the reverse strand, counting down.
TAATAAGTAATAAAAATAATAATTTTTCAAAATACCCCAATTTTAGAAAACTGGGTCTTACATGTTCTCCCACTTTTGGGCCGCATGGGGTCCACTTTGATTGTTTAAATGTTTTATTTGCCTGAATTGTGGTCAAAATTTTTTTCCACTCCCAACATGAAGGTTGTAGAGTTTCTCCTTGGCTTCAAGAATATATATATTATAATGTATTATTATTTTAATTATGCAAGTTTCTTCCCTCCTTGATAAATGAGAATGACTTGACAGTGACCCGTAGTGGTGCACACTTGACAATAAATTTTGACATGATAACTTGACATGATAATTCTTGATAGTGGCCCGCCGTGGTGCACTCCTAACATGACAAACATGACATGGCATTCCTTGAAATGCTGCTGCGACGGCTAGCATGACACGACAAGATTGAATGGCCTGGACACCGTGGACGATTGTACTTGTACAAATGAATCCGTCTTGTCTTGCATCATGTCTTGGACGGGGACCCCTGAGTACTACGGTCAGGGGTACCCACTGAAATCAACTAAGGCTAACAACTAGAATAAATCCAGTAGTCATGAAGAGACTTTCCAGCTACAGGCAATCCCATTATCTGGGCGTCCCACTTAGGATCTGTAGCCTGCCGTCGAGTAGGGCACATTTCCAGCACACTGTCATCTGTTGCACCCTCTAAGTCACCTAAGGGTACATGCATTTCCTGGACGATGTATCCACTTGAATTCAATTCCTAATTGCGTCCGGATAGCCTGGATGGTCTGTAGGGCTTGTGGCTGTGGAATAATCTCACTGCATCTTGCTAGTAATTAGGCCTGTGATAACCCTAGTTAGTTAAACTATCAAGTCGTACTCCTTGCTTGGTCGTGATTGATTGGATGGAGTCTAGTCCAGCTTTGTCTCGTCCCGATCCTGTATAAGGTTATGACATGACATGATAACTTGTGCTTTACTTTAATTCAATATCAAGATTATTACATGTCCTGATTTCTTAATTTATCCTGCCGATAAATGGTGGGAGAATCCAAGTTCTGTTCAGACGAAGGATTACAACCCCGGTCCTTGTTTGGTTTACGGGTTGTAACCTGGTTATCTGAATAGTTCTATGGTTATCTTATCGTATATCACCGGTTATGTTTTTCCTAAATTCTTGTCTTATTTATCTACCTTATTATTATTGTGCTGATTGCTGGTTTAGTTCCTAAGTGAAGCCTCCTTGTGGCACTTGCTCTTTCTGGGGTCTGACCCAGCTGGTTTTGTATGGCCAGATACCGGAGCAGCACCAGAGGATCTACCGACTTTCCAGCCCGATGGTGAACACCAGGCGTAACCAGGGCAACGAGTGGGTTTATTTTTGCTCTCCCACTCTATTGTAAAATTATTCTTTTGAGGCGTTTAGCCGCCTAGCAAGTGTTAGCTCGTGTACATTTTTACTTACTGTCTGCCTACGGGCTGTAACATGGTTGACAACCTAGGGTTGATCATGTATGACTAAACTCTTGCTAGTCCTCACATTTTGTAACGACTATCTTCATGATCAGCTGGATATGTAATATTTGGGACGCCTTACTTTTGTATATTTGGTGATCTTACATCTTGTAACATTTACTTACTTGCTTATGATTGAGACACTAGGCTTGTTATTGACCCTAAGAGACTGATGGCTTGTAGATAAACCCTCATATATCTAGACAGCCGTGACCGTATAGTGGAGTGGATCCCATTTTATTATACGTAGCTGGCTATGTCTGCTCCCGCTCTCCAGTGTTTTGGTTCTGGGGTGTGACATTACAAAAGAATGTTTAGGATATAAAGTTAAAAACTGGCATAGTTGAGAGTATCAAGTTATAATTAAATCTTATTTTATTAATGATGCAAATACATAGTTTTTGTTGAGTATAGGTTATCTTGATCCAGGCAGTTCAATCTATGCTTAAGATAAGATAAAATTTTTGCTCTACTGAAATTTATCCACTAAATTTCTCGAGCATTGAGTTAATGCAACATAGCTATATTTAGGATGTGTGTTCTACTTGTTTTATGAGGTTGTGGGAGTTGCGGATTTGCTAGAAAGATAATTCAATTGAAGAAGCATCATGCATATCCCATGGCGTATTTACTCTTGAAGTTGCCTTCGCTATTACCCATTGCAATTGTGGATGTAGAGAATATTTTATGCAATATAAATTATCAAGACTTCATTATGCAACCGTTTAAATTAGTTGATGCCATATATTGAAACAAGAGTGTATTTGGTTCGCGAAAGTGGAGAGAAATAAAAAAAATCTGATAGAGAATTTGCGTATGTACGTATGCGCGTCATGCATACGTATATTTAATGAATTCTTTCATCTGGATGGTTATTGAAAGTGAGTTGGAAAGTATTATTTTTTGTAGTTCCTTCATTTGGATGGTTGTTAAAATGGTAATTGAGAAATAATGTGGTATTTTTCCCAACTATTATTATTATTATTATTATTATTATTATTATATATATATATATAAAAGAAATATATATATATATATATATATATATATATATATATATATATATATATATATATATATATATATATATATATATATATATATTTCTTTTATATATATATATATATTTTCTTTATATAATATTAATTTAAAAACTTCAATATAAATATCGGTGTTGTTATTGACACTCCTAAAATATCATTATGCACTCCTATTTACTTTTCTAGCATTCTAATTCAAAATATACCCATGCATTAAATATGACATTAATTTGTGCATATAGGGAGGAGTACTTGATAACATTTTAGGAGTACCAATAGTGTTAATACATGAACCAATTTGAAAATGAATGTTAGAAAATTTAAGAGGAGTGTAGGATGACATTTTAGGAGTGACAATAACGATATCCATAAATATTAGGGATAATTTAGCAAATACCCCCATTCCAAATGTTGAAACTATAGCATATATCCCTACTATTTTTTTTATCTAGCAAATACCCCCACTCCTATGTAAAACAAGAAGAAAATTTTTTTAGAAAGTGGGGGTATATCTCAAATTTTTTACTTTTCCATACCAAAAATTGGGGTATTTGCTAGACAAAAAAAATAGTGGTGGTATATGCTTGTTTCAACATTTAGAATTGGGGTATTTGCTAAATTATCCCTAAATATTACACTAGTTTGTAAACTTACACTTATTAATATTATTAGGAAAAATTTATCAAATGTCCAAAAATTGTAAAAGTTTTATGAAAAATTTACCTCAAAATAATATTTTATCACGTGTCCAGAATTAGCAAAAAAATATAAAAGGGTACGGAATGACCTTTTTGCCCTTCTAATTTATTGAAAACATCCACGAAACCTACTCTTCAAAAAAAACATTTTGATTATGCCTCTTCTTCCATACGCTGCTCACTTTCGAGTCTAGGTTTTCTCCTCCAAAATTTTCAAACCTTATTTCAAAAACTCGTCAATGACTCTCCATTCGCAATCTTCACACCATGTCATCATCACCAGTTCCCACTTCATCATTATCAGCAGCAGCATCAACTGGAATCCCACTTCATCATCAGCAGCAGCATCAACTGAAACCCCACTTCATCATCATCATTAGCATCAACTGGAACCCCAGTTAGAGAAGAGAGAGCTCATATGGAGAGAATTAAGAGCTTTTTGTCATTCTCCGTGTTAAAATCACGGAGAATTGACATTCTCCGTGTTGGCATTTCCCCGTGTTAAATTGACGAAGAATTGTCATTCTCCGTGTTAAAATGATGGAGAATGGTCATTCCATGTGTTAAAATGCAGGAGAATGGTCATTCTCCGTGTTAAAATAATAGAAAATTGTCATTCTCCGTGTTAAAATTACGAAGAATGGCATTTTTCCGTGTTAAATTGACGGAGAATTGCCATTCTCCGTGTTAAAACGGAGAATGGCCATTTTTCGTTGTAAAATCACGAAGAATGGTCATTCTCCGTGTTAAAATTATGGAGAATGGTTATTCCCGTGTTAACATACAGGAGAATAATCATTCTCCGTGTTAAAATCACGGAGAATGGCCATTCTCCATTGTAAAATCACGTAGAATGACCATTCTCCGTATTAGAATGCAGGAAATGGCCATTCCCCGTGTTAAAATCACGGAGAATTGCCATTCTTCGTGTTAAAATCACGAAGAATGGTCGTTCTCCGTTGTAAAATCACGTAAATGGTCATTCCCCGTGTTAGAATGCAAGAGAATGGCCATTCCCCGTGTTAAAATCACGGAGAATGACCATTCCCCGTGTTAAGATCACGGAGAACGATCTTTTTTTCCTTCCTTTTTTTAAAGTATATATTGATTGATATCATACTTTTTATTGTTGTTTGTTTTATATCAGTGCAAACAACCAAGAAACTCAAAGAGACAAATAAAATGCTCAGGAACGAGAAAAGCAAGCTTCAGAAACAAGTTATCGTTGCAGAATGAAGCCATTAAAAAGGACCTAATCACCGAAAAACTTTAAATCTTTCCACGAAGATGATGATGATGATGATGAGCAATGATCGGAGTTCGACTGAAGAAAAGCACAGTGAACTACGAACAATCTTTGTGATCTCTGCTAAAGATGAGAGCAATGGAATTCAGATCTCTCATGAAGAAGAAGAAGAAGACGAAAATTGTAATCAAAATCTGAGTTTGTGAATTCAAATACATATATATGACCAAATTTGCGCGAAGGGGTAGCTATGGTATTATCAAAATGGCAATTTTGTAAATACAAAGCATCAAAAGAGAATCTTGAAATATTTAACGTAAAAATACATAATGTTGGGTATTTCGTAAAATACATCCTGCGGGTGGGTTTTTCATAAACACCCACCCCGAAAGTGGGTATCTCAGCAATTTCGAGATATTATTATTATTATAAAACAAAATTTTCTCTCGGACACCAAACTTTCAGTCTCATTCACTTACCAAAATTTTCTCACAACCACCAAACAAATTCATGAATCTGCCTCCTCCTCCTCCTCTTCTTCTTCTTCTTCTTCTTCTTTGACCGCTATTAAGGGATTCGGCTGAGGCAGTGGTCAACACTGGCTGGAGTTCGGTGCGGTGATGACTTGGCGTCACCGGGTCAGCCGCGAGGAGGACCTCGCGGCCACCAAACAAATTTGGCAGGTAACATCTGTCGCGGGGGGAATAGGATGAGCATTATTCGATTTTGGAACGAAAATCGAACAAACCGAATAAAAGATTTGGTTCGGTTTCGCTTTTAAAAATACTAAATCTTGTTATTCGGTTTCGGTCCAAAACCGAAAAGTGATTTTTTTTTAGTTTATATATATATATATATATATATATATATATATATATATATATATATATATATATATATATATATTAACAAAGAAAAAAAAATATTAACAAAGAAAGTGCAAAATAAACTGAAAAGCGAACCAATTTAATTCGATTATTCGGTTCAGTTTGAACCGAATTAACCAAATGCTAACTCCTAGGGAGGAACCGTTGGAGTTCTGGAGAGACTTCTTAAAAAAAAATTAGGAACTCAAAAGAAGAGAAATTGAAGGAACATGGAACTGCAGCTGTCAAATCTCTAAAGTTTCAGCTTTTACTCCCAACTACAACCAAACATGTCCTACACGTATTGGATGCCGTTGACAATGAAGATAACAATTAATATCTTATAATATGAAGTCTCGAAGCCTTTATTGTGAAAGAAATGGTTATTAAATGATTGTAATAGTTTATGACATTTGATATTGATATATTTTTTTGAGAATTATAAATATATTTATTATAGTTTTCTTTAATAATAAGCGTTGCTCTTCTTAGATGAAAATTTTGACTACGTCACTGCTGATGTGGCAAAAGTTATAGAAGACATTATGAAGTTAGATTTTTAGTTTTAGACAATGCATTTGACAGTGACTTCAAACCGACATCATCAATTATGAATAAAATATTTTTTAAAAAGGAAGAAGATGAGAAATTGTATTGAAAAATTGAAAAAAAAAAAAGGAGAGCAATCTTGAGACTTTTGCGTGGGAGAAGACTCTTCTACTTCATTTTTTTTTTAATATAGTCTTCCCACCTAGGAAAGACATAACAATTTAGGACTGGGAGATTGCTCGTTGAAGATATCTGAATTTTGTTGACAATTTAAAATCTTATAAATTAGCAATTAAAAATTTCTGTTGTTGAGAGAATTAACTATGTCCAAAAGAGAAACAATATTTCCATGTGAAAATATTTTAATTATTTCAGGTAAAAATTTTGTCAACAATATTTCCATGTGAAAATATTTTAATTATTTCAGGTAAAGTTTTTGTCAACTAAAGGTTTGACTGAACAAAACTTGGATGGATGATTTGATTTACCAAAAAGAAGAAGTTAATATATGTTTTTAGTTGTCCTTGTGACCGTAGCCTGTTGGGAACGGTGGAGCATCCCGATGCAGTGGCGTGGGTTGGAGCCCCCTTGGAGGCATGCCTCCTATATATATATATATATATATATATATATATATATATATATATATATATATATATATATAACAATTTTTTAGGTTTTCTGGATTTTACCTTTTGTGTTTTTGCAAAATAGGATGTTTCGAGATAACTATTACGAGTATAATTGTTATCACATTGTTTTTTCTGGAAATTACTGAGAAACCCAATTTCGGGGTGGACTTTTATGAAATGCCCACCCGCTGGATAAGTTTTATGAAATACCCAGAATTAAGTATTTTCACGTTAAATATTCCAAGATTCCCTTTTAGATGCCACCCGCTAGAAACTGCTATTTTTATAATACCGAAACTACCCCTCCGCGCGAATTGGTCATCTATATGTATTTGAATTCAAAAAACTCAGATCTGGATTGCGATTTTCGTCTTCTTCTTCTTCACGGGAAATCTGAATTCCATTGCTCTCATATTCAGCAGAGATCGCAAAGATCGTTCGTAGTTCGGTGTATTTTTCTTCAGTCGAACTCAGATCATCGCTCGTCATCATCATCACCATCATCATCATCTTCATCGTGGAGACATTTGAACTCAGATCTTCAATTGTGGAGAGAAGATCTTTCTTCTTCTTTTCCATAAGAATTATCATCGCTTTGAAAGAAGAACGAAACTCTTTATTCCTGAAAAAACTAAATTACACGTTTTAACACTGGAAATGACCATTCTCCGTCTTAATTAGGACGGAGAATGGCATTCTCCGTCTTAATTAGGACGGAGAATGCCATTCTCCGTTTTATTTAAGACGGAGAATGCCATTCTCCGTCCTAATTAACACGGAGAATGACATTCTCCGTTTCCGTCGTAATTAGGACCGAGAATGTCATTCTCCGTCTTAATTAGGACGGAGAATGGCATTCTCCGTTTTATTTAAGACGGAGAATGGCATTCTCCGTCCTAATTAACACGGAGAATGGCATTCTCCGTGTTTCTAACACGGAGAATGGCATTCTCCGTGTTTCTAACACGGAGAATGGTCATTCTCCTGCGTTTTAATACTAGAATGACCATTCTCCGTAATAAATTACACGGAGAATGGCATTCTCCGTCCTAATTAAGACGGAGAATGGTCATTCTCCGTTTAATTTAGCACGGAGAATGGCCATTCTCCGTCTTAATTAGGACGGAGAATGCCATTCTCCGTTTTATTTAACACGGAGAATGACATTCTCCGTTTCATTTAACACGGAGAATGGCATTCTCCGTGTTTCTAACACGGAGAATGGTCATTCTCCTGCGTTTTAACACTGGAATGACCATTCTCCGTGTAAATTAAGACGGAGAATGTCATTCTCCGTCCTAATTAAGACGGAGAATGGTCATTCTCCGTGTAAATTAAGACGGAGAATGCTATTCTCCTGCATTTTATGGTTAGCTGAAACTTTGGAGGGCCATAACTTTTGACTGGGAGGTCGAAACGAGGTCCCGTTTGTCGCAAAATGAGCGTATCGTCGAGGAGACTGAAAGTAACAGCTTCACGGTTAGACGGCCTTCCGAAATTTTAGATTCGCAAAAAAATGATGTTTGGACCTCCGTTTTAGCACTTTTGTCGTTCGTCCCGGTCTTTCCGAAATTTTTCGACGAGTTTTTGAAGATTTTTGAGGAGAAAACCTAGATTCGAAAGTGAGCAGCGTATGGAAGAAGATGGAGTATTGAAACGTTTTTTTAAGAGCAGTTTTGTGGGTGTTTCCAATAAATTAAAAGGAAGGGCAAAAGGGTCATTTGGAACCCGCTTTGGATAAGTTTCTCTAATTCTGGGCACGCGATGAAAGTTTTTTTAGCGGTGGGTTTTACATAAAACTTTTTTAGTTTTTGGGCATTTCATAAATCTTCCCATGTTTTTTCTTTAGCTAAGGTGATGGAGTATTAATGATACAAAGGGAGTTGCAAAAGAATTCCTTTTATAATTCATGCAAATTGGATATTGAACATTAATAGTTTAAAACGGGTTATTTATAAATACTCCTATAATTTGTACGTATTTTGGTAACTATTTTCGTTGTTTTAAAAACAAAGTACATCCCTTCGGGTACTTAATTTTCCACTCACTTTTTTCTATGCACCAGGGGGGTACAACTAATTAACTCTATAAACCAGAAGGTTGCTCTTTATTTTTAAAACAACGAGAACAATTACCAAAATACGTACAAACCATAGGGGTACAACTAATTAACTCGTCTAAAACAGTAAAAAAAAAAAAAAAATCGCCGTTGCCGGGGATCGAACCCGGGTCACCCGCGTGACAGGCAGGAATACTCACCACTATACTACAACGACCGAATGGTCAACTTCAACAAATTGTTTAATATGATTATTAGTTTATGAAATTCGAAACTTTTATATACTTTGTAAATTATTATGGTTTGAAATAAATTTTGTAGTTGTTTATTGAAACAACAACTTCTCCCAAAAAATGGCTGCAACCTACCTGCGGAGCTATCAAGATCAATGTAGATGGAGCTACCTCCTCCACCAAATTTGTAGCTGCCACGATAGCTAGAGATCACAATGGTAACTTCATTGCAGCCTTAACTTGGATATCTAGTTGTCCCCTTCTATCCGGGCTCAGCATCGAGACGGAGTTACAGGCTTCCAAACTTGGTATTCAACTTGCTAAGGATTTATATGTCCCAGTGGCCGTAGTCCGTTGGGAACGATGGAACGGGTTCGAGTTCCTTTGGAGACATGTCTCCAAGCACCATTAAGAAGTGAACACCCTAAAAAAAAAAAAAAAAAAAAAAAAAAAAAAAAAAAAACTTGCTAAGGATTTATAGATTATTATAGAAGGTGATGCTCTAAATGTCGTACGTATTCTTCAAGGGGAGGATGAGTTAATCCCTTGGCAGTTGAGGGCATGGGCGGATCCCGGCAGACAAAAAAAAAAAACTTTCTTTTTTTAGATTTTTTTTTTTTTTTAAAGTTAGTCTACACCTAGCCCACCACCCCAACTCACTTTAGTCCATCCGAGTGTACATTTTTGGATCCGTCCCTGTTGTATGAATGCAGTAGATGATAGGCTTGCTTATGAAGCTCTTATGTTTGAAGTGAGTAACAAATTTTAATTCCCACCCTCTTGTATCCAACAGTTGCTTGCAGCTGATATTGTAAATTGTAAAACTCTTAATATTTCCCTCAAAAAAAACAAAAAAACTGACTAATATAATAAAAAAAAAATCATATTAATGATTCTATAAATTTGGTAATATAATCAAAATAATCCTATAACAAATCAAGTTTATATTTCTATTATGTTATAGTAGAAATATGATCTTAATAGACTATAGAAATTTAATTGTCATAATCAAAATAAGGTCTATTTAAAATTTTCTGGACTTACAATAATTAACATATAGAGCTTGTGTGCCACTACAGGTGGAACGTGTGGAACAATTTAGAATTCCCCCTGTCTATTAACTATTTATTATTATTTTAAATAAAATCCCAATTTTGTGAGAGAAAAAGAAAACAAAGCTTCATTCTTTCCCCCTCCTGGTTTAGAAATTGATTATGAGTTCTACTTTAGATTTAATAACATACTAATATTGATGTTCTTTTCTTACCACCAGGATTCTTGAAGAGTGTTGTAGATCAGATCAATGGACTTCTTCTTCAAATAGCAAGAACTTCTTGTTAATGTTCTTCTCCTTGCTCTCTTTGTTCATAAGCACATCCGAGGGGCGGAGATAGCTCCATGGATGCCACCCCGACGCTCAAGTCAAGTCGATATTAAGGTGGATATTTAAACTTATAGAATTTTAGGATAAAAAGTGAGCGTAGATCTTTTTAGAAGACATTATATATATAGGACTTTATTGGTAACCCTTGATAATTACTTGCTTGTTTATTAAGTCAAGAATGCCTGTTTAGCAAACAAGTTTGACTTGTCCTTTGACGCAAAGTACAACATCATATTTGGACTAGGTTTGTAGAATCAGTGAAATTAATGAATAAGATGAGATATCCCCATAATCTTATAAATATTTGATCATTATCTTAATGATATACTCCATGATTTGTCTGTTAGAGGATTCATGTTTGGACCTCAAGTTTGTATCCAACAAATTCGAATCGGACGTGTGTATATATATATATATATATATATATATATATATATATATATATATATATATATATATATATATATATATATATATATATATATATATAGAAGGATAGGTATTCCTATACTTTTTGCATCCCCATGTTCACATCCGTTGGATGTTCTTTAAGTCATCTAATCTTAACCATTGGTAAATCAACGGTTAAGATTAGAAACAAGTTCGAGCCACGACTTTCTTGTAAATAGCTTGGTTTTGTGCTAGATTTATTAATATTCATAAAAATAGAGCTATGGAATTAAGGCTCGATCTTAGCATCTGGCTACGAGACTTTTCAACCTTCAGCCTTGGGCAACGGAGAAAACTTTGATACAGAAGGAAGTATCAAAGTTTTGATATCTCATTTGTATGACAAGTGGACTCCTCTATCACTTCGTAAAATGTGTAGACATAAAGTTTGAGGATGGATCCATTTGTCATATAAAGGAGGTATCAAAAATTTAAATCAAAATTTTACACTTGGTCAGCTAAACCTCTAACGTTAAGCCTCCTTGGTTCAACAGAAGCTACTTATCTTCACTTTTTTGAAATTGTAGACAACTATAGTGGTGGGACCTAATGCCGGCTCGGAGGATTGGGTTGCCCTATTCTAGAGGTAATTTTCGTTGTCCCTTGATCCTTATTGTCAGCTGGTCCTTGTGGTCATCTGTGACCCTGATCTTTGGTGGAATCATGTTGAGCCTGGAGGATTGCCCTAGCATAGGAGGGTGCCCAAGCCCCAAGACTTGTCCGACTTACCCCAGGGCCGGTCCTGGTGGGACCCGTGCAACATAATTGGATTGCCCATGCATCGAGGGTCAATTCCCCTGTCTTTTGGGGTCCCCAGTGGAGACGTTGAGTTCCATCTTTAGAGCATCCATAGTAAAGCTCATCCTCAGGTCCAATTTCTACATTCAGAATTTTGAAACTTATTTTTGTAGAATAGTAAGTCTCATCCCTAGTCCCACTTAATATAATTTTTGTCCCATCCATTCCATAGGTGCTAAGGGCTGGACCTCACAATTTCTAAATTCTAAATTGTATGAACTCATTTTGTAGAATAGTAAGTCACAATTTGGAGTCCAACTTTCCAGATTCTAGATTTTACATTTTTTTTCTCACATCAATTTTTTACCACATAATCTTTGAAACCGGAACTCACTAACATTTCCTTCTATTCCCATACAAATCCGAGTTATTCTACATTTACCTTCTTCTTACAAACTACTAATGAAGCTCTTACAAAAATTTCTCATGCATTACGGAACGCCTTCGCAACAAGCATTTTGGGAACTTAGACCATCTCCAATAGTGATTTCTAAAATTGAGTTCTTATCCTACTTGGCATTGTACTTTAAGGAGATTTTTATCCTAGTTGGAAGAGTTTCTACATAAAAATTATAGACATACAAAAATGCTCTCCAATGGTTCTCCATTTCTATCCTATACGTCACATAGTAAAAAATTTCTATCCTATGTGTCACATAGTAAAAGGACCAATTTAACGGTGTGGGGTCCAATAATAATTGTCATGAGAGATAAGAGAATTTCTATGAGAGTTTCTACATGTAAAAATCCTCCTATAAAATTTCTATCCTACATCATTGCCACTAGGATAGAAATGATGATAGAAATTACCATTAGGAGAAGTTTTTTCTAAAATGTATTTCTTCCATAGAAATAGGGAAGATAGAAACCCCCATTGGTGATGGTCTTATATGTAGATTGAGCACTTGGACGTTCTTTTAGACCATCTCCAATGGTGATTTCTAAAATTGAGTTCTTATCCTACTTGGCATTGTATTTTAAGGAGATTTCTATCCTAGTTGGAAGAGTTTCTACATAGAAATTGTAGACATACAAAAATATTCTCCAATGGTTCTCCATTTCTATCCTATGTGTCACATAGTAAAAGAACCAATTTAATGGTGTGGAGCCCAATAATAATTGTCATGAGAGATAGGAGAATTTCTATGAGAGTTTCTACGACCATCTCCAATGGGGGTTTCTATCTTCCCTATTTCTATGGAAGAAATTCATTTTAGAAAAAACTTCTCCCAATGGTGATTTCTATCACCATTTCTATCCTAGGTGGCAATGATGTAGGATAGAAACTTTCTAGGAGGGTTTCTACATGTAGAAACTCTCATAGAAATTCTCCTATCTCTCATGACAATTATTATTGGGCCCCACACCATTAAATTGGTCCTTTTACTATGTGACACATAGGATAGAAATGGAGAACCATTGGAGAGCATTTTTGTATGTCTACAATTTCTATGTAGAAACTCTTCCAACTAGGATAGAAATCTCCTTAAAGTACAATGCCAAGTAGGATAAGAACTCAATTTTAGAAATCACCATTGGAGATGGTCTACATGTAGAAACCCTCCTAGAAAGTTTTCATCCTACATCATTGCCACCTAGGATAGAAATGGTGATAGAAATCACCATTAGGAGAAGTTTTTTCTAAAATGGATTTCTTCCATAGAAATAGGGAAGATAGAAACCCCCATTGGAGATGGTCTTAGTACAAAAGGACCAACTGAGCACTTTTAGTACAGAAGGGCCACTTTGGTATATATATAATCCGTCATCAAATATCAGGTTGGGATGTTAAAAACAGAAACCCATTCAGACTTTTGTTGTGCAAAAATATGAAAACGTTCTTCCAGCAGGTTCAGATTTTATGTGAATCCGATCCAAAACATGTGAGGGACATCCTATAATGTGTTACTATCGTGGATACATGACAATCTTCGGTGGAATATAAATGAAATTTTTTGACTTGTCCTCTACTTTATTTGTTCGAATTAAGGGTATATCCTACTGTTTTGCATTAATGTACATCACCCTCCACATTGGACGGATTCCGCCAAAAAAAAAAATTTGGGACCAAAATGTCCTTGTCTTCTTCCTCCCTCTTCCTCTAACCCCCTCCCTGCGGCCACCGCCACCGCTCCCCGCCTCTGCTCTCCCCCCCCCCCCCCCTACCCCCCCCCCTCCGCTCCCCCCCTCCGTCACCGCCCCTCCCCCTCCCCGCCTCCGCTCCCCCCTTCACCACCGCCCCCTCCCTCCGCTCCCCCCTCCCCTCCCTGCAGCAGCAGTGGCAAGCAACGGAGGCGGGGAGGGAGGGGGGAGCGGAGGCGGTGGCCGCGGGAGGGTAGGGAAGGGGGGGGGGGGGGGGGGGGTGCAGTGACCGCGGAAGAGGGGGGGTTGCGGTGGCCGTGGGAGGGGGGAGGGAGGGGAAAGAGGAAGAAGAAAATAGGAGGAACATTTTGGTCCAAAATTTTTGGTCAAAATGTTTGACCGTTAATTTTTGACGAAATCTGTCAAATGTGAGGAATGATGTACATTAATGCAAAACAGTAGGGTACACCCTTAATTCAGACAATAAAAGTGGAGGACAAGTCAAAAATTCTAATATAAATTCAAAATACTAAGTACTATGAGCATTATCAGTGTACCTATACAAATTCAGAATATTAAGTACTACAATACCGATATATTGTTTTTATTCTGTAAACGGTATAAAAATATAACAAGAATAATAAATTGCCAAACTAAAATATAGATTTCTATTTAAAAATTTGATGGCTACCACACACATATATAATTTGATGTCATGCATGCAGAATTGATTGTTTGTGAAATACACAATCATCTACGACCACATCGGTAGAGTGGGTATGAAATATAAGTTCATAAGCTAATTATACAGACAAAATTAAGTAGAAGGAATAATGCTTAAAACCAATCAAATTCATACTGGAATAATGCACGAGATATTATAATTTCTCGTGGCCAATATTTCATGCATATATGCCCATATTTCTTGCATAGGCATCACAGGACATGAGAGATATTAGCATTACGGATCTCATTCCAACAGAAAGGAGTAATAAATTTTGGGAAGTATTTTTAATACCAGCATCATTTGGGAAGGTTTGCAAAGTTGCAACTAAAATGCTGCAAATATTGTAACAAATATCGTAGCAACATAACTAACAAAGTAACAAGCAAATAAACAGCTCATGGTCTACTTCTCTTCCGAGCTACTATATTTTTTCGTACACAAAAATCTGCAATCAAATCTTTAGAAGCTTAATTTTGCAGCCTTTTAACATTATTACATTCCAAATAACAGCTGCTTAGCCCAATCATAGCACAAGATTGCCCATAAATACGCAGCTGCTTAGGAGCAAAACAATAGAGAGAGAAAAATTGCAGTAAATTATATAACTATATCAACGAGTTCTCTTCATTCACTAACACATCACCAATAAGTAAACAAAAGCCAAAAATCTTTTGATATAATAGATTCAATCTCTCTTCAATCAGGATATCGCCACTGCCTTCAACTGCTCTACGCATAACAAATGATCATTTCTCACATTTAATTGGAGTTTCAGCCGCGTAGGAGAATGGAAAGTGAAAAAAAATCAGTTTTGCATGTTTGGTTAGGGGAGAAAGTGAAAAAGAAAAAGAAGTGGAAGAAAATAACTAAGGGTGTGTTTGATTGCAAGGTGGAAAATATGTGGAAAAGAAATTAATTCCATGGAATTATTTTCTTAGGAAAAAAATTCCATAGAATTTTAAAAAATTTACATGGAAAACTTAATTCGGGTGTTTGATTGCCATTAGTTTCCATGGAAAATAGTTAATTTCCATGGAAAATGATGTTTTTCTATGGGTTTGACAAGTTTCATTTTCCACCACTTTAGATGAAAATATGGAAAATGATATTTTTTTTGAAAATAATTCCATGGAAAATATAAGCTATCAAACACTACAATTGGTGGAAAATTTGTGACGGAAATATTTTCCATGGAAAAAAAGCCCAATCAAACACAGCCTAAGATTTTTCCCATCTTTTTTCTCCCAAATTGGAAGGATTCATTTTCTCTCCCCACTTATCGCTCTCTCCTCTTGATCATGCTTTTTTTTTCCCTCTCCCTCCTCCCAACTCTCTCTCTCTCTCTCCCCTCTCCTCATCTCCCTCTTCTTCTCTTCTCTATTTTCCTCTTAATTTTCTTTCTAAATTTCTCGTCGACCAAATGAGCAAAGATTTTTCTTTTCTTTTCCCTTTCCTCTTTCTTTTTCTTTTCCATTTTCATTTTCTCTTTCCTTTTTCCCATTTTCTTGCAAACCAAACACAGCCAAAGTAAAAATCAGGCAGATGGCCTTCACTCATGGTAATATTGGAAGTGTTACTTTATCATAACTAAAGAAAC